>JBBHAA010001507.1:35000-400704 GCA_037953035.1 Aquarana catesbeiana
GTACCAGGGAACTCCCCCTCCAATTGGGACTATATTTATCGATGCCCAAAAATATTGTGTTGGAGGGGTCCCTGTTGTGGACCAAACGATAATGCTTAGACACCGAATGTTTTTTAAAACCAGACATGATATTTGTAATATTTTCATTAAGGCGGACTTGCAAGGGGCATTTCGTTCTACCTATATACTGCAGCCCACAAGGGCATTGTAGTAGATAGACCACGCCCCTAGTGGTCTAATGGTGAAAGGACTAATGGTGTGTTGTACTTGTGTGCTTGTAGATATAAAATTGATAGTCCTCCTACGTGCACAACTACTAATAGAACACACACGACAACGCCCGCACTGGTAAAAACCAGTCAACTGGTCAAAAAACGTCACCTTCTTAATAGGAGGGTCCAATATATTGGGGGCTATCCTATTTCTAAGAGTGCTGGCTCCTTTAAATACAATCTGAGGTTTTATGGGTAACACACCTTTCAAGATAGTATTATTATTGACAATATGCCAGTGTTTGGAAATAATCTGTTTGATGCTCCTATGCTGAAGTGAGTACGTGGTCACAAACGGAACCCCTGATTCAAAAGCTTTTTTATTATTTGGTCGAGGAGGATTATCTCGAAGTAAAGACTCCCTATCCAGGTCCTAGATCTCATCTAGTATAGGCATTAGGGACTCCATAGTATATCCCTTCTCAAGGAATCTACTCGCGAGGATAGCAGCTTGAGTTGAAAACATCTGTGGGCCAGAGCAATTCCTTCGTAGCCTCAAATATTGGCTCTTAGGAATTGAACTGAGCCAGGGATGGTGATGGCAACTGTCTATTGGGATGTGCGCATTCCAATCGGTGGCTTTGAAAAAAGTGGATGTGGACAAAACCCCATCCACAATGGACAGTGTGAGATCCAGGAAATGTATCTGAGACTGACTCATTTCATAACTCAAACGTATGCCACGTTCGTTCAAGTTAAGACAGTGGTTCTCAACTCCAGTCCTCAGGACCCACCAACAGGCCAGATTTTATGTATTACCTTGGGGAGATGCAGACTAGAATACTGCAATCACTGAGCAGCAAATTATATCACCTGTGATGTATTTCAGTTATCTTGCAAACCTGGCCTGTTAGTGGGTCCTGAGGACCGGAGTTGAGAACCACTGAGTTAAGAGAAGACATAAATTCCTGTAGGTCCTGACCATCACCGTCCCAAAGGAGGAGGATGTCATCAATATATCTGGCCCACAGGATAAGCTGAGGTCTCCTGTGGGTATAGATGACATCCTCCTCCCATCTGGCCATAAAAAGATTGGCCAGACTGGGGGCGTACTTAGCCCCCATAGCTACCCCCCGACACTGAAGAAAAAACTGATTAGAAAACCAAAAATAATTATGAGAAGCTGCGTATTCCAAGAGCTCCATTAGAAAGGAAATCTGACAGGCTGGGAGTCCTGAATCTCTATCCAAAAAACCCTTGACTGCTTCAAGGCCCAGGGCATGGGGAATAATGGTGTACAGAGAAGCAACATCTGCAGTCACCATCCATACCCCTGGAGTAAGGTCAACTCCTGAGAGGAGATTCAATACCTGCCGAGAATCTTTCAAATAAAACAGCATATTGTGGACTAACGGCTGTAGGTAGAAATCAATATATCTGCCCACCCGGGACGTAATGGTAGGTAAGAAATAGTCGGCGTTCTTGGCGCCTTAGGTACCAAGAATAAACTCTCTTTCTTGTTTAAGATCCCCGCTGACAAACCTCTGGAAATAATATTCTCCAAATCTTTTTTAAAAGCTTTTTTCGGATCAGAAGGGAGCGTGATATAAGTCTTAGTATCACAGAGAATCCTATCCATTTCAGCTAGATAGTCCTTACGATCAAGAACCACCACTCCACCCCCCCTTATCTGCAGGTCTAATGACCAAATTTATTTTTGCACAATGAGTCAAGGCCCTCCTGTATGACCTTGTAGTTCCTAGCCTTCCTAATTTCTAAATTCTCGAGATCTCTTAAGACGACATCTCTGAATACCTTCAGGGATGGCGCAAGAGTGCCCGGGGGGTTAAAAAGAGATGCATTCGCCAATCCAGAATGAACGAACTCAGTGGACACCTGATTAGCAGCACTAATAGGATTAGTGGGCATAGTGTACCTCTTGATATTTAACTTGCGAACAAACTTATGTAGATCCATATATGTTTGGAATCTATCCAAACTCCTAGGAGGGGCAAAATTAAGACTTTTGTCCAACACAACTTTCTCGGGGGTAGTGAGGGTCTGCCTGCTAAGATTAAAAATACCCTTAGCAGTTACACTTTGGGCCTTTTTAGTTGCTCGCAGGCGCCTCCCCCCTCTAACTCCTCGCTTTTTTCTACCGGTCTTTTTTTACCTTGATTGGGTCTGGAAAAACCCCAGCTCCCCTGTCCTTTAGGGACATGGTGCCTACGACTGGGTGTGTCTCCATCGGGGGTCTGATGTAAGGGCAAGGAATCATCTCGCAATGGAAAGTTTTGGTATTTACCTTGTCCATAATCCCCACCAAAGGCATTTCTATCCATAACTGGAAAGAAACTATTGTGGGTGGGTATGTTATAGTCCCACCCTTGAGAGTCCTGATGTGGCGCATCATAAAAGGAATCGCCATTATGGCCAAACTTCCACCATTCAGAGCTCCCATTATTGTATCCACGTCCTTGGTTGTTACCCTGATAGCCACGACCCCTAGCCATAGGGGGGGGACCATGACCCCAAGGAGGGGGGTCAGACCAAAAACTTCCACTCCCATATCCGTAGTTAGGGTAGGATGGCCCAGAGGGTTAAGGATAGTTACGTGGTGCAGTGTGAAACTTTCCAAAACCAGAATTCATATGTGGGGACTGGTAGGAAGGGGGTACTCCCCCTTTTTGTTTTTTACCAGCAGGGGGACCCTTTTTGGGTTTTTGGGTTTGGGTGGTTGGGCTGACCGTGCCGTAACACCCACACCATCCCCCACACCTTGTGTGGACACTTCCATCCCCATGTTGCCTTGATTGGCAGCTTCTTCCAGCAGTTTTTTTTGCCACTCAAGACAACATTGTTCTGATAGTCCAATAAATCCCGGTTATATTTTTTCTTTTTCTTGACCCTTTGTTCTTTATCCTCCTTTTCAAGGTTTTTAATAAATTTTGGGACCTTTCCCTATACTCATCACTGTCCTTGATGGGATTGAGTTTATCCTTGATGGCCTTAATCTCAATGTCCAACCTGGATAGTTTGATATTTTTCCTATCTTTTAAAAATTGTAAGAAGGATACACCGGCTTTATTAAAGTAATTAAACCATTCCTCCAACTCGGTATCACCTTTTTGGGGACAGACATGCCATCTAAGACTCCTTGGGACCATTGAGTGTTTGATATATGTCTCCAAATAGGCTATATCCCACTGTGTGTGGGTCTCAGAGACCATGAGGTTTTTTAACCTCGTAATAGATGTATGCCTGCATATTTTTAATATATGGTGTGTATTTTTTATTTTAGGTGATGTGCACAAAGGCTAATCCAGGACATCATGTTTTGTAGTCGAGATTTAGACTTTATAAAGCAAAAAACAAATGAGATAGAACAAAAACTGAAGAACATGATTGATGTACTAGGAAGAATATAAATACCGAAAAAAATGGCATCATATTTGCGGACAAATTTTTTAAACATTTTAAAACCAAATTTTGAAGATGCACACAGTGTGTCAACAAGTGCTATCTGCCATCAGGGGATATCAATGTACGCGTTTTGTGCCTGCAACCCCTTCCTCAAAACTCAAGTAAGTGAGAGGAAGGGGTTGCACCCCCAAAACACGTCCATTGATCCCCCATGATGGGAGATAGCACATGTTGACATTAGGCATGGGATCAGGAGGGAAATCCCCAGTTTGACTCCCAGTTTGTGTGTCTTCAAAATTTGGCTTTTACAGGGGGACATCACCCCATCTGATGAAGGCAATATCAACACATTTTGGACACTATAATGTCTGACATTGCCTTCAGTTTTTCAATGTTGAACTTTGTAAGTTCCAGAGTTGTGTATGTTATGTTTTGAATCATGCCTGTTTATGTACCCTAAAAAAAAACCTCAAAATTTATGAAACCAAGAATTTGGGTTTTTAACAAAATATGTTTTACAATGCACATGTGCATGTGCACGTAATAAAAGGTTTTATACTCAACAATGTATGGCTTCTTCTTTCAATTATCAATACCAGTTGTTGCATTAAGTTGGTGTTTACAGTGACAATGGGTGTGATTTAATAATGGAAAAAACACTTGGCACTACAAGTGCACTAGGAGAACCTAGGAGACAGCTAAAATAAACCCAAGCAGTAAATGAAAATCAAGATGTTATTTGATAAAAGAAAAAATTTATTACAAATTTGCTGGCAAAGCAATGGCCCCCCTACCTGTAAAATATTCTATTTACCGTATTTATCGGCGTATAACACACACTTTTTTCCCCTTAAAATCAGGGGAAAATAGTGGGTGCGTGTTATAGGCCGATCCCCGCTAATTGTGAGCTATCGGCGGCGATCGCCGCCGACATTCACATAGCGAGTAGTTTTAAATATGGCGCCGCGGAGTTCGGAGGGACTCGGCGGAGCTGAACGAGCGCCGCCGAAATCACAGAGCCGAGATACACATAGTCGAGTGTATTCGGCTCTTTCCGGCGCTGCTCACAGTCACGCCCAGTCCTGCCATTGGACCTGTGTTATGTCCATCATAGGGCGGGACTGGGTGGGACTGTGAGCGGCGCCGGAAAGAGCCGAATACACTCGACTATGTGTATCTCGGCGGCGTTCGTTCAGTTCCGCCGGCGCCGAGTCCCTCCAAACTCCGCGGCGCCATATTTAAAACTACAACTACATGCAGCTATGTGTATGTCGGCGGCGGCGGTAGGCATGGACACTGGGGGCAAGGCTGCACTGACCACTGGGGCAAAGCTGCACTGGGGCAAAGCTGCACTGACAAGACTGCACTGGGGCAAAGCTGCACTGACAAGGCTGCACTGACAAGACTGCACTGGGGCAAAGCTGCACTGACAAGACTGCACTGGGGCAAAGCTGCACTGACAAGGCTGCACTGGGGCAAAGCTGCACTAACAAGACTGCACTGGGGCAAAGCTGCACTGACAAGGCTGCACTGGGGCAAAGCTGCACTGACAAGGCTGCACTGGGGCAAAGCTGCAATGACAAGGCTGCACTGACACTGAAAAGGCTGAAATGACACTAACAAGGCTGCAGATGAACACTGATGAGGCTGCATTGATGGGCATTTTAATGTAAGTTTTTTTTCCTTAAACTTCCCTCCTAAAAGTTTTTTCCTTAAAATTCTCTCCTAAACTTGGGGTGCATGTTATACGCCGGCGCGTGTTATACGCCGATAAATACAGTATTTGTCTCGCACTTCACGGGCGCTTTGGGGGGGCAAGCCAGGACGGCCAGCTTCCAGGGCCGTCATTGTTTCCTGAAGTCCAGCCTCAGGCTCAACTGAGGCAACATAATTAGGATTATTGTATTTCAAAAAGTTATGCAGGATGCAGCAACATAAAGTTAGTTTGTACCCCGCCATATTTATGGCTGTTTGAAATAAGCGGAACCGGCTGGCCAGTATCCCAAACGCATTCTCCACGACTCTTCTGGCTCTGGCCAGCCGGTAATTAAGAACCCTGTTCTCCGGGGTGAGGGTCCTCTGGGGGAATGGCCTCATCACGTGGTCATCCAGACTGAATGCCTGTGCCATTCATCTGTGATGAAGACAAATGGCAGTCCTTCCACGTTCTCCTCCGGAGGTGGCAATCCCAAGCCACCACTCTCGAGGCGTCGATAGAACTCGGTCTGGGCAAATACTTTGACATCCGGCCATTCCTCCTCACGTCCACATACAGAAACTCATATGTCGCCGACACCACCGCCATCAACACAATACTATTAAACCCCTTGTAATTATAATAGTTTGACCCCGAATTGGGTGGTGGGATGATGTGGACGTGCTTCCCATCAATTGCCCCTCTGCAGTTAGGAAAGTCCCACCGCTGGGCAAATTGGGAAGCCACAGTCTGCCATTCCTGTGGCGTTGAAGGAAACTGTGGAGTCAAAAAAGAAAAAAAAATAATCATTTTACACATAACATTGCAAGCAGATTAGACACAAACATTCTTGGCCAACATCAGTATAACATTTATTTGAAGGAGTATTTAAAGGCAAAAATATAAGATCCACTTATCAGATTCCTCACCCCCTCTGATGGCCTCTTGGAAATATTTTAGGGGGGGGTATGTTTTGGACAGGTATCCCTCTCCACTTCATTGAGAGCTGAATGCATAAATAATGTGGGTTACTTTGGCCAGACCCTCCTTAATTACAGCAGCCCACTGGACAGGTAAATAAGTGTCATAATACAAAAATATAAATACACACTGTACAAATGGAAGCACATTTTTACATTCTGCAATTACCTATCAAGATAATAGAGGAACAAAACTTGAAACAGTACCATTTGAAAGTGTTCAAGCAGGCCCTTGCACTACATGCTTTGGTGAATTCATCCATAAATATGACCACAGAAGAGGTAGGTATAGTGTGTATGGGTTTGGCAAAGTCAGCAGATAGAGGATTGTTATCAGCTGACTTAGCGGTTGGGGTGGAGGGAGGGTTCCAAATGTGTTTGCCCCCCCCCCAAAAAAAAAAACCTCTGGCACGCTGCATGAATTTAAGGACACAAATAACATTTGTACACATTTTAGGGGGTGTTTAAGGTAAAGCACTACAACAGAGCAGACAAAATACATCGTTAAGTGACTCAACTAGGTGTATATGGACCCAGGATAGCATGCTGGGGAGGTTAGTGAAATCATCAGGGTTATTCTCCTGGATCTCCCACAGCAAAGGCACGTGAGAGAATTGGTCACGCTGGAGCAACCAATTCTTGGTCCATGAACTCCTACCCGCCCTGTTCATGGACTGGGCTTGTGTCAAAGCTAGAACCCCAACACCAAGCCCCCGCACAGCACAAACTCTATGAGGAGTACGTACACACAACATGGCTTCAAAACGGTCGGCTGGTCAGAACAAACTAAACAGAACGCACTGAAGAACAGCTCTGTGAAGAGCGAGCTGAAAATCAGTAACAAGCGGACAAGAAAACACTGGAAAACAGATACGAACTCACTACACGCACTGAAAACCAGATACAAACCCACAAGCACAAACTGAACAGCAGTAAAACGATCTGAAAAAGCACGAATGGTCTCTGACCAAACTTCTACTAACACGAGATGAACACGAGATTAGCAGAAGGAGCCCAAAGGGTGGCGCTCTGGCTATTGAACTTCCCTTTTCTAGTCCCGTCGTACGTGTTGTACATCACCGCGTTCTTTGCGGTCGGAATTTGGTGTGACCGTGTGTATGCAAGACAGCTTGAGTGGAATTCCGTCGGAAAAACCATCAAAGCTTTTTCCGACGAGAATTCCGATTGTGTGTATGTGGCATTAGACTTTTCAAGGCACTGTACTTCATTTGGGTAAAGTGTTTCCAGTTAAAGTAGCACAGTGCTGAATAGCAAAAAAAAAATGCCCTGGTCATGAAGGGGGTAAAACATTCCGGATGTCAAGTGGTTAAGGTGTGAAGAGCTCAGTGCTGAATACCAATGAGAGTATAAATGTGCTTTCTAGAGGAGTAACATTCTTGGAGAAATACATAGGATGAATGGTTCCTGATAAAGTTATATTCAAACCTCCCTTCCCCTGTCCCATCATGCTCTGGCTGACCATAATCCACATCTCTGGAGATCCTTCACAGCGTGTATGGAGGTTCTACATACAGGAATATGACACAGAGCAGTCTGGAGAGGACGAGTACACGGGTGAGACATAGGACATACCTGTACAAACATCTTTGAAACAAGAGATACAATGTAACAATTCTAGAGAATGCTTCAGTGAAATAGCAAATAAATTTAATCACTGGAAATGTTGCATTGTATCTCTTGTTATATATGCACTTCCTATGCTACACAGCTCCATCTAGTGGCCATATTGTGGTATTGGACTACTGTCTGCATTATGGCCATTAGATGGAGCTGAGAAGCATTGGAAATACATATAACGTTTAATAAGAGATAAAATGTACTAATTTTAGAGAACACTAGCGGGAATTAGCAAATAAAAGTAACCCTTGGAATTGTTACATTGTATCGCTTGTTACATTGATGTATTTCCTATTCTCCCAAGCTCCATCTAGTGGCCATAATGTGGTATATTACTACTGCCCATAATAGGAGAACAATTGTTCAGAAAGGAAAACATTTCTTACAAATAAAGCATGAATGTGCATGCAGATTTGCTGGATGAACAGCTATTCCATTTTTTTTTTCAAAATAGAGCCCTGCTGTGAATTCCTAATGTAACATGTGCCTATAATTATCATTAGACTCCTACCAGATCTCCTAGAGGAAGATCTGTACATTCTATAGACCTTCACGTCACTCTCCTGGTATTGGCAGTACACCGATGTCCATGGGGTTTATGGAACTTCCCCTCTTCTGTTGGGTGTTATGATGGGGGAAGATAACGTTGTTCAGTAGAAATGTCTGATAAGATCTTAGCACCTCACCTTAAAATATGAGGCAATGTTCCTTCCTGTACCATTTCATTTTTTTTCCACCAGACCACTTGCTCCTCTCTCAGGCACGTACAGTAGTGTTGGAGTAGACTGAGCCGGGTTCCTCCGTCCCTTCACTGCCAGACGGACCTCCTGGAGGAGAATTATGATGACCTTCTATTTCTGGGTCCTTGTTGTGGGTGTGATAGGTAAGTCTCCAACTTTATAAGTTTAAGAGAACCTGATATAGAATTATGCAAACTACCATTGCTGACTTGTATGGTTGAAGCGGTTGCTTGTAGTCTGGAAATGCTATTTAGAACTATGTAGAAAACAAAGAAAAAAGGAAAGAAAATGAGGTGGGTGACCGACCAGAATAGAAAACTGAACAAAAGACGAAGATAAGTCAGAGAACCCACAATAGTCACAAAGAGAGGAAAAGATAAGCCGAACATTTCTGATGGAGATCATTTCTTCAGTCCTTCTCTTTTAGATTTACCGATAATGTAAATTAGTCTTAAAGTGTTACTGTGATCCATGTCAGATCCAGTGAGAACCTCATATCACCTCAATTCCTGCACTTTCACCCCTCAGATCACCCCAATTCCTGCACCTTCACACCTCAGATCACCCCAATTCCTGCACCTTCACACCTCAGATCGCCCCAATTCCTGCACCTTCACTCCTCAGATCACCCAAATTCCTGAATCTTCACCCCTCATATCACCCCAATTCCTGCACCTTCACCCCTCAGATCACCCCAATTCCTGCACCTTCACCCCTCAGGTCACCCCAATTCCTGCACCTTCACTCCTCAAATAACCCCAATTCCTGCACCTTCACTCCTCAGATCACCCAAATTCCTGAATCTTCACCCCTCATATCACCCCAATTCCTGCACCTTCACCCCTCAGATCACCCCAATTCCTGCACCTTCACACCTCATATCACCCCAATTCCTGCACCTTCACCCCTCAGATCACCCCAATTCCTGCACCTTCACCCCTCAGGTCACCCCAATTCCTGCACCTTCACTCCTCAAATAACCCAAATTCCTGCATCTTCACCCCTCAGATCACCCCAATTCCTGTATCTTCACCCCTCAGATCACCCTAATTTCTGCACCTTCAAACCTCAGATCACCCCAATTCCTGCACCTTTACCCTTCAGATCACCCCAATTCCTGCACCTTCACCCCTCAGATCACCTCAATTTCTGCACCTTCACACCTCAGATCACCCCAATTCCTGCACCTTTACCCTTCAGATCACCCCAATTCCTGCACCTTCACCCCTCAGATCACCTCAATTTCTGCACCTTCACCCCTCAGATCACCCCAATTCCTGCACCTTCACCCTTCAGATCACCCCAATTCCTGCACCTTCACCCTTCAGATCACCCCAATTCCTGCATCTTCACACCTCAGATCACCCCAATTCCTGCACCTTCACCCCTCAGATCATCTCAATTCCTACACCTTCACCCCTCAGATCACCCCAATTCCTGCATCTTCACCCCTCAGATCACCCCAATTCCTGCATCTTCACACCTCAGATCACCCCAATTCCTGCACCTTCACCCCTCAGATCACCTCAATTCCTGCATCTTCGCACCTCAGTTTGACTTGAACGCTCCTCGTTTATAGACACATTTAATAAGTAAGTTTTGTTTTATATAATAAAATAAAACTTTGAATGTTTTTATCCATGTATCGGTCTGAATTTCAGCATATCACATATATCACCTTGTCTTCTTTTTGGTGTTTCCTTATATTTATTATAGTAAAGGTTCCTCTTCTTTCCTCTATGTGATGACTATCTCTCAGGTAAGCCATGAACTACACTGCATCATATTTGAACCTAATCTTCTTTTCCAGGACTCTCTGATGGAGAATCTGTAATGTGTCTCAGGGGGAGAAGTAGGAAGGACTCAGTCACCTGCAGTGATGACCACCAGAGGCCTACAGAAGGTTATGAGAAGGAAATTCATTTATGGTGTGATAACAGAGAAATCATCTGCCCAGTAAGTCTGAACAATGTCAGCAATGATATGAAACCCCAGGAAGTCAAATGCAAGACACAGAAATCAGGAGAGGAAAAAGTCAAGACTTACTATTGTCAGATAGAAAAGCCCCTCTACATATCAGCCCTCCTTTCCGCTCTTCCAGGTAAGTTAAATCTGCTTACATTTCACCTTCCCTGATCCACCCGTCCCTGATGTTAACCCCTTCCCTGCCAGTGTCATTGGTACAGTGACAGTGCATTTTATTAGCACTGATCACTGTATAAGTGTCACTGGTCCCCAAAAAGTGTCACTTAGTGTTTGATTTGTCCGCGGCAATGTCGCAGTCCTGCTAGAAATCGCTAAACGCCGCCATTACTAGTAAAAATAAAAACGAATTATAAAAAATGCCATAAAAATTACCCATAGCCTGTAGACGCGATAACTTTTGCGCAAACCAATCAATATACACTTTGTCAAGAAAGGTTCCACGCAATGATGACACTATCCGTCATCTGGCGCGTAGTACCAATGTCCACCAGCAGGTGTCTCCTGGCAGTTTGGAACAGTCAGGGGAGCTTTCCCCGGCTCGTGGTATGTGATCTTTGGGCCGCAGTACTGGCGTCCACCAGTAGGTGGTTCCTGGCAGTAAGGAACCTATATCACCTCCTTCAGTCGGACATCGCCTGATACTGATTGCAGGAAATGGTATAAATACGCGGCAAGCTCACACACACCTTGCCTTGGTGTCTTCCTTGTGCCCTGACCTGAAAGCTCTGATCCTAAACCTGATCCCTGATCCTGAACCTGATCCCTGATCCTGAACCTGATCCCTGTACCCTGAACCTGTGTTTGTACCTGTTCCTGTCTATCCTGTATCCTTGCCCTGCAGCCTGATGCCTTCCACCTTCTCCCTGTCTGTCTTACTCCTGGCCCCCCATCTGCTGATCTCCCGTTTATGACCCCGGCCTGGCTAATGATTATGATTCTGGTATTCCCTTTTGCTCTATATATTTTTTTTTCAAAATTGTCGGTCTTTTTTGTTTATATCGCAAAAAATGAAAACTGCAGAGGTGATCAAATACCACCAAAAGAAAGCTCTATTTGTGGGGAAAAAAGGACATCAATTTTATTTGTGTACATTGTCGCAATACCGTACAATTGTCAGTTAAAGTAACGTAGTGCCGTATCACAAAAAATGCTCTGGTCAGAAAGGGGGGTGAAACCTTCCAGGGCTGAAGTGGTTAACCCTTAAGCGTTAACCCTAACCCTGGCCAAGACTCCCTGGCCAATCAGGGCTCTCTGATTGACTGGGAGGAGAACCAGGAAGACAATAGCGAATATTAATTTGCTTTTTTGCACCCCGAGCCCACCCTTTTTTGAAGCCAATTAGAGCCTCAGGTTCTAATCACGTGATTAAAAAAAAAAAGAAATCCATGTGTCCGGTGCCCTGCATGTAGATTAGGGGGCCGGACGCATGGACAGGGGGCGGCACACCTGCACCCTCCATGGACAGGCTGCCATTGGTGAGAACCCAACCTAAGGGTTTTAAGTCATCTTCAGGCCTAAAATGTGTTTTTTAACATAAGTGCAAAAACATTTCCTGTAATAATGTCTTATACAACGGAATTCGGGCAGGGTGAGGGGGGAGGGGCAGAGCAATGAACCAGGCAGTACTACATTGCAGGGGGTGGTATTGTAACACTGTGCATAATAAGCTCGTCAAATTAAAAAGTGAAGCCACTGACCTCTCTGTGTTGTCTGACAGGTAAACCCGGATCACAAGACTGGAAAAACAAAATAGCCAAGATTTTAGAAGGTACGTATATTTTAGAACCTGTCTTTGTATTTGCTTTGTCCTGCAGGTAGACCAAAATACTCAACAACCCACTGATGACAACTGACAGACAGATTTCCACCCTGTCAATCTTCTCTTAACATTTTATTGGCTCAGCTGGGTTGGGGGTGCCGGAAACCTCGAAACAGCAACATAAAACAATTCCCTCCACTCAACATTATCTTGTAGTATCTTTAACCTGTCATAGGCTAATGAAGAATCAGTAGGCCAGACAGCTACCTTCAAGCATCTTCAGCCCCTCTGACAAGCTAGTATTTGATCTTTAAGCCAATAATGATAAACTGTAGAAATGGACCAATAAGCTGACGTCAGCAAAATGTAGTTGTGATCCATTAAGATGAGACTGGCAATTCGTATTAGTAGACTTTTGAGCTAAACCCAGCAATTGGTAGAAGTGGAAATTTGAGCTAAGACCAGCAATTGTTAGTAGTAGCCATTTCGAGTTGAGAACAGCAATTAGTAGAAGTGGACCTTTGAGCTGGGACCAGCAATTGGTAGTAGTGACCCTTTGATCTGAGACCAGCAATTTGTAGAAGTGGGCCCTTGAACTGAGACCAGGAATTCATAGAAATGGACATTTGAGCCACCACCAGCAATAAGTAGAAGTAGACCTTTGAGCCCAGAGAAGCAATTGGTAGAAGCGGACTTTTGAGTTGAGACCAACAACTGGCAATAAAAAAGCACACTTGAGCTGAGACCAGTAATTGGTAGCAGATGACCTTTGAGCCCAGACCAGCATTTGGTAGTAGTAAATATATGAGCTAAGATCAGCAATTGGTAGTAATGGACCTTTGAGTGTGGACCAGCATTTGGTATTAGTAGACCTTAGACTCTAGAGCCTATACCAGAAATTGGTCATAGTTCACCAATGAGTTGAGACCAGCAATTGATTAAACAGAATTCTTTTTCACCTTTAGTTTCCTCCGGCAGAGAAGGGGTCGAAGAAACCTGAACTGGATTTCCCAGATTTACTTCCTACCTAGGCAGAAAGCCTGGGAGCAAAGGCCCTTTAGACTCCTCTTCATCTCAGGCAGCAGGTCTAACAGGCAACAAAAATCTTCCAACAGGACCTCCTTTCCAGGCTAAGCCTGAGGAGAAAACATCCTTCTAGAAGGTTTCTTCAGTTATTTATTCTCTCCCCTAGCCAAATCACTGGCATAAAATACTCGGTGATTGACCAAGCTTGGATAATCGTTCATGACCCCATAGATTGTATCTTCTCATTATATTTGTGGGTGTATACTCCCCAGAAACAGGAATAAGCAACAAAGTCCTTGTTCTTAGGAGAAAACTAATGGACATGTGCAGAACGAAAAAATTTATTTTGTTTCGTTTAATTTCGAGTTATTTATATAAATTTGTTTAGATAAATATTTTTTTCGGAATTTCTTTTATTCGTATTCAAATCGATTTGCATTTTCCAAATTCGCAGTGGAATCGATTTGAATTAGATTTTTTTAAATTTCTTTTCCAATTTTCAAAGAGAATAAAATAGAATAGAAAATAAAGGAATAGAAAAGAAAAGAATATAACAGAAAATAAAATAATAGAATAATATAGAGTAAAACAGAACAAAATTGAAAATAAAAGAACAGAATAGAATTGAATAGAATAGAAACGAATAGCATAGAATGGAATAAAAAAAGAATAGAATAAAATAGAAAGAGTATAACCACCTTGTGAAATTCTAACAGAAAAGAATAAAATAAAAAGAATAGAATTAAAAAAAACAATAGAATAAAAAGAATATAACAATTTCCCAAAATGCAAATAGAATCAATTTGAATTTGAATAGAATAGAAAAGAATGGAAAATAACAGAATAGTATATAAGAAAATGACAGAATAGAATAGAATATAAATGATATAACCATCTTCCTATTCAAATCTAATCTTTTCTATTCTATTCAAATTCAAATTGATTCTATTTGAATTTTGGGAAATGGTTATATTCTTTCTATTCTATTGTTTTTAAAAATCTATTCTCTTTCTATCTCTTTAGTCTATTCTATTCTACTCTATTCTATTCTTTTCTATTCAAATTCAAATTTATTCCATTCTAAATTTGAATTTCGGAGGATGGTTATATTATTTTTATTCTATTCTATTCTGTTTTTTTCTATACTATTCTGTTATTTTCTAATCTATTCTAATCTATTCTATTCCAAATTAAATTGATTCTATTTGAATTTTGGGAAATGGTTATATTCTTTCTATTCTTTTCTTTTCTAATCTAGTCTATTCTATAGTTTTTTAAATTCAATTTTGTTCTGTTCTATTATAATCTACTCTATTCTATTCTTTTTTTTTAATTCTATTATTTTATTATATATATTCAAATTCAAATTTATTCTATTTGAAATTCAAATTTCAGAATTTATATTATATTATATTCAGAATTTATTTATATTCTTTCTATTTTATTCTATTCTTTTTTTATTCTATTATTTTATATTTTTTTATTCTATTTCTTTATTTTCTATTCTATTTTATTCTCTTTGGAAAATGGAAATCAAATCGAAAACTTTTCAAATTTGAATTTGAAAACTATTCAAAACTGATTTGAAAGCTTTTCGAATCGATTCGAATTTCGTCTGAATATTTTTTTTTCGTTATTTTGGATTTGTTTAATTTCGGTACTATTGTTACATAGTTACATAGTAGGTGAGGTTGAAAAAAGACACAAGTCCATCAAGTCCAACCTATGTGTGTGATTATGTGTCAGTATTACATTGTATATCCCTGTATATTGCGGTCATTCAGGTGCTTATCTAATAGTTTCTTGAAGCTATCAATGCTCCCCGCTGAGACCACCGCCTGCGGAAGGGAATTCCACATCCTTTCTGCTCTTACAGTAAAGAACCCTCTACGTAGTTTAAGGTTAAACCTCTTTTCTTCTAATTGTAATGAGTGGCCACGAGTCTTATTAAACTCTCTTCTGCGAAAAAGTTTTCTCCCTATTGTGGGGTCACTAGTATGGTATTTATAAATTGAAATCATATCCCCTCTTAAGTGTCTCTTCTCCAGAGAGAATAAGTTCAGTGCTCGCAACCTTAAGAGCACTTTCACACTGGGGCAGTTTGCAGGCACTATTGCGCTAATAATAGCGCCTGCAAACTGACCCGAAAGTGCCGCTACAGTCATTCCAGTGTGAAAGCCCCGAGGGCTTTCACACTGAAGCGATACGCTGGCAGGACGGTAAAAAAAGTCCTGCTAGCAGCATCTTCGGAGCGGTGAAGGAGTGGAGTGTATACCGCTCCTTTACCGCTCCTGCCCATTGAAATCAATGGGACAGCGCGGCTATACCGCCGGCAAAGCGCCTCTACAGAGGCGCTTTGCGGTGGTATTTAACCCTTTCTCGGCCGCTAGCGGGGCGGTTTTACAAGCTACAAGCTAACACAAGCAGAATGCTGCAGGTTTGGTGATCCACGGTGGGTAATCTCTGGTTGCTCACCGTGGATCACCAAACCTGCAGCATTCTGCTTGTGTTAGCTTTATGACTATCTATTGTGTAACACCTGGGGAAGTATCTCTCCTCCACCTTGACTAAGTGATTTGTTTATGTACTCATAATCTTTCTATTACTATACAAGCTTGCAGGATAGGTTCCACACGGTATACCAATATTAGGTCCTATGCCTAGTCTGATGTGTTTTTAAACATTTATGTTTGTCCATTGTCTTTTTATACTTTACAAATAAAAAACCCCTAAACAAATTTACCTTTTTGTAGTTTAATATTGTTGTGCCTTCAAAGTCCCATCCCTAGACTCTATGTATCCACTACTATAATGTTGGGGACGCTGGCACAAATTTTTACCTAGTACCTGCAGAGTCACCCTGCATTTTGAGGTACTATATTACTAGGTCCTCCGTTTGATAATATCCTCCAGACCCTTTATTAGCTTTGTTGCCCTTCTTTGTACTCGCTCCATTTTCAGTACATCCTTCTTGAGGACTGGTGTCCAGAACTGGACAGCATACTCCAGGTGCGGCCGGACCAGAGTCTTGTAGAGCGGGAGAATTATCGTTTTATCTCTGGAGTTGATCCCCTTTTTAATGCCAATATTCTGTTTGCTTTGTTAGCAGCAGCTTGACATTGCATGCCATTGCTGAGCCTATCATCTACTAGGACCCCCAGGTCCTTTTCCATCCTAGATTCCCCCAGAGGTTCTCCCCCCAGTGTATAGATTGCATTCAGATTTTTGCTACCCAAACGCATTTTTTTACATTTTTCTACATTGAACCTCATTTGCCATGTAGTTGCCCACCCCATTAATTTGTTCAGATCTTTTTGCAAGGTTTCCACATCCTGCGGAGAAGTTATTGCCCTGCTTAGCTTAGTATCGTCTGCAAATACAGAGATTGAACTGTTTATCCCATCCTCCAGATCGTTTATGAACAAATTAAATAGGATTGGTCCCAGCACAGAACCCTGGGGAACCCCACTACCCACCCCTGACCATTCTGAGTACTCCCCATTTATCACATCCCTCTGAACTCGCCCCTGTAGCCAGTTTTCAATCCATGTACTCACCCTATGGTCCATGCCAACAGACCTTATTTTGTACAGTAAACGTTTATGGAGAACTGTGTCAAATGCTTTTGCAAAATCCAGATACACCACGTCTACGGGCCTTCCTTTATCTAGATGGCAACTCACCTCCTCATAGAAGGTTAATAGATTGGTTTGGCAAGAACGATTCTTCATGAATCCATGCTGATTACTGCTAATGATATCGTTCTCATTACTAAAATCGTGTTTATAGTCCCTTATCATCCCCTCCAAGAGTTTACATACTATTGATGTTATCCTAACTGGTCTGTAATTTCCAGGGATGTATTTTGGGCCCTTTTTAAATATTGGTGCTACATTGGCTTTTCTCCAATCAGCTGGTACCATTCCAGTCATTAGACTGTCTGTAAAAATTAGGAACAACGGTCTGGCAATCACTTGACTAAGTTCCCTAAGTACCCTCGGATGCAAGCCATCTGGTCCCGGTGATTTATTAATGTTAAGTTTCTCAAGTCTAATTTTAATTCTGTCCTCTGTTAACCATGAAGGTGCTTCCTATGATGTGTCATGAGGATAAACACTGCAGTTTTGGTTACTGAAGCCCCCCGATTCACTCGTGAAGACTGAGGAGAAGAATAAATTCAATACCTTCTCCATCTCCGCATCCTTTATAACCAGATGTCCTTCCTCATTCTTTATGGGGCCAATATGGTCTGTCCTCCCTTTTTTAATGTTTACATGCTTAAAGAATTTCTTGTGATTTTTGTTGCTCTCCTCCGCTATATGTCTTTCATGTTCTACCTTAGCCACCCTAATTGCATACTTACATTTCTAGTTGCATTCTTTATAAAGTCTGAATGCTGATGATGATCCCTCAACCTTGTATCTTTTGAAGGCCTTCTCCTTTGCTTTTATATGCATTTTTACATTGGAGTTAGGCCATCCAGGGCTTTTGTTCGCTCTTTTAAATTTATTACCCAATGGGACGTACAATATAATGCCCTTATTTAATTTGCTCTTAAAGCAAACCTATCTCTCCTCTGTGTTTTTTGTTCCTAAGATTTTATCCCAATTTATATCGTCTAGTAAAGTTTGTAGTTTAGGGAAGTTGGCTCTTTTGAAATTCAGTGTCTTTGTATTCCCCTTATGTTTCCTATTTGTATGATTTATACTGAAGCCAATTGACCTGAGGTCGCTGTTTCCTAAATTGCCCCTGTCATGGCTACTTTTACCTACCTCACTTATATGGTTAACGATACATAAAATAAGTGATTAAAACCTTTCTGTCTATATAAGAAGCAACCCATGCATCTGCTGCTATAATTAAAATAAAGAACGAATGATAACTGTAAAAAAGATAAACAATTACATTTATTTATACAGAAAAGAAACGTTGGAATAATTAGAAATAACCAAATTTCTCTAGTGATATTACAGGTACAGTGCTGCTTAGGCTACAAAGATACTTAAGGCCAAACTCATGTATGGTTACAAAGGACATACACAGGCTATCAATATTTTAAGACAAATCCTAGGATAGAAAAAGTTACAGAAGAGAAAAGAGACATAAGATGATACATTACCCACACAGCCCTTATATGACCATGTTGTCCAGACCATGAGGCTAAGAGAAAGGCCAATGATCTGTGTTCCAATATATACACACTTGTAAAACCCCACCTCTCCTCGCCCCCCTTCCATATGCTAAGACATTGCCACATTCCCTCAAGGGTGGGGGGTTGAAGAGTCCTATTCCCTCACATAAGCCAGATGGGGGTGAGGAGCTCACTTAAGCTAGGACACCAGCTACTATTTTATTACCAGGTTATTCCTGTTTCCTTCCCACCTCCCACCTCCTTTGAAGTGACATTATTGTTCTACCAAATGGTCTGATAGCTACTCTAGATAAAATTCCACAGCAGAGTAAGATGTCTCTGTTGATTCTAACCATGTTCTGAAAATATAGAGTCAATGAAAGATCACTGTAAGTCACATTAAAAATAAAGTCCATCACCTTCAGGGCCCAAATCTCCACCACACCCTGTATTTCCACATCCGTGATCAGGTCTGTATTGTTGGTAATCAGTAGATCCAGTAACGCTTTATTTCTAGTTGGTGCGTCTACTATCTGACCCATGAAATTGTCCTGCAAGACATTTAGGAACTGGCGAGCCTTAGATGAATGTGCGGTTCCTTCCGCCGAGTCTATGTCTGGATAAGTAAAATTCCCCATTATTATAACACTTCCCATCCTTGCTGCTAATCCAAATTGTGATAGGAGATCCGTCTCCACTTCCTCCCTCAGGTTAGGGGGCCTATAGCATACTCCCAGTATTATTTTCCCCTTAGCTTCATCCCTTTGGAGCTCTACCCATAAGTATTCCACCTCCTCCCTAGCTCCCTCAGTGATGTCATCTCTCACATTCACTTGTACATTATTCTTGATATATAGGCATACCCTTCCACCTTTTTTACCCTCTCTATCCTTGCGATAAAGGGAATACCCTTGAATGGTTGCCAGCCAATCATGAGAGCTGTTGAACCAGGTCTCTGAAATTCCCACAAAATCCAAATCCTCCTCATTCAACAGTATCTCTAGTTCACCCATCTTGTCCGCCAGGCTCCTGGCATTGGTGAACGTGCCACATAGTTTAGACCGGTCCCATATTATCCTCATATTGGGTGTTCCAAGATTACAACAAGGACTTGTTACTATACTTACCTTGGGTTTATGTGCTTTAGTCAACCTACCACTAATGCCCCCAATACTACCATCTAGAATATGTTTATTGCTGACTCCCCCATTGCCTAATTTGAAAACCCCTCTAACTTTTTGGCCATCTTTACTCCCAGCAGACCTGCATTCTCCTCATTTAGGTGCAGTCCGTCTCTTCTATAGTACCGGTGATTGACTGAGAAGTTAGCCCAGTCCTCCAGGTACCTAAACCCCTCCTTACTACACCAGCTCCTCAGCAACTTGTTTACTTCCCTAATCTCCCTCTGCCTTTCTGGTGTGGCTCGAGGTACCGGTAGTACTCCCAAGAATACTACCATGGATATCCTTTTCCTCAATTTAGCTCCCAAGTCCCTAAAATCGTTCTTTAGGACACTCCATCTGCCTCTGACTTTGTCATTGGTGAAAAATGTGCACCATGACAGCCGCGTGTACCCCAGCCCCTCCCAGTAATCTGTCCACCAGACAAGTGATGTGCTGAACCAGAGCGCCTAGTAGACAACACACAATTCGGCGCTTCAGGTCTTACATGTCGCATCTCCACACCAACTGGGCATCGTACCTACTAATTTAATGAGGATTGGGGATTATACCCTGTCCAAATTACCTAACAACTAGCTTCCTGACACTAATACCCAACAAGACAATACACAGGTACTCAACAAGACAATACACAGGTACTCAACAAGACAACACACTGGTACTCAACAAAACAATACACAGATACTCAACAAGACAATACACAGGTACTCAACAGGTACTCACAGGTACTCAACAAGACAATACACAGGTACTCAACAAAACAATACACAGGTACTCAACAAGACAATACACTAATACTCAACAAAACAATACTCAACAAGACAATACACAGGTACTTGCAGACCACCTGCACTCGCAGACCACGTGCACCCGCAGACCAACGTGCACCCGCAGACCCACGTGCACTCGCAGACCCACGTGCACCCGCAGACCCACGTGCACCCGAAGACCCACGTGCACCCGCAGACCCATGTGCACTCGCAGACCCACGTGCACTCACAGACCCACGTGCACTCACATACCCACGTGCACTCGCAGCCTATGTGCACCCGCAGACCCAAATGCACTCGCAGCCTATGTGCACTCGCAGACCCATTTTCCCAATTTCCAAAAAACGAAAATGCGTCTGAATTTGGAATGAAACGAATTGCACATGTCTAAAAACTAACAAACCCAGATAACATGAACAGAGCTTAGGCTGGCTACACTAAATCTAAACTACACTCCGGCTCATGGCAGGGTCTTTACATGTACAGTGGAGAAAAGTGATGTCACTAAGTTGTCTATCTTGTCTGGCAGGGGTGCCTGGAGTACAAAAGTTGCTGAACAAAAGCAGGACATTCTGGGAAGGTATGTATTTTTAATTTAAAATGTATATTTTATTAAAACTAGTAATAATATCTCAATTTCTCTCTGTATTGGCGTTTTGTGATCCTCTGCTCATTACAAATCAGGCCGGGGAAGGGGGACCTGAGCTGATCGGTCTCTATTGCATTGGATGATCTAAAAATTGGGATATTAGGATTGGGACATTTACAGTCAGGTCCATAAATATTGGGACATCGACACAATTCTAATCTTTTTGGCTCTCTACACCACCACAATGGATTTGAAATGAAATGATGTGCTTTAACTGCAGACTTTCAGATTTAATTTTAGGGTATTTACATCCAAATCAGGTGAACGGTGTAGGAATTACAACAGTTTGTATATGTGCCTCGCACTTTTTAAGGGACCAAAACTAATGGGACAATAGGCTGCTCAGCTGTTCCATGGCCAGGTGTGTGTTATTCCCTCATTATCCCATTTACAAGGAGCAGATAAAAGGTCCAGAGTTAATTTCAAGTGTGCTATTTGCATTTGGAATGTGTTGCTGTCAACTCTCAATATGAGACCCAAAGAGCTGTCACTATCAGTGAAGCAAGCCATCATTAGGCTGAAAAAACAAAACAAACCCATCAGAGAGATAGCACCGGTGAGCTCAGCAACACCAAAAGACCCAGAAGACCACGGAAAACAACTGTGGCGGATGACCAAAGAATTCTTTCCCTGGTGAAGAAAACACCCTTCACAACAGTTGGCCAGATCAAGAACATTCTCCATAATGTAGGTGTATGTGTGTCAAAGTCAACAATCAAGACAAGACTTCACCAGAGTGAATACAGAGGGTTATTATTATTATTATTATTATACAGGATTTATATAGCGCCGACAGTTTACGCAGCGCTTTACAACAACATTAGGGCAGACAGTACAAGTACAATACAATTCAATACAGGAGGAATCAGAGGGCCCTGCTCGTTAGAGCTTACAATCTAGGAGGGAGGGTCAAGTTATACAAAAGGGTAATAGCTGTGGGGGATGAGCTAATGGAGAAAATAATGCAGTTGTTAGATGGAGGCAGGATAGGCTTCTCTGAAGAGGAAAGTCTTCAGGGATCGCCTAAAAGTGGATAAATTTGGAGACAGTCTGACAGATTGGGGTAGGGAATTCCAGAGGATGGGCGAGGCTCGGGAGAAGTCCTGGAGGCGGATATGGGAGGAGGTAATGAGGGAGCTAGAGAGCAGGAGGTCTTGGGAGGAACGGAGATGGCGTTTAGGTTGGTATTTTGAGACTAGGTTAGTGATGTAGCTGGGGGCACAGTTGTGGATGGCTTTGTAACTTATTGTTAGTATTTTGAATTTAATTCGTTGGGCGAGTGGCAGCCAATGGAGGGATTGGCAGAGAGGGGTAGCAGACACTGATCGGTTTGTAAGGTGGATGAGTCTGGCAGCAGCATTCATGATGGACTGAAGGGGGGATAGTCTATTTAAAGGTAAGCCAATGAGGAGGGAGTTGCAGTAGTCGAGGCGAGAGATAACCAGGGAGTGAATCAGGAGCTTTGTAGTTTCACTGGTTAGAAAGGGACGTAGTTTAGAGATGTTGCGGAGGTTGAGGCGGCAAGCTTTGGAAAGTGATTGGATGTGGGGCTGAAAGGAGAGTTCAGAATCTAGGATAACACCTAGCACCCTGACATGTGGGGACGGGTGGATGGTTTTGCCATTGCTCTTCACAGAGAAGTCAGGGGAAGAGGCACGTGGGGGAGGAAATATTATAAGCTCGGTTTTGGACAAGTTGAGTTTGAGGAAGTGGTGTGACATCCATACAGATATGTCGGTTAGTAAGTTAGTGATGCGTGAGGAGACTGATGGAGTGAGTTGAGGGGTGGAGAGATAGATTTGTGTGTCATCAGCATAGAAATGATATTGAAAGCCATGAGAGGCTATCAGCTGACCCAGGGAAGAGGTGTAGATTGAAAATAAAAGAGGTCCAAGAACAGAACCTTGGGGGACCCCGACAGAGAAGGGAAGAGGAGAGGAGGAAGTAGAATTGTAAGTGACACTGAAGGTGCGTTGGGATAGGTAGGATGAGAGCCACTGAAGAGCACAGTCACGGAGACCGATGGAGTGAAGTTTTTTGAGGAGGAGGGGGTGGTCAACCGTGTCAAAGGCAGCTGAAAGATCCAGAAGTAGGAGTACAGAATAGTGTCCGTTGGTTTTTGCAGTTAGTAGGTCAGTAGGGTTCGTAGTAGGGTTCACCACAAGATGTAAACCATTGGTGAGCCTAAAAAACAGGAAGGCCAGATTAGAGTTTGCCAAACAACATCTAAAAAAGCCTTCATAGTTCTGGAACAACATCCTATGGACAGATGAGACCAAGATCAACTTGTACCAGAGTGATGGGAAGAGAAGAGTATGGAGAAGGAAAGGAACTGCTCATGATCCAAAGCATACCACCTCATCAGTGAAGCATGGTGGTGGTAGTGTCATGGCGTGGGCATATATGGCTGCCAATGGAACTGGTTCTCTTGTATTTATTGATGATGTGACTGCTGACAAAAGCAGCAGGATGAATTCTGAAGTATTTCGGGCAATATTATCTGCTCATATTCAGCAAAATGCTTCAGAACTCATTGGACGGCACTTCACAGTGCAGATGGACAATGACCCGAAGTATACTGCGAAAGCAACCAAAGAGTTTTTTAAGGGAAAGAAGTGGAATGTTATGCAAAGGCCAAGTGAATCACCTGACCTGAATCCGATTGAGCATGCATTTCAGTTGCTAAAGACAAAACTGAAGGGAAAATGCCCCAAGAACAAGCAGGAACTGAAGACAGTTGCAGTAGAGGCCTGGCAGAGCATCACCAGGGATGAAACCCAGAGTCTGGTGATGTCTATGTGTTCCAGACTTCAGGCTGTAATTGACTGCAAAGGATTTGCAACCAAGTATTAAAAAGTGAAAGTTTGATGGATGATTGTTAATCTGTCCCATTACTTTTAGTCCCTTAAAAAGTGGGAGGCACATATACAAACTGTTGTAATTACTACAACGTTCACCTGATTTGGATGTAAATACCCTCAAATTAAAGCTGAAAGTCTTCAGTTAAAGCACATCTTGTTTGTTTCATTTCAAATCCATTGTGGTGGTGTATAGAACCAAAAAGATTAGAATTGTATTGAGGTCCCAATATTTATGAACCTGACTGTAGGTGTAACCTGTATTGATTCACAACACTGGAGAAACCTGAGATCTCTGACCTGTATATGTTGTCTGGCAGGGCATCGTAGACCACAAGACTGGTTGAGAGACACTTTCTGGAAAAGTATGTACATTTTAAAATATATATTATATATATATTACAGTATACATTTCTGGTATGAGCCGGTTTATTAGGCAATAACTTTTAGCACGATTTTCAAAAAATACAACTTTTCTGGGATAAACACGGCTTCCTTTTGGTGATATTGTTTTAGCAAAAGTTATTTAATATTTTATGCAAACGTTAGACAAAAAAAAAGACAAGAATAAAAAAGCAAAT
This sequence comes from Aquarana catesbeiana, assembly GCA_037953035.1. NCBI lineage: Eukaryota > Metazoa > Chordata > Amphibia > Anura > Ranidae > Aquarana > Aquarana catesbeiana. Next base: position 59,631 of record JBBHAA010001507.1, read on the forward strand.
TATGACATTTTATGTCAGTTTAACCACTTAAGGACCGGAAGGAGTTTCCCCCTTAATGACCAGGCCGTTTTTTTGCAATGCGGCACTACGTCACTTTAACTGACAATTGCACGGTCATGCGACGTTGTACACAAACAAATAGAGCTTTCTATTGGTGGTATTTGATCGTCTCTGAGTTGGTTTTTTTTGCGCTATAAACAAAAAAAGAGCGACAATTTTGAAAAAAAAAAAAAAATCTTTTACTTTTTGCTATAATACATATCCCCCCAAAAAATATATAAAAAAACAAATGTATTCATCAGTTTAGGCGTATATTGATTGGTTTGCACCAAAGTTATCACGTCTACAAACTATGGAATAGATTTTGGGACTTTTATTTTTTTTATTGTTTTTACTGGTAATGGCGGTGATCTCCAATTTTTAGCAGGACTGCGACATTGGTCCCCAAATGACACTTTTTGGGGACCAGTGACATTATTACATTGATCTGTGCTATAAGAATGCACTGATCAATGTATAAATGTCACTAGCAGGGAAGGGGTTAACACTAGGGGGCAATCAAGGGGTTAAGTGTGTTCCCTCAGTGTGTTCTAACTGTAGGGGGGATGGGCTGCCTGGGACATGACACAGATCGCTGTTCCCGATCACGGGGGACAATAGATATCTGCGGGCATGCTCTCGCAGTGAGCAGCGGGCACAAGAGTTCGCTGCCAGTGGCGCGCACCCGCCCGCAACTGCGCCTGTGCGAGCCACAGTACATGTACGGTAATTCGCACAGGAGAGCCAACCTGCCACAGTGCGGCGGGCGGTCCTTAACCACTTGTGATCCTTTCACAGCCAATCACTAAATGTAAACACAGAGCGATAACGAGATGTTACTGGGTTCTCCTCCTCACACACCGATCGTTTGTGAGAAGGAGATTGCGGTAACATCCCGCTACCGCTTACAGTGTACACCAATCACACCGATTGCCCCCCTCAATAAAGAGGACCTGTCACAACCCATCAAAGTACCTGTCACAGTCCATCTGAGTACCTGTCACAGTCCATCCGAATACCTGTCACAGTCCATCTGAGTACCGAGTACCTGAATAGCTGTCACTGTCCATCTGTGTACCTGTCACCGCCCTTAAGAGTACCCGAATACCAGTCACAAGCCCCACAGAGTACCCGAGTACCTGTCACCAGCCCATCAGAGTACCCGAGTACCTGTCACCAGGCCATCAGAGTACTTGAGTACCTGTCACCAGGCCATCAGAGTACTCGAGTACCTGTCACCAGTCCATCAGAGTACCCGAGTACCTGTCACCAGGCCATCAGAGTACCCGAGTACCTGTCACCAGGCCATCAGAGTACTTGAGTACCTGTCACCAGGCCATCAGAGTACCCGAGTACCTGTCACCAGGCCATCAGAGGACTGAGTACCTGTCACCAGCCCATCAGAGTAACCGAGTACCTGTCACCAGCCCATCAGAGTACCCGAGTACCTGTCACCAGCCCATCAGAGTACCCGAGTACCTGTCACCAGGCCATCAGAGTACTTGAGTACCTGTCACCAGGCCATCAGAGTACTCGAGTACCTGTCACCAGTCCATCAGAGTACCCGAGTACCTGTCACCAGGCCATCAGAGGACTGAGTACCTGTCACCAGCCCATCAGAGTAACCGAGTACCTGTCACCAGCCCATCAGAGTACCCGAGTACCTGTCACCAGCCCATCAGAGTACCCGAGTACCTGTCACCAGGCCATCAGAGTACTTGAGTACCTGTCACCAGGCCATCAGAGTACTCGAGTACCTGTCACCAGTCCATCAGAGTACCAGAGTACCTGTCACCAGGCCATCAGAGGACCGAGTACCTGTCACCAGCCCATCAGAGTAACCGAGTACCTGTCTCCTGCCCATCAGAGTAACCGAGTACCTGTCACCAGCCCATCAGAGTACCAGAGTACCTGTCACCAGCCCATCAGAGTACCCGAGTACCTGTCACCAGCCCATCAGAGTAACCAAGTACCTGTCACCAGCCCATCAGAGTACCTGAGTACCTGTCTCCTGCCCATCAGAGTAACCGAGTACCTGTCACCAGCCCATCAGAGTACCCGAGTACCTGTCACCAGGCCATCAGAGTACCCGAGTACCTGTCATCAGCCCATCAGAGTAACCAAGTACCTGTCACCAGCCTATCAGAGTACCCGAGTACCTGTCACCAGCCCATCAGAGTAACCAAGTACCTGTCACCAACCCATCAGAGTACCTGAGTACCTGTCACCAACCCATCAGAGTACCTGAGTACCTATCACCAGCCCATCAGAGTAACCGAGTACCTGTCACCAGCCCATCAGAGTACCCGAGTACCTGTCACCAGCCCATCAGAATACCCAAGTACCTGTCACCAGCCCATCAGAGTACCCGAGTATCTATCTGTAGCTCATCAAGTTACCCGAGTACCTATCTGCAGCCCATGACTCGTAGAATATATGTTGGGGTGTTTGCGTTCCAAAATGGGGTCATTTTGTAGGTAATTCCACTGTCCTGGTGCTCAAGGACCTTCAAAGGTGTGAGAGGTAGGAATGAAGTGAAATGAGAGTGTAATTTATGCTCCTAGAATGCCTGAAGGTGCTACTTCAATGTTGGGCCTCTGTATGTGGCCAGGCTGTGTAAAAGTCTCACACATGTGGTATAACCATACTCAGGAGGAGTAGCAGAATGTATTTTGTGGTGTAATTTTTGCTATATACATGATATGTGTTAGAAATATCTTATAAATTGACAACTTTGTGTAAAAAAAAGTTTTCGTTTTTTTCCACATTTTCCAAAAACTTCTGGAAAAAAATGAACCGTTCAAAAGACTCATTATGCCTCATAGATTATACATTGGGGTGTTTGCTTTCCAAAATGGGGTCATTTTGTGGGCAATTCCATTGTCCTGGTGCTCCAGGGCCTTCAAAAGTGTAATAGGTGGTTGAGAAATGAGATGTGTCATTTATGCTCGTAGAACACCTGAAGGTGCTACTTCAATGTTGGGCCTCTGTATGTGGCCAGGCTGTGTAAAAGTGTCACACATGTGGTATCGCCATACTCAGGAAGAGTATCAGAATGTATTTTGGGATGTAATTTGTCGTATGCATATGCTGTGTGTGAGAAATAACCTGATAATATGACAATTTTGTAAAAAAAAAAAAAAAAAAAAGAAAAAAAAATTATCTTCATTTTGCAAAGAATTGTAGGAAAAAATTACAACGTAAAAAAACTCACCATGCTACTTACTTAATACCTTGGAATGTCTACCTTCTAAAAAGGGGTAATTTAGGGGGTATTTGTACTTCTCTGACTTGGTAGTGTCTCAAGAAATGAGATTCGTCTGATGTACTGAAGGGTTGGTCAGATGTGATCAATTTAAAGTGATTGGCACCATAGTTTGTAGACTCTATAACTTTCACAAAGACCAAATAATATACACCGATTTGGGTTATTTTTACCAAAAATATGTAGCAGTATAAACTTTGGCCAAAATTTATGAAGAAAAATTACTCATTTGCAAAATTGTATGACAGAAACAAAGAAAAAAGCATTTTTTCACAAAATTTACAGTCTTTTTTTATTTATAGCACAAAAAATAAAAAACCCACTAGGATTAAATACCACCAAAAGAAAGCTCTATTTGTGTGAAAAAAAGGATGCAAATTTCATTTGGGTACAGTGTTGCATGACTGAGTAATTGTCATTCAAAGTGTGAGAGCGTTGAAAGCTGAAAATTGGTCTGGGCAGGAGGGGAGTGTAAGTGCCCTGTATTGAGGTGGTTAACTATTATTTAACTTTTGTATTTTTGTAGTTAAACATACATTTTTTTGTATAGATCGTCTTGTTGAAAAATGACACCACAATGATGCTTCTGGTACAAAGAATTGCAAAGTTATCTACAGATGAAATGTGACAATTAACAAACACTGCAATCAAACAAAGTTTGATTTGATTGATTTATGATTCCATTCTGACCAACGTTTATAAACAATGTTACTTTATATCTCTATCTCCCAACTGAACAATGTTACTTTGTACCTCCTTATCTCCTGTCTGAGCATTGTTTATAAACAATGTTACTTTGTATCTCTCTATCTCCTGTCTGATCAATGAATATACACAATGTTACTTTGTATCTATCTATTTACAATCAGAACAATGTTTATAAACAATGTTACTTTGTATCTCTCTATCTCCTGTCTGATCAATGTTTATACACAATGTTACTTTATATCTCTCTATCTCCTGCCTGAGCAAAGTTTATAAACAATGTTACTTTGTATCTCTCTATCTTCCGCCAGAGCAATGTTTATAAACAATGTTACTTTGTATCTCTCTATCTCCTGTCTGATCAATGAATATACACAATGTTACTTTGTATCTATCTATTTACAATCAGAACAATGTTTATAAACAATGTTACTTTGTATCTCTCTATCTCCTGTCTGATCAATGTTTATACACAATGTTACTTTATATCTCTCTATCTCCTGCCTGAGCAAAGTTTATAAACAATGTTACTTTGTATCTCTCTATCTTCCGCCAGAGCAATGTTTATAAACAATGTTACTTTGTATCTCTCTATCTCCTGTCTGATCAATGAATATACACAATGTTACTTTGTATCTATCTATTTACAATCAGAACAATGTTTATAAACAATGTTACTTTGTATCTCTCTATCTCCTGTCTGATCAATGTTTATACACAATGTTACTTTATGTCTCTTTATCTCCTGCCTGAGCAAAGTTTATAAACAATGTTACTTTGTATCTCTCTATCTTCCGCCAGAGCAATGTTTATAAACAATGTTAGTTTATATCTCTCTATCTCCCAGCTGTACAATGTTACTTTGTAGCTCCCTATCTCCTGTCTCATCAATGTTTATAAACAATGTTACTTTGTATCTCTCTATTTACCATCAGAACAATGTTTATAAACAATGTTACTTTGTATCTCTCTATCTCCTGTCTGATCAATGTTTATAAATAATGTTACTTTGTATCTATTACTTGTCTGATCAAAGTTTATACAGCATGCTACTTTGTGTCTCTATATCTCCCGCCTGAGTAATGTTTATAAACAATGCTACTTTGTATCTCTCTATCTCCTGCCTGAGCAATGTTTATAAACAATGTTACATTGTATCTTTCTATCCCCTATCTGATCAATGTTGGATATAACTAGTTGTATTATCTATCTGCCTTTGTGTTATCTGATGGTAATTCTCTGGGCATAGGAGAGGGAAGGCCGGTATTGTAAGTCATACTGACAGTTTGCTGGCAGGAGGAGTGAGCAGAGAGAAGAAACCATTCAGTGGCGGGTCTATGACCAAGTTGTATTTCTTATTTGAGTGGAGAAAAATGACATCATTAATCAATTTATTCTTTCTGGCAGAGCTGCCGGAATCCCAGGACTGGCTGAGTAGAATGAAACAATTCTTCACAGGTATTGTATACCACACATATACAGTCCCCATGTGCTTGCTTTCAGTTCTGCTAATATAGGAATTCCGAGGACAGAAATATAAGTCAGTCCTCTCCGCTCCTCCCAGGACCTTCTGCTCTCTAGCTCCCTTGTCTCCTCTTCCCATGCTCATCTCCAGGACTTCTCCTGAGCCTCTCCCATCCTCTGGAACGCACTACCCCGATCTGTCCGGCTATCTCCTACTCTGTCCACTTTGAGGCAATCCCTGAAAACCCATCTCTTCAGGGTGGCCTCCAACCAACAACCAAATCTTCTACTCCCCTCATCAGTTCATCCCTCACAGTCCCTACCTTTTTTATTTCACCAGCCCCTCCCTCTTAGATTGTAAGCTCCCAGGAGCTTCTCTAGCCCTCTTCTTTTGAATTGTACTGTTGGTGTATTGTCTCCCTACTAGGGATGAGCCGAACACCCCCCAGTTCTGTTCATGGCGAACTAACAAAAAGTTTGCGCGAACACGCAAACACTGTTAAAGTCTATGGGACCCGAACATGAAAAATCAAAAGTTTGTTGGCTTTGCTGACCTCCTATATCAGCAGGCAGGATACCTGCATGAGGCAAGCCATCACTGCGGAGCAGAGGCTCGTCGCCACCCTGCGGTACTTGGCGACGGGGAGAAGCCTGCAGGACCTCAACTTCTCGACAGGCATCTCCCCCAGGCTCTGGGGATCATTATCCCAGAGACCTGTTCTGCCATCATACAGGTCCTGCAGAAGGAGTATATGAAGGTAAGATATTTATCCTTTAATATCACATTTTATTGTATTTAATGCTAATGTATTGTATTTCTTTCCTCATTCCCTAATTACCATGATTGTAATATGCTGTGAATGTTCCCTTTGTCCTCATGCATGCTATAATTTTTATGTAACTTTTTTTTGTCCTTCTTACATATTTGCCTTCACTTACCTCCCCAGCATGCTCTCCTGGGCCTATATTCACCTCGTGTAGTCACTTAACAATGTATTTTGTCAGCTCCATAGTAGTGCTTTACCCCAAACACCCCCTAAAATGTGTAAAATTGTGATGTGTGCTTTAAATTCAGGCAGAGTGCCAGAGGCTTTTTTTTTGGGGTGACAAAATCTTTTGGAACCCTCCCTCCCCCCAACTGCTAACTCAGCTGATACCAATCATCTATCTGCTGACTTTGCCAAACCCATACACACTATACCCACCTCTTTTGTGGTCAGATTTATGGATGAATTTCCCAAAGCATGTAGTGCAAGGGCCTGCCTGAATACTTTTAAATGTTAATGTTAAAAGTTTTTGTATCCTATTATTATGTTGATAGGTAATAGCAGAATATAAAAATGTGCTAAAATGTGTACAATGTGTATTTATATCTTTGTATTATGACACTTCTTACCTGTCCAGTGGGCTGCCAATAGTGTAAAGTAAAGAGGGGCTGGCCAAAGTGATCCACATTATTTAGGCATTCATCTCTCAATGAAGTGGAGAGGGTTACCTGGCGAAAACATCTCCCCCCCCATAAATTTAAAAAATGGCCCATGAGAGGGGGGGGGGGGGATCTGATCGGTGGACCTTATACCTTTGCCTTTAAATAATCCCTAAAAAAAAAGGTATACTGATGTTGGCCAAGAATGTTTGTGTCTAATCTGCTTTCCATGTTTATGTGCAAAATGATTATTTTTTATTCTTGTTTCACTCCACAGTTTTCTTCCAACCCACAGGAATGACAGACTGTGGCCTCCCACTTTGCCCAGCTGTGGGATTTTCCTTATGCCCCGTACACACGGTCGGATTTTCCGATGGAAAATGTCCGATCGGAGCGTGTTGTCGGAAATTCCGACCGTGTGTGGGCTCCATCGGACATTTTCCATCGGATTTTCCGACACACAAAGTTGGAGAGCAGGAGATAAAATTTTCCGACAACAAAATCCGATCGCGTCAATTCCGACCGTGTGTGGCCTGTTCCGACGCACAAAGTGCCACGCATGCTCAGAAGAAATTCCGAGCTCGTTCTGGTAAACGTAGCGTTCGCAATGGATACAGCACTTTCGTCACACTGCAATGTTATAAATGGTTTAATACAGCGCACTCTCTTCTTCTTTATAATGTGACAAGAATTAAGTAGTTTTGCTGCTCATATTCACACACACTTCTCACAAACTTATTTCGTTACTATTTATCGGGATTCCCTCAATATATTTTGATTTCTCACATCTGACAACATAATTTTGTATATTTTTTATTTATTTTTTGGCTTTAATGTAGAATCTTTTTTTGTGTTTCTATTTTTTTTTTTGCGATTTTGATTTGTACTCCAGAAAATGTTTGTGTGTTTTTTGTGACAAGTTCCCACAACACCATTGATATGTTGTTCTATTTAATCTGTAGGAGATTGTTTGGTGTTGTTGTCCCTTGTTAATTTCACATTTTATGTTAGAAATGTACCTGAATCGTCACCAACAAACTGTCCTTTTTGGATGAAAACACACACAGGAGAGTAGAATTTACCCCAAAAATTTATTAAGGGGTCACAACTAAACAAAGAGGGAGGCAACGCTGGAGAAACTGCAGAGGTGGGTGAAGCCTTGGACCCCCAGGGCAGACATCAATTATTTAAAAGCAAAATTGGTGGCCTGAGGAGTCCATATCTAAGGGAGGGCAGTCTGGTCCAGAAGTCCCAGAGATCCGGAAAGCAGCAGATGACATCTGTGTCCCCAGGCTGTGGTCATACGAGAGACTGCATCTTCTGTCAGACCAGACTGAACCCAGGGTCATCACTCTTTGGTCTTCTTTCCACGCCTCCTTCCACACGGTGGCTGTGGTGGTGGAGTTGTGGCAGCAGGAGGAGGAGGAGGATCGTCGATCTCAATGACATCCGTCTTGGGTGTTAGTTCCCCACTCAACCCCTTACGTAGGACTTTATAAATCAGGTCCTCAGAGAGCTTGCGTTGACCCTCCTGCATGCCCTGCAATTTGGTGGCAGCCATGCAGGCAAAGGCCTCTTCAGGAGTGGGTAAGGCTTGGAGGGACGCAGAAGCCTCCTGGATCAGCCTGTACGCTGAATCCTGCACGGGACTCGGAGTGGCCTTCCTGGCCCTTTTGTATGGAAGGCGGAGGGGAGGGACCTGAGACTCAGTCAGGCTGCGACTGGTCCCAGGCTTCTCTTGGCTGACACTTAGCCCCGCCTCCTCCTGGCTGCCACTAATCCCCGCCTCCTCCTGGCTGCCACTAATCCCCGCCTCCTCCTGACTGCCACATTCCACAACTTTCTCCTGGCTGAGGTCTTCCTGTGTATGAAAAAGGGACATAGTTTTAGTATTGTTTTCATCAATCACACACAATTTTCACCTCCTGACTGCTGCAAATTGAATGTTAACAAATATAACAGACTATCATTCTGAGCCCAGCATTTTGCATTCTTGTCCCAATTTTGGGTGCCCACTACTGTCTATTGATATGTAAAACACTTTTTTCAATCAGCAATTAGTGATCAATAATAACATCTAGTAAACATCATTTCTTTATTGACTAGAAATCTGTAGAAGAATGCTATACCTGACTCCAGCTGGGCTCCTCCACTTCTTCCTGGCTGGAAGGCCCAGGTTGGACATCGGAAGCCTCAGCTGGTATGGAAGGAAGCGTGGAAGGAAGAGTAGAGAGGGATTCCCTGACTTCAGTGTGGTCTGACAGAAATCGTAGTCTCTCATAGTACCACAGCCTGGGGACATAAATATCATCTGCTGCAGCTCTGGACCTCTGGGAATCTGTGACCTTCTTGCGCTCCCTAAGATATGTGCTCCTCAGGCCACCAATTATGGCTTTTAAATAGGGGATGGTTGCTGTGGGGACCATCGGCTTCACCAACTCCAGCAGTTTCTCCAGCGCTGCCTGCCTCTTCTGTTTGTGATTATAGTGGGGGTGTCTCACTTGCCACAGACAGGGCAGCTCCCTGTACTTGTCTATGAACAGGGGCAGGAAATTGTGGTCATTGAACCCATCCATTTTCTCTGCAAGACACAACACAAGACAAATCCTAATGTCAGGCCAAACTCTCCTAATCTTGTTACAATATAGGCTTCCATTTCGAAGCAGTATAGGCGTAAGTTTAGATCTTACCTTCGTTATCACGATCGGCGTCTCCGATGCTCCTTCCTCCGCTCACAGATCGTACGTAAGACGCACGTGTGTTACGCTTTATACACACTGCGCATGCGTATAACTCTGCCCGCCCCTGATGTTCTTTCTAGTCTATTCCCCGCCCCTTTTCGTTCGGCGCAGTGGGGGAAGAGCACATGGCGGAGACACAGCAGGTGCGTGCTAATTGTAGCAACGAGGAGGAGGAGGGGGAGGAAAGGCCGGAGCCTGAAGGAGATTTAAGGACTCAAATATGTCCTTTGGGGAGATGTTGGAGATGGTGGACATCCTGAAGAAGGCCGACTATGATGGAAAGTATGGGCCTTACCCCAACCACAAGATAATAATAGGATACAAAAACTTTAAACAGTACCATTGGAAAGTATACAGGCAGGCCCTTGCACTACATGCTTTGGGGAATTCATCCATAAATCTCACCAGTAAAGAGATGGGTATAGTGTGTATGGGTTTGGCAAAGTCAGCAGATAGATGGTTGAGGATAGATAGAGAATTGGGATCAGCTGACTTAGCAGTTGGGGGAGGGAGGGTTACTAAAAATTATTTGGGGACACCACAAAAAAAGCCTCTGGCACTCTGCCTGAATTTAAATAAAAAATTACATTTCCAAACATTTTAGGGGGTGTTTGGGGTAAAGCACTACTATGGAGCAGATAAAATACATTGTTAAGTGACTACATGAGGTGAATATAGGGCAGGAGACACCATGCTGGGGAGGTTAGTGAAGGGCAAATATGTATGAAGGACCTAAAATAATAATTACATAAAAATACAGCATGCATGAGGACAAAGGGGACATTCACAGCATATTACAATCATGGTAATTAGGGAATGAGGAAAGAAATACAATATATTAGCAAACATTCAATACAATAAAATGTGATATAAAAGAATAAAAATCTTACCTTCATATACTCCTTCTGCAGGACCTGGATGATGGCAGAACAGGTCTCTGGGATAATGATCCCCAGAGCCTGGGGGGAGATGACTGTCGAGAACTTGAGGTCCTACAGGCTTCTCCCTGTGGCCAAATACCGCAAGGTAGCGACCAGCCTCTGCTCCGGAGTGATGGCTTGCCTCATGCAGGTATCCTGCCTGCTGATATAGGGGGTCAGCAAAGCCAACAAACGGTGAAACACGGGGTCCGTCATCCTGAGAAAGTTCCTGAAATCATCAGGATTATTCTCACGGATCTCACGGAGCAAAGGCATATGACAGAACTGGTCACGCTGAAGCAACCAATTCTTGGTCCATGAACTCCTCCCCACCCTGTTCATGGACTGGACTTGTGTCAAGGTCAGGACCCCAACACCAAGTCCCCGCACAGCACGAACTCTATGAGGAGTACGCATATGAAACATGGCTAGAAAACGGTCGGCTGCTCAGAACGAAGTAACAGAATGCACTGAAGAACAGCAAGGCCTGTGAAGAGCGACCTGAAAAACAGCAACGAGCAGGCAAGATCACACAGAAAACTCCGATACTAACTGACTGCACGCACTGAAGAGCAGATACAAACCCACAAGCACAAACTGAACGGCAGAAAACGATCTGAAAGCCACGAGTCTGAAAAAGCGCGAATCGTCTCTCACCAAACTTTTACTAACACGAGATTAGCAAAAGGAGCCCAAAGGGTGCCGCGATTGGTTCTGAACCGGCCTTTTCTAGTCTCGTCGTACGTGGTGTACGTGACCGCGTGGTTGGCGATCGGAAATTCCGACAACTTTGTGCGACCGTGTGTAGGCAAAACAAGTTTGAGCCAACATCCGTCTGAAAAAATCTTAGGATTTTGTTGTCGGAATGTCCGAACAAAGTCCGACTGTGTGTACGCCCTATAACTGTGGAGGGGCAATTGATGGGAAACATGTCCACATCATCCCACCACCCAACTCGGGGTCATACTATTACAACTACAAGGGGTTCAATAGTACTGTGATGTTGGCGGTGGTGTTGGCTACTTAGGAGTTCCTGTATGTGGACGTGGGGAAGAATGGCCGGATGTCAGATGGTGGAGTCATCGCCCAGACGGAGTTCTACATGTGTCTCCAGAATGGCAACTTGGGCTTGCCACCTCCAGAAGACAATGTGGCATGTTTAAAACCAACAAGAAATACACAAATCTGGAACTTACAAAGTTCAACTTTGTTAGATGTTGAAGGCAATATCAGACATGAATATTTATAAACTGTGTTTGATATTGCATTCAGATGGGGTGAAGTCACCCCTGGAAAAGCCAAATTTTGAAGATGCACACAAATTCCCGAATGTCAACATGTTCTAACTGCCATCACAGGGGATCAAGGGACGTGTTTTGGGGGTGCAACCCCTTCCCCTCAGCTACTTTATTATTGAGGAAGAGGTTGCACCCCCAAAATGCATACATTGATCTCCCGTGATGGCAGATAGCACATGTTGACACACTGTGTGCATCTTCAAAATTTGGCTTTTCGCGAATATGTCAAAAAATGAGAAAAACGTTTTCAGTAAAAAAAGCACAACTAAGTAAGGGATTTGGAGAGGTTTTAAACTCTCCCTAAAACATCAATGATGTTCTTCATTTTGTTTTGAACATCATTGATGTTTTTCTGGATGTTTTCCAAGTCCTGATTACACCCCATGATCTCCCCGATCAAGATCTGGGCACTTTTACTGGTGAAATGACCTTCATCCACAACATCCCGATCACCTAAAAATATAGAAACAAAAACACACCATGTATTATAAATATGCAGACATCCATCTCTTACCTGAGCCTATGGTCGCAGACTCTCACCTGTTGTGGTGACAATTTCCACTACGTCTCCTTCCTCCTCCTCCTGTTGGCTTTGGGGGATTTCCACTTCCTCTGTTGTCTCCTCGGATGAGTGGTGTCCTCCAAGTCTTTTCTCTCCTATGTAAAAAAAAATAGGTATACTTAGCACACAGATATTTTATGGCAGAAATAGGAATATGAGACATTGATTGGAAGTGGGGTACAATTATCTGTTTTGGCAGAGTTCCAAGATGAAGAAATATTTTTGTCCTTTGTCAAGCTTAAATACTTACCTGTTTTGTACAAGCTTCACAGATGGAGACACCCCTATAGTATACACTGGAGCACCTGTGTGGGACCCCCTAAAAAAGGGTGTTCTTTTGTCCCACACTAGTGCTCCAGCGTCCAGATGTGTAAACAGCTGCAGAGTGTCCTCTCCTTACACAGAATCTAGTATGCATTTCATTCTAATCCCAAACCCATCTAGACACCAACATTTATTTAACAGAAGTATGCCTGAAAAAATGTATTGAACTGCATCTGGAAAAAACATGGTGTTTTCTAGGCCGAACGAACAATGTTTCATATGAACGAATAATGTGCCCATGAACATGAAAGTTGCCATTTTAAACTGTACAACAATTAAGAAAAGCACATGGAGCAGCACGAACGTAATAAAAATAAAGAATAGGAACACAGCACAACTACTTACTTTTTTGAAGCACTCTCCTGATCCTTCTTTACTGATCGTGCTCCCTTAATTTGAGGTCCGACCACCTCTTCCTGAGTTGATCCTTGGATCGCCGTACCCCAAAATTACGGTGCAGACTCTTCACAACTTTCACCATGATCTTGGCCTTTCTGACATTGGGGTTGGGGTAAGGTCCATACTTCCCATCATAGTCAGCCCTCTTCAGGATGTCCACCATCTCCACCATCTCCCCAAAGGACATATTTGAGGCCTTAAATCGTCTCCTCTGAGATCGGGACATTTCTGGCTCCGGGCTTTCCTCCTCCTCATTGCTGTAATTAGCACGCACCTGTTGTGTCTCCGCCATGTGCTCTTCCCCACTGCGCCGAACAAGAAGGGGCAGGGAATAGATTATAAAGAACGTCAGGGGCGGGCGGAGTTTCACGCATGCGCAGTGTACGTAAAGCGTAACACGCGTGCGTAGTACGTGCGATCTGTGAGCAGAGGAAGGAGTATCGGAGGTGCAGATCGTGATAATGAAGGTAAGATTTAAACTTGGGCCTATACTGCTTCTAGATTGAGGCCTATATTGTGACAAGATTAGGAGACTTTAGCCTGACATTAGGGTTTGTCTTGTGTTGTGTCTTGCAGAGAAAATGGATATCTTGAAGGATCAGGACTTTATCCCCATATTCATTGATATGTTCAGGGAGCTGCCCTGTCTGTGGCAGGTAAACCACCCACATTATAAGAACCAAACAAAGAGGAAGGCAGCGCTGGATAATTTGCTGCAATTTGTGAAGCCGGTGATCCCCACGGCAGACATCCCCTATCTGAAGGCCCTAATTGGTGGCATGAGGAGCACTTATCTAAGGGAGTGCAAGAAGGTCCAGGATTCCCAGAGATCAGGAGCTGCAGATGACATTTATGTACCCAGGCTGTGGTACTTTGACAGACTGCATTTTCTGGCAGGTCAGACTGAACCCAGGCCAGCACTCTCCACTCTTCCTTTCACGCTTCCTCCCCCCCCAGCTGAGGCTTCTGACGTCTAACCTGGGCCTTCCACGCAGCAACATGTAGAGGAGCCCAGCTTGAGTCAGGTATAGCATTCTTCTAAATATTTCTGGTTGTCCAATTAATGATGTTAAATATATGTTAGTTTGGAGTACTAATTTATGATTGTGATTTATGAACCAAAAACTAGAACCATGTTCCTTTTTCATACACAGGGAAGTCTCAGCCAGGAGGTGGCCCGATACTCAGGTCCCTCCCCTCCGCCTTCAAAGAAAAAGTGGCAGGAAGAGGAGTAACCTGGAGGAGGCTGCAATTGGCCTATTTTGGAAGGTTACTGAGGCCCTCAAAACACCCCACAGTGTGGAAGAGGATTTTGCTGACCTAACAGCATGCAAAATGCTGCAAATGGAGGAGGGCCAATGCCTCTTATGTGAGTTTGTCATTTTAGAAGCTCTACATAAGGGGTAGAGGGGCCAACTCACATGCGAAAGCCACATTTGTGAGCTCACCCATGGTCCTCCTCCTCCAGGTCCTCCTCCTCCTCCAGGTCCTACTCCTCCTCCTGCCACACCTCCAACACCAGAGCCACAGCCTGGAAGGAAGCATGTAAGGAAGACCAGAGAGTGATGGCCTGGGTTCATTCTGGTCTGGCAAAAGATGCAGGCTCTTGTATGACCACAGCCTGGGAACATAGATTTCATCTGCACCTGTTCATGTGCTCTTGGAATTCTGGACCAGACTGTACTCCCTTATATATGGACTCCTCAGGCCACCAATTTTGCAGTAAAATAATTGATGTGTGCCCTGGGGGTCAAAGGCTTCGCCGATTTCTGCAGTTTCTCCAGCGTTGCCTCCCCTTTGTTTGGTTATGAGCCCTTAATAAAGGAATTTTTGTTTCAATTATACTTGCCTATGTGTGTTTTCCTTATAAAAGGACAGTTTGTTTGTGAGGAGGCAGGTATATTTCCAAACTACAATGTGAAATTAACAAGAGACACCAACACCAACCAATCTCCGTGAGATTAAATAATACAAGATGATAATCGTGTTGTGGTAACTTGACACACAAAACACAACCAAAACTATTCTTTAGTTAAAAAAAAAAAAACAAGATCAGGCTTGAAAAAAATATAAACAAAAAAAAAATGAAAATTTTTTAGTCAGATGTGACAAATCAAAATATATTGATGAAATCACGATAAATAATAAAGAAAGAAGTTTGTGAGAACTCTGTGTGAATATGAGCAGCAAAACAACTTCATTCTTCTAGCATTATAAAGAAGAAGAGAGTGCGGTGCATTAAACAATTTAAAACTATATCCTTTCCGAACTCTAATATTACCAGACCGAGCAGTTCCATCTCGGAATTTATTCTGAGCATGCGTGGCACTTTGTGCGTCGAAATTGTCCACACACGGTCGGAATTGATGCGATCGGATTTTGTTGTCGGAAAATTGTATAGCCTGCTCTTAAACTTTGTGTGTAGGAAAATCCGATGGAAAAAGTCCAATGGAGCCCACACATGGTTGGATTTTCCGACAACAAGCTCCGATCGCACATTTTCTGTCGGAAAATCCGACCGTGTGTACAGGGCATTACTCTTGGTGGGCACAGGAACAGGCCCTGCTGTGAAATATTATATCAAGAATTGTAAATACATGCCACTGTTAAACAGGGGCAGAAAAATTGGGCCTTTGGTGGTGGTGTGCGACAACACTGTAAGCCCTCACAGTTACTCTTGGTGGGCGCAGGAACGGGCCCTGCTGTGAAATATTAGATTAAAAATTGTAATTACATGCCCCTGTTAAACAGGTGTAGAAAAATTTGGTCTTAGGCAGTGGTTGTGGTGCCACAACACTGTAACCCCTCACAGATTCACTTGTTGAACGCAGGAACGAGCCCTGCTGTAAAATATTAGATCAAAAATTGGGCCTTAGGCGGTGGTGGTGGTGGCACAACACTGTAAAGCCTCACAGATACTCTTGTTGAGCACAGGAACAGGCCCTGCTGTGAAATATTAGATCAAAAATTGTAATTACACGCCCCTTTTAAACAGGGGCAAAAAAATTGGGCCTTAGGCAGTGGTGGTGGTGCCACAACACTGTAACCCCTCACAGATTCTTTTGTTGAGCGCAGGAACAAGCGCTGCTGTGAAATATTAGAGAAAAAATTGTAATTACATGCCCCTCTTAATCAGGGGCAGAAAAATTGGGCCTTAGGCGATGGTGGTGGCACAACACTGTAAAGCCTTACAGATACTCTTGTTGAGCACAGAACAGGCCCTGCTGTGAAATATTAGATCAAAAATTGTAATTACGCGCCCCTTTTAAACAGGGGCAGAAAAATTGGGCCTTAGGCAGTGGTAGTGCCACAACACTGCAACCCCTCACAGATTATCTTGTTGAGTGCAGGAACGAGCCCTGCTGTGAAATATTAGAGCAAAAATTGTAATTACATGCCCCTGTTAAACAGGGGCAAAAAAATTGGTCCTTAGGCGGTGGTGGTGGTGGCACAACACTGTAAAGCCTCACAGATACTCTTGTTGAGCACAGGAATGGGGCCTGCTGTGAAATATTTGATCAAAAAATGTAATTACATGCCCCTGTTAAACATGGGCAGAAAAATTGGGCCTTAGGCAGTGGTGGTGGTGCCCTGAACCAAAAATATTCTTAGAAGCTATCATCATGAAGATTGAGGAGGAATAAGATAGTCACTCAGCATAGGCAGTCTCCAAGGGATTCCACATCCATAGAAAAATCAATCGGTTACATCAGCATCAGGTGCTTGGTAGCTGGTGATCCAAAGACTGATTTTTTTTCTGAATGTGAGCCGATCAACAGAGTCTGTGGACAGGCGCACTCTGTGATCAGTTTCAAAGCCTCCAGCAGCACTGAATGTGCGTTCAGAAAGTACGCTGGATGCAGGCCAGTAGCCCAATTGCATATTGAGCAAGCTCTGCCCAGTGGAATAGGGATGAGCCAAACACCCCCCCGGTTCGGTTCGCACCAGAACCTGCGAACGGGCCGAAAATTCTCACGAACGTTAGAACCCCATTGACGTCTATGGGACTCGAACGTTCGAAATCAAAAGTGCTCATTTTAAAGGCTAATTTGCATGGTATTGTCCTAAAAAGGGTTTGGGGACCCAGGTCCTGCCCCAGGGGACATGTATCAATGCAAAAAAAACTTTTAAAAACGGCCGTTTTTTCAGAAGCAGTGATTTTAACCACTTCAATACAGGGCACTTAGACACCTTCCTGCCCAGACCATTTTTCAGCTTTCAGCGCTGTTGCAGTTTGAATGACAATTGCGCGGTCATGCTACACTGTGCCCAAACTAAATTTTTATCATTTTGTTCCTTCAAATAGAGCTTTCTTTTGGTGGTATTTGTTCACCTCTGCGGTTTTTATTTTTTGCTAAACAAATAAAAAAAGACCAAAAATTTTGAAAAAAATAAAAGTTTTGCTTTTGTTTCTGTTAAAAAAAATTGTAAATAAGTAAGTTTTCTCTTTCACTGATGGGCACTGATAAGGCAGCACTGACAGGCACTGATACGGCGGCACCGATGAGGTGGCACCAATGAGCGGACACTGACGGGCACTGACGATGGGCACTGATATGCGGCACTGATGGGCACTGGTAGGCGGCACTGATGGGTGGCACTCATATGCAGCACTGATGGGCATTGATAGGCGGCACTGATGGGCACTGATGGGTGGCACTGGGTGGCACTGGTTGGCACGGAGGGGCACTGATAGGCGACACTGATGGGCAATGAAAGGCGGCACTGCTGGGCACTGATAGGGTGGCGCTGATAGGTGGCACTGATAGGCGGCACTGCTGGGCACTGCTGGGCACTGATAGGCGGCACTGCTGGGCACTGATGGGCACTGATACGCGGTACTGATACTAGGCACTGATGGGCATCCCTGGTGGCACTGGCAGTGGTAGGCATTGAAGTGGGCACCGACTGGCAGCCGCCTGGGCACAGATTGGCAGCTGCCTGGGCACAAAGTGGCATTTCCCTGGTGGTCTAGGGGCATACCTGGTGGTCTAGTGTGGATGGCTTCCCTGGTGGTCCTGGGCAGCTTCCCTGGTGGTCCTGGGTAGGATCCGAGGGGGGCTGTGCTGATAAACAATCAGCACAGACCCCCCCGGTCAGGAGAGCAGCCGATCGGCTCTCCTCTACTCGCGTCTGTCAGACGCGAGTGAGGAAAAGCCGATCACCGGCTCTTCCTAGTTACATCGTGATCAGCCGTGATTGAACACGGCTGATCACGTGGTGAAGAGTCTCCGACGGAGACTCTTTACCTAGATCGGTGTTGCAGGGTGTCAGACTGACACCCCGCAACAACGATCGCTGCGATGCGCGCCCCCGGGGGCGCGCATCGGCTCGATATTCCTGATCACGTCATATGACGTTCGATCAGGAATATCAAACCACTTTGCCACCGTCATTCTGTAATAGGGCAGGCGGCAAGTGGTTAATGATGCTTAAAGTAAAAAAAAAGTGAAATATTCCTTTAAATATCGTACCTGGGGGGTGTCTATAGTATGTCTGTAAAGTGGCGCATGTTTCCCGTGTTTAGAACAGTCCCTGCACAAAATGGCATTTTTAAAGGAAAAAATCTCATTTAAAACTGCTTGCAGGTTTAAAGTAATGTCGGGTTCTGGCAATATGGATGAAAATCAGTGAGACAAACGGCATGGGTACCCCCCAGTCCATTACCAGGCCTATTGGGTCTTGTATGGATATTAAGGGGAACCCCGCACCCAAATTAAAATAAGGAAAGGTGTGGGGCCACCAGGCCCTATATACTCTGAACAGCAGTATACAGGCGGTGCAAACAAGACAGGGACTGTAGGTTTGTTGTTAAGTAGAATCTGTTTGTAATTTTGAATGGGTACATTTTTAACGTGTTTAGCTCCAGCCAAAAAATCTTTTTTAAGCTTTTTGGAAAACATAGGGAAGGGTTATCACCCCTGTGACATTTGTTTTGCTGTCTGTCCTCCTCTTCAGAAGATTGAACCTCACTTTTTGTCCCAATGACAAAAGTTTTTTGAAAATTTGCGGTTTTTTGTGGAACAAGGATTGGAAAGCATCAGTGGAAAGGAGAAATGTTTTTCCCATATTAACTCTTATGCCGCGTACACACGGTCGGACTTTTCGTCTACAAAAGTCCGACAGCCTGTCCGACAGACTTCCGGCGGACTTTCGGCGGACTTGCAGCAGACTTTCTAACGAACGGACTTGCCTACACACGACCACACAAAAGTCCGACGGATTCGTACGTGATGACGTACACCGGACTAAAATAAGGAAGTTCATAGCCAGTAGCCAATAGCTGCCCTAGCATGGGTTTTTGTCCGTCGGACTAGCACACAGACGAGCGGATTTCGGGGTCCGTCGTAGTTACGACGTAAAGATTTGAAGCATGTTTCAAATCTAAAGTCCGTCGGATTTGAGGCTGAAAAAGTCTGCTGAAAGTCCGGAGAAGCCCACACACGATCGGATTACCAGCCAGCTTTAGTCCGTCGGCGTCCGTTGGACTTTTGTAGACGAAAAGTCCGACCGTGTGTACGCGGCATTACAGGAGAGAATTTCCCTTCCTAGGGGTAGATTTCATCTCACTTCCTGTTGTCTCCTTCCGTTTGCAAGTAGGAGTCGTTTGTAAGTTAGATGTTTGAAAGTAGGGGCCTGCTCTATATACTTAGCAGAAATTTGGGCCTTAGGTGTTGTTGTGGCCACAACACTGTAAGCCCTCACAGGGCCCTGCTGTGAAATATTAGATCAAGAATTGTAATTACATGCCCCTGTTGAACAGGGGCAGAAAAATTGGGCCTTTGGTGGTGGTGGTGGTGCTGGTGCCACAACACTGTAAGTCCTCACTCGCTCTTGGTGGGCACAGAAATGGGCCCTGCTGTGAAATATTAGATCAAGAATTGTAATTACATGCCCCTGTTGAACAAGGGCAGAAAAATTGGGCCTTTGGTGGTGGTGCTGGTGCCACAACACTGTAAGTCCTCACTCACTCTTGGTGGGTGCAGAAACGGGCCCTGCTGTGAAATATTAGATCAAGAATTGTAATTACATGCCCCTGTTGAACAAGGGCAGAAAAATTGGGCCTTTGGTGGTGGTGGTGGTGCTGGTGCCACAACACTGTAAGTCCTCACAGACACTCTAGTTGGAACGCAGGAACGAGCCCTGCTGCAAAGTATTGCATCAAAAATTGTAATTACACGCCCCTGTTAAACAGGGGCTGAAAAATTGGGCCTTAGGCACTGGTGCTGGTGCCACAACACTGCAACCCCTTACAGATACTCTAGTTGGAATGCAGAAACGAGCCCTGCTGCAAAGTATTGCATCAAAAATTGTAATTACACGCCCCTGTTAAACAGGGGCTGAAAAATTGGGCCTTAGGCACTGGTGCTGGTGCCACAACACTGCAACCCCTCACAGATACTTTAGTTGGAACGCAGAAACGAGCCCTGCTGCAAAGTATTGCATCAAAAATTGTAATTACACGCCCCTGTTAAACAGGGGCTGAAAAATTGGGCCTTAGGCACTGGTGCTGGTGCCACAACACTGCAACCCCTCACAGATACTCTAGTTGGAACCGGGAAACGAGCCCTGCTGCAAAGTATTGCATCAAAAATTGTAATTACACGCCCCTGTTAAACAGGGGCTGAAAAATTGGGCCTTAGGCACTGGTGGTGACGCCCAGAACCAAAAATGTTCTTACAAGCTATCAGCGTGATCATTGAGGAGAAAGAGGATAATTACTCAGGGATAGTCACTCAGCATCAGCATAGGCAGTCTTTGAAGGGATCTGAGATTTCAAAAAAAATTATTCGGTTACATCAGCATCAGGTGCTTGGAAGCTGGTGGTGATCCAAGACTGATTCATTTTTATGAAGGTCAGCCGATCGACCGAGTCGGTGGACAGACGCATCCTGTGATCGGTTACAAAGCCTCCAGCAGCACTGAGTGTGCGTTCTGAAAGAACGCTGGATGCAGGACAGGCCAGTAGCTCAATTGCATACTGTGCAAGCTCTGGCCAGTGATCCATCCTCAAGACCCAGTAACCCAGAGGATTTTCGGTGGGAAAGGTGTCCAAGTCAGATCTTGCCCCTAGGTATTCCTGCACCATGTAAAACAGACGCTGGCGATGGTTGCTGGAACCAATCATACCTTGGAGCTACGGACCAAAAAATTGTCTCAACGCATCGGTCAGACGGCCACCTTCTCTACCGCTCCTTCTTTGACTGACCGAAGCCTCAGCAACACGTTGTCCAGAAACAGGAGTTTGTAACCTCCCAGTCTCTGGGAACGCATTGCACAGACCTTTCTGCAAGGCCTCCCAAAGATGTTTCATCCTCTGCTACCTCTGCGATGGCAAGATAAGGTCCGCAACCTTACCCTTGTAACGTGGATCAAGGAGGGTTGCCAGCCAGTATTGGTCCTTCTCCTTGATACCACGAATATGAGGATCCTTACGCAGGCTTTGCAGGATCAGGGAGGCCATGCAGCATAGGTTTGCTGAGGCATTCGGTCCGGAGTCCTCTGGGTCACTAAGGACGACATGGTCCGCAGCCACCTCCTCCCAGCCACGTACAAGTCCATCTGTTTCTTGGGACTGATCCCTTAAAGACTGCTGCTGATGCTGAGTGCCAGGCTCCACCTCCATACTGACACAATCTTCCTCCTCCTCCTCCTCGTCCTCTTCCTGTGTGATCGGCGGGCACGCAGGAACACTGTCTGGATAAAGGGGGCCTTGAGAGCTAAGGAAGTCCTCCTCTTCCTGCCTCTGTTCTGCCTCAAGTGCCCTGTCCATTATTCCATGCAGCGTGTGCTCCAACAGGTGGACAAGGGGGACAGTGTCACTGATGCATGCACTGTCACTGCTCACCATCCTCATGGCCTCCTCAAATGGTGACAGGACAGTGCATGCATCCCTGATCATGGCTCACTGGCGTGGGGAAAAAAAAACAAGCTCCCCTGACCCTGTCCTGGTGCCATAGTCGCACAGGTACTCATTGATGGTCCTCTGCTGCGTGTGCAGCTGCTGCAGCATGACCAACGTTGAGTTCCACCTGGTGGGCATGTCACAGATTAGGCGGTTCTTGGGCAGGTTAAACTCCTTTTGGAGGTCCGCCAGCTGAGCACTGGCATTATATGACCGGGGGAAATGCCTCAGGACATCCTGTAAGCCCGGGTACCTGCCCAAGAACCGCTGCACCAACAAGTTAAGGACGTGAGCCAAACAGGGCACATGGGTCATTTGTTCCTGTCGGAGGGCAGAGAGGAGGTTGGTGCCATTGTTGCAAACCACCATTCCTGCCCTAAGTTGGCATGGCATCAACCACCTCTGAACCTGCCCCTGCAGAGCTGACAGAACCTCTGCCCCAGTGTGGCTCCTGTCCCCCAAGCACACCAGCTCAAGCACCGCATGGCATCTTTTGGCCTGCGTACTTGCGTAGCCCCTTGAATGACTACGGAGCACCGCTGGTTCCAAGGAAAAAGCACAGGTAGAGGCCATGGAGGAAGAAGAAAAGGAGGGTGTGGAGGAGAGAGGTGTGTCACAATCATTAGTAGTGGCATTTTGGAGGCGTGGTGGCGGAACAACCTCCAACACTACTGCACCTTGTCCTGCATCCTTCCCAGCTGCCAGCAGAGTCACCCAATGCGCCGTGAAACTTAGGTAACGTCCCTGTCCATGCCTGCTGGACCATGAGTCAGCGGTAATATGCACCTTACCGCTGACCGCCCTGTCCAGCGAGGCATGGACATTGCCTTCCACATGCTGGTAGAGAGCCGGAATCGCCTTCCATGAGAAAAAGTGGCGTTTGGGTACCTGCCACTGAGGAACCACACATTCCACAAACTCACGGAAGGGGGCAGAGTCTACCAACTGAAAAGGCAGCAGTTGAAGTGCTAGCAATTTTGCCAAGCTGGGCATGTGGATGGCTGAGAGCAAACTTCTTTCGGCGGTGCAGCAGCTGGGGCAGGGAAATTTGCCTGGTGTACCAAAAGCAGATTGCCGACAAGTACTTAGCTGTGACACACCTAATTCTACACCTTCATTCCTCTCAGTGCAGGTCTCAGAGAGGACTGAAGGTATAGTGGGGTTGGAGATCTCAGCTGATGAGGAGCAAGGAGAGGTCCTCTTTGTTCTTTGGTGTGGGTCTTTTAGATACGCTTGCCAACTAACTGCATGGCAGGTCAACATATGTCTGGTTAAGCATGTGGTACCCAAGCGGGAGATGTTTTGGCCACGCGAGATACGCTTGAGACATATGTTGCAAATAGCAGCGGTGCGATCTGATGCACTCGTCTCAAAAAAGGCCCACACCAAAGAACTTTTTGAATAACATGCAGAGACTGCAGCGCCCTGCACATGTGGAGCTTTGGGGTGTGATGCAGTCAATGTGCTGCCCTTAGGCTGGCCCCTGGAGGGCATCCTGCCTCGTTGGTGATGTGCCGCCTCCTCCTCCTCTCTCCTATCAGGCACCCACGTTGAGTCAGTGACCTCATCATCCCCTCCCTCCTCATCACTGGAGCAAACCTGGCAGTATGCTGCAGCAGGGGGAGCATGACTGCCAGATTGCTGTCCTTCTTGGGCACCCCCTCTGTCCGTGCTCATGTTACTGCCTTCATCGAGCTCAGTATCATCATCAGAGCCTTCCAAACGCTGGGCATCCTCCTGGAGCATGTACCCAACACTGTGGTCAAACAGTTCGAGGGACTCCTCAGGAGGACATGGTGGGGCTAGGAAAGGAGTCACTGATGACATTGAGCCGAGGGAAGAGGCCGCTGCTTTGCCAGGCAAAGTACCCTGAGCATGGGTGAGAGAGGATGAGGAGGATGAGGACGGCTTGGTTATCCACTCAACCAAGTCTTCCGCATGTTGCGGCTCAACACGGCCAGCTGCCGAAGAAAAGGCCAAGCGTGTCCCACGGCCACGTGCTGATGAGGATGCACCGTCTCCACGACCAGCACTAGAC
Organism: Aquarana catesbeiana; assembly: GCA_037953035.1. Lineage (NCBI taxonomy): Eukaryota > Metazoa > Chordata > Amphibia > Anura > Ranidae > Aquarana > Aquarana catesbeiana. Next base: position 83,717 of record JBBHAA010001507.1, read on the forward strand.
ACAGAGCCTGCTTGCCCTCTCTTATTGGCTTGTGACTGTCTGCCTCTCCTTCTTGGCCTTCCAGACATACTAATGGCCTGTAGCTGCACTAAGCTGGGAAATATATATATGTATATATATATGTACTGATACTGCAGCTAGCAAAATCAACTGCCTGCCTGTAGTATGAGAACACCACCAACCTTCTACAGGTAGCTTTAGCTGAACACTGTGCAGAGCTCGCAAAAAAATAACTTGTAGCTTTTTTAGTTGCCTGCGGTAGTGATAGGATCAGGAAAACACCACCAACCTTCTACAGGTAGCTTTAGCTGAACACTGTGCAGAGCTCGCAAAAAAATAACTTGTAGGTTTAGCTGAACACTGTGAGGAGGACGCACCACACTAACATGTAGTTTTAGCTGAACACTGTGAGCAGGACGCACTGCACTAACTTTTAGCTTTAGATGAACACTGTGCAGAGGTCTCACTACACTAACTTGTAGGTTTAGCTGAACACTGTGAGGACGCACCACACTAACTTGTAGTTTTAGCTGAACACTGTGCAGAGGTCTCACTACACTAACTTGTAGTTTTAGCTGAACACTGTGAGCAGGACGCACTGCACTAACTTGTAGCTTTAGATGAACACTGTGGGACCACTGGGACCAATCCACACACTGCCTCAGCATATACATTTACATTAGTAAATAATGGCTTCAGCTTGGTCTCCTACCAATAGGAGAACCCCCCCTATTATGTTTCGCCCAGAAGGGTACTAATTGTTGAGGCCTTTACTGGGTGAAACATGTTAGAGTGGGTTCTCCCATGGGTAGGAGACCAAGCTGAAGCTCACTATATGTTGAGGCAATGTGCAGATGGGTGGCATTTAGTTGAAGTCCTCGATGTGTCTGAAGAACCTTATTCAACTCAATCAGCACCTGCAAACATTGTGGCATTGTAAAACTCTGACATTCACAGACATGACTAGGCATGATGAGAACTGTAGTTCCTACAGTTCCTACAGACCTAGAGTGAGATGATGTCATCAGGATTTACATGATTGTGTCATCTCTAAACCAGAATCTCAGTCCAGGGGGTAGATAGTGACCTTGGATGATGCCTAAAAGAAGATGTCACCATCTTTCTAGAGAGAAAAGTAGATAAAGTCATCAGCAGGGGTAGTAATGTGACCTCTGTGAAAGGGAATTAGATGTCCCAATTTAGTCAACAGAAAAAAACAGCTGGCAACTCCACGAACCTCAAACTTTTTTATTATGCCATCCCAGTGAGTAGAAGGACCTTAATCGCTGAGGCCTTTACTGGGTGAAACATGTTAGAGGGGGTTTCAAGCTGAAGCTCACTATATGTTGAGGCAATGTGCAGATGGATGCCATTTGGTTGAAATACTCGATGTGTCTGAAGAACCAACCCGATCATCACCTGCAAACATTGTGTCCAGTCAGCTGGGATAACAGATGGGGCATCTCAAACAGAAGCAATGCATCGCTCAGAGCAGTGGAGCCATGGTATGTAGCTGGAAGCTGTATTCCGAGTGCCCAAGCTGTTGTATCCTCCGATCCACCAAAAGACAATATAGTCAACAGAAAAAAAAAACAGCTGGCAAGAACCTTAAACATCTTTTTTATGACATCCCAGGGAGTAGACAGACAGTGTCAGATGCGTTTCGGCTATAGTTGTGCTGTGAACAAGGCTTATCGCTGAAATGCATCTGCCACTGTTGTGTACTCCCTGGGATAGCATAATAAAGAAGTTTAAGGTTCATGGAGTTGCCAGCTGTTTTTTTTTCTGTTGACTAGATTTGGACATCTATTACCTTTCACAGACTTTATCTACTTTTCTCTCTAGAAGGATGGTGACATCTTCTTTCAGGCATCATCCAAGGTCACCATCTACCCCCTGTACTAAGATTCTTGTTCAGAGATGACACAATCATGTAAATCGTGATGAAATCATCTCACTCTAGGCACAGTAATTAAACTGAAGCTCAGGGGAAGGGGGGGCTTCCTGATGGAAAAAAAAGGTGGAGCGTTGATTGGAAAAATTATACTGATGTTGCCAGAGATGTATTCATGCAGATGTGTAAAGATACTGACAGGTCCACTTTAAGAGACTCTGCCTCCTTCCAAAGTGCTTGCAGCAGCTGTTCTTTTCTCAGATTGAGTGAAGTTATCCTCTCTCTCTAAGGAAAGAGCAGCCTGTTTTTTTGTTGGAGTAGGTCAGTCAGAAGTAGGGATCAGATGAATATAGCTGGGTTTGGTTTGGGAGGGGTTCAGGGAGCTTACTGATGATCTGGTGCCAAATTCCCACATCTGAACCCCATTAAAGTCAATGGGAGTCATGGGAGGCTGGGTACTGCCATGGGGGATATGCACCAAGCAAGCAAGAAAAAAAATGTTTGGTGGGAGCAGCAATTTTAATAATGGTTAAAGTAAAACATTAAAATGTAAAATTCCTTTAACCACTTCAATACCGGGCACTTCCCCCCCTTCCTGCCCAGGACAATTTTCAACTTTCAACGCTGTCGCACTCTGAATGACAATTGTGCTGTTACACTGTACCCAAACGAAATATTTATCATTTTCTTCCCACAAATAAAGCTTTCTTTTGGTGGTATTTGATCACCTCTGCAGTTTTTATTTTTTGCAAACAAACTACAAAATATCAAAATGTTTGAAATTTTTTTTTCTTTGTTTCTGTTATAAAATTTTGTTTTCTCCTTTACTGATGGGCACTTATGAGGGGGCACTGATGAGGAGGCACTGATATGTAGAATTGATGGGCTCTGATAGGCGGCACTGACAGGCGGCACTGATGGGCACCAACAGGCAGCACTGATGGGCACAGACAGGCGGCACTGATTGGTACTGATAGGCAGCACTGATTGGCACTGACAAGTGGCGTTGATGGACACTAATAGATGGCACTGATGGGCAGCACTGATTGGGCAGGTACTGACAGGTGTTAATGCTGGGCACTGATTGGCACTGTGATGGACACTGATTGGCACTATGGTGCGCACTGACGTGCACTGTGGTGGGCACTGATTGGCACTTTATTGGGCACTGACAGGAGTTAATCATGGGGCACTGACTGGCAGCTGCTGGGCACTGATTGGCAGCTGATGGGTACATTTGATAGGGGCTGTGCTGATAATCAATGTGCTGATTATCAACACAGACCCCCCTCTGACAGGGAGAGCCGCCAATCGGCTCTCTCTGTCAGTGCGAACCGAGGAATGCCGTTTACCGGCACTTACTAGTTCACGCGATTATCAGCTGTGATTGGTCACAGCTGATCACATAGTAAGAAGTCTGCGTCAGAGGCTTCTTACCAAGATCGGAGATGCGGTGTGTCAGAACGACACACTGTACTCGCGATCATCGTGCTGCGCACCCGCATGGGGGCATACCGGCATGTTATCCTGCTGGACGTCATATGACGCCCAGTCAGGATAACAGAACCACTTCCTGGCCGTCAATCTGCTATAGGCCGGGCGGGAAGTTGTTAAATAACATGTCTGGGGATTCCCTGGCCCTCCCTGTGAGGTGGCACATCTGTACGATGTATACAATCTACTACAGCAACACCGACATTTACAAAGAAAAAATGTTGTTACATTTCTGGCAAATTACAGTTTCCACACCCTTATCTTGATGGGGGTCTGGTATGATGATGAGGGTCTGGTATGATGATGAGGGTCTGGTATGATGATGGGGGTCTGGTATGATGATGAGGGTCTGGTATGAATTTCAAGGGGGACTCCAAGCAAAAACAAAATCCAAAGCAGACCCTTAAATAACAATGCAGCCTGGCAGGCCAGAAAAGTAGGGGGTCAATCATGTACTTCCAACCTGCTTCCCGAACCATACCAGGCCACATGCCCTCAATATAGGGAAGGTACCATTCCAGTGGTGTTTCCCATAGCAAAGCACCTTGTCCCCATGATGATGAATACAAGAGCCTCCTCCCCACAACCCTGGCCCAGTCTGTGGATGGGGAGCTTATAAGAATCTGCTAATTACAGTTTCCAGCCTCTTACTTCTGATTGTAAACAAATGGCTGGGGATTCCCTTCATTCACACCAGACTATTACCCTATATGAGGGTCTTGTAAAATCACATATAGACCCTTATTTTGATGGGGGTCTGGCATGATGATGGGGGTCTGGCATGATGATGGGGGGTCAGGCATGATGATGGGGCGTCTGGTATGATGATGGGGGTCTAGTATGGTGATGAGGGTATGATATGATGATGGGGGTCTGGTATGATGATGGGGGTCTGGTATGATGATGAGGGTCTGGTATGATGATGGGGGTCTGGTATGATGATGAGGGTCTGGTATGAATTTCAAGGGGGACTCCAAGCAAAAACAAAATCCATAGCAGACCCTTATACAACAATGTAGCCTGGCAGGCCAAAAAAGTAGGGGGTCAATCATGTACTTCCACCCCGCTTCCTGAACCATACCAAGCCACATGCCCTCAATATAGGGAAGGTACCATTCCAGTGGTGATCCCATAGCAAAGCACCTTGTCCCCATATTGATGAATACAAGTGCCTCCTCCTCAAAACCCTGGCCCAATCTGTAGGTGGGGGGGCTTATCAGAATCTGGAAGTCCCTTTAACAATAAAGGGGCCCCTAAATACCAGCCCCTCCACATAAAAGAGAAAAGGGTACACAGTGTCCCTACACAGTCACAAAACATGTGTAAATAAAAACACACCTTTTGACAAGTGTTTTATTTAAAAAAAAAATGTCCCATTATGAAATTTCATTGTCACTCACATCATCCAGGGACAACCATGATGAACATTGCTCGCCAACTTGCTAAAAGAAAAAACCCGCCAACTGATGGGCTTGTCTTATCCCATTGCTACACTCACAACAAATGGCAGCTCTGGTCCTGTCCACAAATGTAAACAATAGGGTGGGGTATTCCCAAAATATGGCCAAGTGGCTATATCTGGGAAATGATGTCATCTACTGTTGCTGTTGACATGACCATATTTGGTCAGTGATGTCAGTGCTATCCTCGCCCCTTTGTGTACATGGCTGGAAATTCCTGGCCAGCAAGTGAATGAGGCCCAATTATGTCACTGACTGCTAAAGACATGGCTGGTGCCTGCTGCTTCAATGACACAATGACATTTGTCTCCTGCCCAGGCAGATAAAAGGCCGGATCAGCAAAGAGCTCTCTGAGATAGATGTTCTGTCCTATTCTATGATTTGTTGCTTTAAGAGAAAAGGAAAGATGGCTTACAAAATGTTAGTAAATCTTGTTGATCTGGTAAAATTACTTTCAGGGGAACTACAGACCAACGTGTGGAGGAGCTGTGTAAACTCTGCTTTGTTTTAATTCTTTTAAGATAAGGAAACCAGTGATCCTAGGAACGATGAGGAGGAGGATAGTTATGATGATGATCATGCTGATGATGATGATGATGATGATGATGATGATGATGAAAACAATAGGTGAGAAGCTGTGGATATCTCACTATTTTTTTTTCCATTAATTTTTCCTAGGTGGCAAAAATAAATAAAAAGGGAACAAGATCTTCTAACATGTCCACAGGCCAATTAGAATAGTTGAGCTAAAAATAGGGTTGGAGGGGGTTGGGTGGATGGCAGTCTACCTCCAGTATCTCCTCTATACTAAGCCTCTCCTCTAACCAGGCATGTACTGGCCATTGGGACTATCGGGAGTTTCCCGGTGGGCCGATGGCTCAATGGGCCGGTTTGCTCTGTGTGTCTCTCCCTCTGCAGTCTGGGTCTCCTGCGTGTCATAATGAGAAGCAGGCAGAGCCGGCTTGAGCAGCAGCGCTTCCACCTCTAATCCTGCCCCTGTGCAAAATACATCTCCACCATGTGTGGAAGAGGGCACACAACACTTAGATGCAGGGCTGGATGATGATATTTCACAATCCCATTCCCGACCATCAAAGGGAGGGGGGAGGGGAGATTTTTGCATCTCATCTCAGTGTTAGCCAATAATGCTTTGTCCATGCTGCAGCCCCTCCCTCTTCTCCTCCCACCCGCCACATTTTGACTTCAGTGTTCCAGGAAGAAGAAGCCACCATTAGTCCTCAGCGTGCTGCTAATTCCCATGTGAGTTTTTTTCTTTATGTTTATTTCAGGGAGGGGGAGAAGGAGGTTCTGCAGCAGCAGGGACAGTCATGTGTTCATACTTCTAGTGCAGGTGATGGAGGAAGAGGGGGACAGGACCAGTATTCTTTTATCTATTCACATTGTCATGTATTTACTCTGGCACTGTATACCACCTAACCTGGCACTATATACCACCTAACCTGGCACTTTATACCACCTAACCTGGCTCTGTATATCACCTAACCTGGCTCTGTATATCACCTAACCTGGCTCTTTATACCAGCCTAACCTGGCTCTGTATACCACCTAACCTGGTACTATATACCACCCAACCTGGTTCTGTATACCACCTAACCTGGTTCTGTATACCACCTAGCCTGGCACTATATACTACCTAACCTGGCACTATATACCACCTAACCTGTTTCTGTATACCACCTAACCTGTCTCTGTATACCACCTAACCTGGCTCTTTATACCAGCCTAACCTGGCTCTGTATACCACCTAACCTGGCACTATATACCACCTAACCTGGTTCTGTATACCACCTAACCTGGTTCTGTATACCACCTAGCCTGGCACTATATACTACCTAACCTGGCACTATATACCACCTAACCTGGTTCTGTATACCACCTAACCTGTCTCTGTATACCACTTAACCTGCCCACTGAGGCTGTAGCAATGTTTCTGCATGACGTTAGCCCTCCCACTTCACTTGTTTTTGTGCTTGTTTGCAAAATTAAAGTGGGCCAGTCTGGATGAAGTACAGGGCCAAATTTTTGTCCTAGTCCATCCCTGCCTCTACCTTCAGTATCCCCTCTATACTGAGCCTCTCCTCTACCTCCAGTATCTCCTCTATACTGAGCCTCTCCTCTACCTCCAGTATCTCCTCTACACTGAGCCTCTCCTCTACCTCCAGTATCTCCTCTATACTGAGCCTCTCCTCTACCTCCAGCATCTCCTCTATTCTGAGACTCTCCTCTACCTCCAGTATCTCCTCTATACTGAGCCTCACCTCTACCTCCAGTATCTCCTCTATACTGAGCCTCTCCCTTACATCCAGTATCTCCTCTATACTGAGCCTCTCCTCTACCTCCAGTATCTCCTCTATACTGAACATCTCCTCTACCTCCAGTATCTCCTCTATACTGAGCCTCTCCTCTACCTCCAGTATCTCCTCATTACTGAACATCTCCTCTACCTCCAGTATCTCCTCTATACGGAGCCTCTCCTCTACCTCCAGTATCTCCTCTATACTGAACATCTCCTCTACCTCCAGTATCTCCTCTATACTGAGCCTCTCCTCTACCTCCAGTATCTCCTCTATACTGAGCCTCTCCTCTACCTTCAGTATCCCCTCTATACTGAACCTCTCCTCTACATCCAGTATCTCCTCTATACTGAGCCTCTCCTCTACCTTCAGTATCTCCTCTATACTGAGCCTCTCCTCTACCTTCAGTATCTCCTCTATACTGAGCCTCTCCTCTACCTCCAGTATATTCTCTATACTGAGCCTCTCCTCTACCTCCAGTATCTCCTCTATACTGAGCCTCTACTCTACCTCCAGTATCTCCTCTATACTGAGCCTCTCCTCTACCTCCAGTATCTCCTCTATACTGAGCCTCTCCTCTACCTTCAGTATCTCCTCTATACTGAGCCTCTCCTCTACCTCCAGTATCTCCTCTATACTGAACCTCTCCTCTACCTTCAGTATCTCCTCTATACTGAGCCTCTCCTCTACCTCCAGTATCTCCTCTATACTGAGCCTCTACTCTACATCCAGTATCTCCTCTATACTGAGCCTCTCCTCTACCTCCAGTATCTCCTCTATACTGAGGCTCTACTCTACATCCAGTATCTTCTCTATACTGAGCCTCTCCTCTACCTCCAGTATCTCCTCTATACTGAGCCTCTACTCTACATCCAGTATCTCCTCTATACTGAGCCTCTCCTCTACCTCCAGTATCTCCTCTATACTGAGCCTCTACCCTTAAAAATCTCCATAGGCGATGTTTAAAAAATTGTACAGGTTGCATGTTTTGAGTTACAGAGGATGTCTAGGGCTAGAATTATTGCTCTTGCTCTACTGATCGCGGCGATACCTCACATGTGTGGTTTGAACACTGTTTTCATATGTGGGCGCTACTCACGTATGCATTCGCTTCTGCACGTGAGCTCGGCGGGACGGGGCGCGTTTAAGTTTTTTTTTTCCTTATTTATTTTACCTTTTTTATTTTTTATTTTTACACTGTTCTTTTTTAAAAAAAGGTGTCACTTTTATTCCTATTACAAGGAATGTAAACATCCCTTGTAATAGAAAAAAAGCATGACAGGACCTCTTAAAAATGAGATCTGGGGTCAAAAAGACCTCAGATCTCATATTTACACTAAAATGCAATAAAAAAAAAAAAAAAAAATTTGTCATTTGAAAAAAAATGGCCCTTTATGAGCTATGGGCGGAAGTGACGTTTTGCAATGGTATGGAGACGGCTGGGGGCCATCTTCCCCTCACTCGTCTCCGTGCCACTGACATGAGCTGCTGGCGGCCCCGGTAAGCGGTGGGAGGCACCGGTGCATGGCGGGAGGGGGGTGCCCTCTCCCGCCGCTGATAAAAGTGATCTTGCAGTGAATCCACCGCAGAGACCACTATTATCGGAAATTGGACCGAAAAAGAGGATACCGGGGTTATGGTAGATAGCTGCTGCCATAACAAAGATATCCCTCTAACAAGAGCTGCTGTGTATGTAGCTCCGCATTGTGGACGTGTAAATAGGCCCCTAATGATGTATAGATGATTACATAACTACATGAATTTGTGTCTGTTATATCTGAGTTCAGCTATATTCACAGAAATCGTATCCTGTTGGTACAATGAGGTAAATGTTCTCCTCGTTCCTCTCTTTCAGCTTGGCACCGTTGTACACCACCATCACCACCTTCACCATCATGGTCTCCCTCATTGTGCTTCTGCTCATTCTGGCTGTCTACTCCCTCTGTCAAAGGAAAAAGAGAAACGCACAAAGTAAGGAGGAAATGCCGGATGTTCTTCGAAAATTAGAAAATACGAAAATCAGAAAATTCAAAGGAACGAAAATAAGAACGAAAATTCAAAAATGTGAAAATCTGAAATAATAACTAACTAATAATATCTTAACTATTACTAACTATTAAATTATAGGTATTGGAATTTCCTTTCAAATTTGGCTGTTATGCCGCATACACACGGGCGGACTTTCCGACGGACTTTCCGACGGACTTTCGACGGACTTTTGACGGACTTCCGACGGACTTTTGAACGAACGGACTTCCCTACACACTATCACACCAAAGTCCGACGGATTCGTACGTGATGACGTACACCGGACTAAAATAAGGAAGTTGATAGCCAGTAGCCAATAGCTGCCCTAGCGTCGGTTTTCGTCCGTTGGACTAGCATACAGACGAGCGGATTTTTCAACCGGATTCAAGTCCGTCGAAAAGATTTGAAGTATGTTTCAAATCTAAAGTTCGTCAGATTTTCGACTGGAAAAGTCCGCTGAAGGTCCGATGAAGCCCACACACGATCAGATTGTCCGCCGGACTCGGTCCGTCCGACCAGTCCGATAGAAAAGTCCGCTCGTGTGTACGCTGCATGAGTGAACGTAAGGAATACGAATTCATCTGATGTTACGAATTATCCGTATTAACGAATGCCGCATCTAAACGAACGTAACGTAACAAATTAATAATAATAAATAACAATAATAATAAAAACGTATTATTATTATTTATTATTATTTTGTTCCGTTCCATTTGTTTTAATGCGGCATTCTTTATTTCGGACAATTCGTAACTTCAGATAAATTTGTATTTGTTACGTTCACTAACAGCCAAATTTGAGCAGGAATTCCAATACCTATAATTTAATAGTTAGTCATTATTAGTTAGTTATTATTTTGAATTTTGGGATTTTCGTTCTTTCGAATTTTTGGATTTTCGAACTTACAAATTCCGAATTTCTGAATTTTCGGAAAACAAAACAAACACGTTTTTCAGCAGTGCACATGTCTACTGTACAGTCCCACTAATGAACGCAAGGCAGACTGGTGACAGTACTGGCAGTGCGGCAATCATATCCACCAACTGGGGTTCATTTCATCTAAGATAAGATTGGTTAATATGGATGGTGGCACACATGGTGGTCGCTCTTTGACGGTATCCATGGGCGTATAAAATGAATACGTGAAGGACAATCAGTGTTGGGTGAACAATCTTATCTGTATAGGATAAATTTAGTACAGCGCAATCATCAGTAAAGTAGTAATATAACATACATAAAACACAATATAAGTGTAAAAAGAAAAAGGAAAAAAACAAAAAGAAAAAGTCTCTTAATATTCAAGTATATAAACACAATTCACTTCTTTTTCCCAGAAACGTGAAAAAAACAAAACCTTTCAAAACTAGAAAGAAAAATCGAATAAATCCTTAGATCAACGATCACAATAAATCAAAAACAGGCGCTCGTACAATCCATCACCAGTGCTCTCTAGCTCTCTAGCAGCTCACCTCCAGCTCCTGCTTTACCAGAGAGTCAAAGCACAGTTCCCCTTGAGGGATAAATGGATATCTGTGCGTGTGGATGGATGGATATCCTTATGGCTTTCACAGCTCAGCTCTCTCCTTCATGGATGTTCACATGTAATATCAACCATATAAAACAGAAAACATACCTCTCTGTAAAAAATGTTTTAATTGTCATAAAATCTGTAACGAAACGTCCCACACTCCGCGTGAGTGCTTTCATCATATACCTCCAGTCTGAATATAGATATCAGATATTCCAAACCGCTGACAACCAATAACTAGGCAGTACTCGTTTTGGTTACTCAACATGAACTATTTATTGAAACACAGGTACACAGAGGTAACACTCCCGTTGCATTCAGACTGTCCAATCAACAGGGAGAGGAGAGCTACCTTTGACTGTGCTCCCATCTAATCTAACTCTGTACCGCCCTATATTACATCCAGCCCTTGCAATTACCTTACTATGGTTATTTTTACAGCCTGGTGAGTTGTTTTACCTTAACATATGCCACTGTGGTGGGCATGGTGTTTTCCCTTTCACACTTCCTCTTTCTTCTCTCCCCCCCCTCCACACTACTTTCCTTTCACTTCTATTACTCTATCACCATCTAAACCCCCCTTCCCTCACACCCCTTGGTTTCCCCTTTCCCTCTTCTCCCCCTTCCCCCCCCCTTTTTTGTCCTCACTTATTTCTTCACTTTCATAGTTTCACTTCTTTATTTTCTGTTGCTCCCTGTCCTGTCCTCCCCTACCTCTTCCCTTTCCTTTTCCCCCCCTCCCCTCCTTTTTTTTTTTCACCCCATATTCTGCCCCCTTTCTGTTTAGGTTTCCCTCCCTTCCCCTTCCCCTTCCCCTCCCTTTTATGTCCTGTCCCAGCACTCTCCCCTATCCCCTTCCCCCTGCCCCTTCCTCTTCCATCCTCCCCTTCCCTTTACCCCTGCCTCTCCAGTTCCTACCCTTTCCTCCCTGGCTTGCTGTTTTCCTCTCCCCTCCCCCTGTCCCCGCTCTCCCCTACTATGACCCTTCCTTCTCCTTATTTCTTCTCTTTTTTTCCCCCCTCTTCCCCCCTTCCCCCTTTTCCTTTTTTCATTCTTTTTCTCTCTCCCTCTTGTCTTTCCTTTCTTTCCCCCCCCTCCTTCCCTTTTCACCCCCCCCCCTTTTTCCCTTGGTAATTTCTCCCCACCACCCTTCCCCCTCATCCCAGTTGTCCCTTCCCTCACTCCTTTTGTCATCCACATCCTGTCCCCGCCCCCTTCCCTCCCTCCCCCTTTCCCTCCCTCCCCCTTTCCCTCCATCTTCCCCCCTCCCCCCCCCCCCGCATTCGGCCCCACAGCAGCACTATCTTGGTTCCTCCACCACTGTACTACACCACCTTTTTATAAAAACTTTTTTATACCCCAACCTTTATTATTACCTTCTAATCAGAGATTGTCATTCACATCCCCCTTGTCCTCCACGGGGGGGAATTTGTCGGGTCCTGGCGCTAGTCGGTTTTGTCCAATCGGGTGAGCAGGTCTTCCTACTTTAACATTGTAGTATGTTGTTAAAGTTTATTTTGCTCTGTAAATATGTTTTGTCTTAATGTATTATCTATTTCATAGACCACTCCTCCTGAAGAAGCAGTTTAGACCGTGAAACCGGTAGAGGAAACAACCTATACTCCACTCCAATAGAAACTCTACGGGGGAACCCTTTAGTAGTTAGTTACTTGTGGTGTATACTTTTTTAATAATATTTTTGTATGGTTTCTATGTATTAAAATTTGATTTTTATCACATTAATCTTGTCATTGTATCAGTACCGAGATAGACCATTCAATCAATTTAGGTGGTCATGTGTGTTGGTCAGCGTGAGCAACTGCCCTCATATTTCCACCTTCCCAATTTTCGAATACGCGAAGGACAATCAGTGTTGGGTGAACAATCTTATCTGTATATGATAAATTTAGTACAGTAGTAGTAATATAACATACATAAAACACAATATAAGTGTAACAAAAAGAAAAAGTCTCTTAATATTCGAGTATATCAACACAATTCATGTCTTCTTCCCAGAAAAGTGAAAAAAACAAAACCTTTCAAAACTAGAAAGAAAAATCTAATAAATCCTTAGATCAATGATCACAATAAATCAAAAACAGGCGCTCGTGCAATCCACCACCAGTACTCTCTAGCAGCTCACCTCCTGCTCCTGTTTTACCAGAGAGTCAAAGCATACAGTTCCCTTTGAGGGATAAATGGAGATCTGTGCGGATGGATGGATGGATATCCTTATGGCTTTCACAGTTCAGCTCTCTCCTTCGTGGATGTTCACATGTAATACCAGCCATATAAAACAAAAAACATACCTCTCTGTAAAAAAATATTTTATTGTCATAAAATCTGTAATGAAACGTCCCACACTCTGTGTGAGGCAGTACTTGTTTTGGTTGCTCAACATGAACTGTTTATTGAAACATAGGTACACAGAGGTAACCCTCCCTTTGCATTCAGACTGTCCAATCAGCAGGGAGAGGAGAGCTGTTGGAGGAATTCCCCCCTCCCTCCTCACAGCAAATACACATACACATCACATAATACCCAAGGCAGACAGACACAATAGAACAATGGAATACAGCCACACCCCAATCGACCCAGCAAAGAGTCCCCAACAGTATGAGACAATATATATATATATATATATATATATATATATATATATATATATATACACAACATTCCAGTGTGGTTGTACAGTGAGTCTGATTGGTACAGATCAAACTGGGGTTCTCGGTCGCATTGTGGCCCTAATAGACACTCGGCTCGGACAGGGGAGGGAGGAGGAGGGTAGATTGGAGAAATCCCAGGCAGGACATCTTCCCCTCCTAAGGTAAGGAGTCCGTCCTTCTCCCACGGGGGGGGGGGGTGTTCCTGTGTTCCCTGCATTCATGTCTGTCTTGGGGGGGGGTGTTCCTTCCCCCCTGAATTATTGAGCACCAGCCGCCACAGCCAAGCATATGTCAGAGAACCAGAGATAAACGTAGTAGTACAGCAAGCAGGATCAGGAGCCAGAACGAATGTCAGCCGAGCAAGTCTTCAACAGGAAAGCAGGAGAAAGTCTCTGTGATGTTAACAAAGGCGAAGGCAGAGATCAAGTGAGCTGGATGACTTTAAGTAGGCAGGACTGACAAGCAGAATCAACAACAGCTGGGTAACTGTGGAGAGAGATGGGAGCTGGCAATTAGCCGACAGCTGAGCGGCCAGCTCAGAGAAGGAATGGCTGAGTCCAGCCCTGACAGTACCCCCTCCTCAACAACCCCTCCCCCTCGGAGGGCCACCGGGCTTGAGGGGAAAATGTCTATGGAAATCACGGAGGAGGACAGGGGCATGTATGTCCGAGGATGAGACCCAAGAGCGTTCCTCCGGACCATACCCTTTCCAATGTACCAGGTACTGTATGCACCAACGGAACCTACAGGAGTAAATAATGGATTGTACTTCATAATCCTCATGGTTCTCAACCTGTATAAGGTGAGGACGTGGCACTGAGGTGGTAAAGCGATTGCAGAGCAAAGGTTTCAATAAGGAGACATGAAACACATTTGAGATGCGCATACTAGGAGGAAGGTCCAAGGCGTAAGCCACTGGGTTAATCCTGCAAAGGATACCGAAAGGCCCAATAAAACGAGGTCCGAACTTCAAAGAAGGAACACGAAGTTGGAGGTTGCGAGACGACAGCCAGACCCTGTCCCCAACCTGGAAGGAAGGTGCAGGCAGGCATCTGCAGTCAGCATGGAGTCTGTACCTATCGTTAGCATGTTGCAAAGCCTCGCGAACTTGTGCCCAAGTGGAACGAAGACCACGGAGATGCTCCTCTAATGCAGGAATACTCTGCGGAACAAAGGAGTCAGGCAACATGGAAGGTTGGAAGCCATAATTCGCTATAAACCGGGACAATCGGGAAGCAGAATTCAAGGCACTGTTGTGAGCAAACTTTGCCCACGGTAATAGGTCTGACCAGTTGTTATGACGGTCAGAAATATAGCAATGGGTAACTCCACAATGAAATCCATAGACAGGTGGGTCCAGGGCCTCTCTCCATTGGGTATGGGTTGTAGGAGGCCCACTGGAAGGTGTCGTGAAGTCTTACTTTGAGCACACACAGAACAGGCAGCTACGAAGGCAGTTACATCAGCCCGTAGACTAGGCCACCAGAATTGTTGAGAAATGGCCCAAACAAGTTGATTCTTCCCAGGGTTGCCAGCTGCCTTGGGAGAATGGTAAGCATGGAGCACGGCAGTACGGAGACTCTCTGGGACAAAGCAGCGGTCACAAGGTTTCTCAGGAGGAGCATGGACCTGAGCAGCAAGAATTTTGTCACCCAAAGGAGAAGTAAGACTGGTGCGAACCATAGCCAGGATACGATCAGGAGGAATCATAGGAACCGGAACCGACTCCAACTTGGAAGTGGAGGAAAATTGTCATGACAAGGCGTCAGCCCTTACATTCTTAGTACCAGGTAAGAATGAGACAATGTACAGTAATTAAAACTCGACAAGAAAAGAGCCCATTGCGCCCTTCTGGGAAAGATGCACTTAGCCTGAGACAAGAATGTGAGATTCTTATGGTCAGTAAGAATGAGAACCGGCACAGTGGTACCTTCAAGGAGATGTCTCCATTCTTTCAGTGCTAAAATGATCGCCAACAGCTCTCTGTCACCAATCTCGTAATTGCACTCTGCAGGTAACAATTTCTTGGAAAAGTAGCAACACGGATGCATAGCTCTCTAAGAGTTAGGACGTTGAGACCGAAGGGCGCCAACTCCAGCCTCAGAAGCATCAACTTCTAGGATAAAAGGCAACGTAGGATCAGGATGTGCCAACACAGGAGCAGAAACAAAGGCAGCCTTGAGACTCTCAAAGGCCTTAATGGACTTCCTGAATGAACTTCCGATAATACTTGGCAAAGCCCAGGAAACGCTGCAGAGGACGTAAACCCACGGGTCGGGGCCACTGTAGGACTGCCAAAAGTTTCTCTGGGTCCATCGAAAAACCAGCAGTGGAAATGACATAGCCCAGGAATTTAACCTGTTCACGATGGAACTTGCACTTCTCCAGTTTACAATAGAGATTGTTTTCTCTTTGTTTCTGAAGCACACGACAGACATCTGGTTGGTGGCTCTCCAGGGACATGGAACATATGAGAATATCATCGAGATAAACCACCACACTTAACTGCAACAAATCTCGGAGGACATCGTTAATAAATTCCTGGAAAACTGCCGGGGCGTTACAAAGGCCAAAAGGCATTACAAGGTACTCATAATGGCCTGTTCTAGTATTAAACACAGTTTTCCACTCGTCGCCCTCCTTAATCTGCACGAGATTGTATGCCCCTCTCAAATCAAGCTTTGTGAAAACCGTTGCTCCCTTGAGGAGATCAAATAACTGTAATCAACAGAATCGGGTAGGCATTCTTAATCATGAAACGATTGAGACCCCTATAATCAATACAAAGTCTCAGTTCACCACTCTTCTTCTTCACAAAGAAGAAACCAGCACCAGCAGGAGAAGAGGATTTGCGGATGAAACCTTGAGAAAGTGCGTCTGCAACATACTCCTCACTTTGACGAAGCGCAGGTGCGTGAAACATGTTAGTCACGGTCGCCACGGCAACACAACGGAGCTTGTGATCCGCCCAGCATTTGGTCTCTCCTCACTTCCGGCTCTGATCTTGATCTCCGGCCCTCGGATTCACCGTGTACCATCCAGAGCGCTGTTCAGCAAGCCAGGTCCTAGCTCAGCTGGTCAGCCAGCCCAACCGGTGGAATCATTTGACACGATCTACAGGATACCTTCCGTTCACAGTGAGTCTGGTATCCACGTTTAGTCACCTGTTGCCCTCTAGAGAGCGGTGTCCCTCCCATTCCATTTTTTTGTGCACACTGGAGTTACAGAGTCTGCTACTGAGAATTGATATACAAAGCACACTTGCTGACATTAACCCTTTGTTATCTGGAGTTACGGCGGCATCGCTTACACTAACATTCGGAGTACTTCAATTCTGACAGTGATTTGTTTTTAATCAGTTTGATTTTACCTTTTTATTGCCAGTTGTTTTTTAATTTCGATGTGCATCCAATAAATGAACTTGATTGTTTAAATCATTCATAACACTCTTTTATTGCTGGTCCCATCGAGCGCTGCATTTTTGTCTATTTTGTTGCCCACTTCCCTCCAGGAGTTAGCAGCTGCACTGGGCTCTAGCCATTTTTTGAAATATTAATATGACATGACAATGGTCTTTAATGTTTGTCAGTTCTAGCGCTTAAGGACCTACTGTGGTTTTTTTTTCGTCCTGGCCAACACCCATTGTCTGAGTAATAGTTTCATGATAAGCCTAAGGCTCCACTCTGTGTTAGCTCTTGTGGTTCTGCATTTCTTTTTCTTAGGTTACTGATTTTGGTTTGTATTTGACTATGATTCTTTACTACCCATCCTTTTTTTTTTACCCATCCTAACCTTTGACCCATTCCTGTGTCTGAATCTGTCTCCTTTGTACCACACTCTGCTTCTAACCCCCTAGTCAGCTGCCATATGCCTATGTGTGCCCCACGGGCCACAACCTGGTACACCCTCCAACTACCCTGCTAATTCCTGTGCTTTGCCCTCCTGACCCCTGTACACTGCCATGATTACCTACTTCTTTGCCCTGCTGACCTTTGTCCTCTGCCCTGCTGACCCTTTTCTTCTCCCCCTTGCTGACTCTGATGACCCCTATACTCTACCTGCCCTGCTGACTCCCATCCTCTGCCCTGCTTACCTCTGTTCTCTACTCTGCTGACCCCTGTCCGCTGCTCTGATGACCTGTTCAATGCCCTTCTGAACCCATTTTCCACCCTGCCTACCCTTGCACTCTGCCCTGCTGATCCTTGTACACTGCCTGCTGACCACTATCCTCTGCTCTAGTGACCTCCTGTACACTGCCCTACATACTGCTGACCTCTGTACACTGCTTTACTTACTGCTGACCTCTGTACACTGCTCTACATACTACTGACCCCTGTACACTGTTCTACATACTACTGACCTCTGTACACTGCCCTACATACTACTGACCTCTGTACACTGTTCTACATACTACTGACCTCTGTACACTGCCCTACATACTACTGACCTCTGTACACTTCCCTACATACTACTGACCTCTGTACACTGTCCTACATACTACTGACCTCTGTACACTGCCCTACATACTATTGACCTCTGTACACTGCCCTACATACTACTGACTTCTGTACACTGCCCTACATACTACTGACTTCTGTACACTGCCCTACATACTACTGACCTCTGTACACTGCTCTACATACTACTGACCTCTGTACACTGTTCTACATACTACTGACCTCTGTACACTGCTCTACATACTGCTGACCTCTGTACACTGCTTTACTTACTGCTGACCTCTGTACACTGCTTTACTTACTGCTGACCTCTGTACACTGCTTTACTTACTGCTGACCTCTGTACACTGCTTTACTTACTACTGACCTCTGTACACTGCCCTACATACTACTGACCTCTGTACACTGTTCTACATACTACTGACCTCTGTACACTGTCCTACATACTACTGACCTCTGTACACTGCCCTACATACTGCTGACCTCTGTACACTGCTTTACTTACTGCTGACCTCTGTACACTGCTTTACTTACTGCTGACCTCTGTACACTGCTTTACTTACTACTGACCTCTGTACACTGCCCTACATACTACTGACCTCTGTACACTGTTCTACATACTACTGACCTCTGTACACTGCACTTCATACTACTGACCTCTGTACACTGCTCTACATACTACTGACCTCTGTACACTGCCCTACATACTACTGACCTCTGTACACTGTTCTACATACTACTGACTTCTGTACACTGCCCTACATACTACTGACTTCTGTACACTGCTCTACATACTACTGACCTCTGTACACTGTCCTACATACTACTGACCTCTGTACACTGCCCTACATCCTACTGACCTCTGTACACTGTCCTACATACTACTGACCTCTGTACACTGACCTACATACTACTGACCTCTGTACACTGCTCTACATACTACTGACCTCTGTACACTGCCCTACATACTACTGATCTCTGTACAAGATGAGATAATAAAAACTTACTTTTTAAGTTCTCTAAGGGGTGATGACTATAGATTGAGAAAGACATGTCTTGCTTCCTGCAATGTGTTGAAAAGAATGGTGGCTGGTTCACTTCCTGTTAAGATTCTACCCAGAATTCCCTGCTTGCTGACAACTTCCTTAATTACACATACAATAAAAAAAATAAACAGAACTGCAGCAATACCAAAAAGGAACGCTAGAAGGAGCCTGCACACCACATATGATTGTCTTAAGTAAATTACACATTTTGCATGTAAATCTAACAACACAGGTACAAAGAAAGTACAAATAATCAACAAGACGTCTGGTGGACAGAACACTCTGTACACTGCCCTACATATTAGTGACCTCTGTACACTGCCCTACATACTACTGACCTCTGTACACTGCTCTACATACTACTGACCCCTGTACACTGTTCTACATACTACTGACCTCTGTACACTGCCCTACATACTACTGACCTCTGTACACTGCTCTACATACTACTGACCCCTGTACACTGTTCTACATACTACTGACCTCTGTACACTGCCCTACATACTACTGACCTCTGTACACTGCCCTACATACTACTGACCTCTGTACACTGCCCTACATATTACTGACCTCTGTACACTGCCCTACATACTACTGACCTCTGTACACTG
Source organism: Aquarana catesbeiana (assembly GCA_037953035.1). NCBI lineage: Eukaryota > Metazoa > Chordata > Amphibia > Anura > Ranidae > Aquarana > Aquarana catesbeiana. Next base: position 103,219 of record JBBHAA010001507.1, read on the forward strand.
CTCTACATACTACTGACCCCTGTACACTGTTCTACATACTACTGACCTCTGTACACTGCCCTACATACTACTGACCTCTGTACACTGCTCTACATACTACTGACCCCTGTACACTGTTCTACATACTACTGACCTCTGTACACTGCCCTACATACTACTGACCTCTGTACACTGCCCTACATACTACTGACCTCTGTACACTGCTCTACATACTACTGACCTCTGTACACTGCCCTACATACTACTGACCTCTGTACACTGCCCTACATATTACTGACCTCTGTACACTGCTCTACATACTACTGACCTCTGTACACTGCACTTCATACTACTGACCTCTGTACACTGCCCTATATACTACTGATCTTTGTACACTGCTCTACATACTACTGACCTCTGTACACTGCCTACATACTACTGACCTCTGTACACTGCCCTACATACTACTGACCTCTGTACACTGCCCTACATATTACTGACCTCTGTACACTGCCCTACATCCTACCAACCTCTGTACACTGCTCTACATACTACTGACCTCTGTTCACTGCCCTACATATTACTGACCTCTGTACACTGCCCTACATCCTACTGACCTCTGTACACTGCTCTACATACTACTGACCTCTGTTCACTCCACAACATACTACTGACCTCTGTACACTGCCCAACCTACTACTGACCTCTGTACACTGCCCTACATTCTACTGACCTCTGTACACTGCCCAACCTACTACTGACCTCTGTACACTGCCCTACATTCTACTGACCTCTGTACACTGCCTACATACTATTGACCTCTGTATACTGCCCTACCTACTACTGACCTCTGTACACTGCCCTACATACTACAGACCTCTGTACACTGTTCTACATACTGCTGACCTCTGTACACTACCCTTCCTACTACTGACCTCTGTACAATGCCCTACATACTACTGACCTCTGTACACTGCCCTACATACTACTGACCTCTGTACACTGCCCTACATACTACTGACCTCTGTACACTGCCCTACATACTACTGACCTCTGTACACTGCTCTACATCCTACTGACCTCTGTACAATGCCATACATCCTACTGATCTCTGTACACTGCCCTACATACTACTGACCTCTGTACACTGCCCTACATACTACTGACCTCTGTACACTGCCCTACATACTACTGACCTCTGTACACTGCCCTACATACTACTGATCTCTGTACACTGCCCTACATACTACTGACCTCTGTACACTGCTCTACATATTATTGACCTCTGTACACTGTCCTACATACTACTGACCTCTGTACACTGCCCTACATACTACTGATCTCTGTACACTGCCCTACATACTACTGACCTCTGTACACTGCTCTACATATTACTGACCTCTGTACACTGTCCTACATACTACTGACCTCTGTACACTGCTCTACATACTACTGACCTCTGTACACTGCCCTACATACTACTGACCTCTGTACACTGACCTACATCCTACTGACCTCTGTACACTGCCCAACCTACTACTGACCTCTGTTCACTCCACAACATACTACTGACCCCTGTACACTGCTCTACATACTACTGACCTCTGTACACTGCCTACATACTACTCTGACTGGCCAGAACTCAGAGCAGACAGCCATTCCTGAAACTAGCCATGTTGGACTCCTATACCAGTGTTGCTGACTAATTATTCCTTAGTGATGACAAAAATTGTGAATAAAAATGATTTTCTTCATGCCATCCTTACTTTGTATTAGGGCCTTTCTTGTTAATTTCTTTAAAGAAAAAAAAGGGTTCCACACCCCAGTGATCTACTGGGTTCTTTGTAGCTCCATGTTGTTTAGGTAGATTTACGCTTCTTTAAGGTTGCCTACCCCTAGTGTATGCAGAGTGATCTGACAAAATGGAGTTTATAGAGAAGGATATATATCAATAATTATCTGATAGCGATCTGCATAGTTAAGGCTCTGTGATCCAGATATCCCTAAGTATATAATGATGAAGTGTATAATATGTATTGTGTCATGTAGGATAGTGACATTTATAGAAGAGTATAGTTTAGGGCCTAGACTATAAACATCACTATCAGATAATCATCAATATATCTCTTTGAAGGCAGTGTGATCTGGGATAGTGGACTATATAACGGGAAATATACTAGATGACACTAGTCTTTTTTTCCTTTTAGAATTCGTCTAAGTTCATGCACAATCCTCTCCACATACCCCATGGGCGCCCTTCTCAGGAGCAGCATTTGGGGTCACAGGGTCAGCCTCCATCCAATGGACAATACAGCCTCCTCTAATTACCAGTCAAATAGTGATGGCAGCGAGAAGATGGTGGAAGAGTTCATTTTATTTGAAATAAAGTTCAATTTTTTGTAGCTTTCAAGTTTATTGCTGGAACTTTCAATATTACAAAAACCAGGAGAATTTTAACAATTTGGGTCTTTACTGTTACCCTTTTCTCTTTTTTTTATACACTAGCTTATTAAAATATCATAAAGTTGTGTCAATCTGCCAGATGCCACATGAACAACAGTTCTTATAGATGACTGGTAATGTTTTTTATTTTTTGCTTCTGATATTTTTGATGCTGTACTCAAACAACCTGACGGACCATCTCTTCATGGGGTAGATGAGATCCAACACCAATCACATCTGTAGAGCTCCCCAGTGGGCACATATTGGTGGTAGGTTTAGATTCCTGTAGTCTCCTTTACTTACTACTTTTCTTGATTTAGGCAGTAAAAAATCAACCAATACATTTTAGGTGTAGAATGATATTGTTTTACAGAATTTGAGTAAGGACTAGTTAGTGGATGTCAGTTTGTATAAGGGGTCAAGAGCACAAGCCCCTAACCCCCCCCCCCCACACACACACACACACATACTCCAGTTCTGCTAGAACTCTCCTCCCACTGAGGCCAATCAAAATAAATGCAACCACGCTTAGCAGAGAATGTGTGACCCGCTAATAAGAGTGGTCAAATGCGCTCAATTACAATATACAGGCTGAAGTATAATGTTTGAGGAAAGAGAAAAATATCCTGGACGGCCGCACACCATAGAAGGCATCTTTATTGATATGAGCTATGAGCCATGAGCTATGAATAAGCGCCATGATGGGGCGTGAAACATGTTAGCTATCTTTCCTGTTCCTCCCTGTACATGAGGTGACTGCATTTGGATTTTATTTCTTCATATCAATAAAGATGCCTTCTATGGTGTGCGGCCGTCCAGGATATTTTTCTCTTTCCTCAAGCTTGTGCAGAGCCAGCACCTGTGAGTTCCATTAGGGCGGGTGTCTTGATACGGATTTGAGAGATTGGAGCGGCAATCTTTTACCTGAAGTATAATGTGTCAGAAAATATATTAGCCACTGTGATGAACCCTTGTCCTAAAACCGGACTATGTCCACCGTCAATGCTTCCTCTGTCCAGAACCAGCACTATCCAAGACTCTTTAGCCCACCCAGTCACCAGCCGCAACACAGTATAGAGTGGCAAACAACAAACTGCTTTATTATCACACATGGACACAACAGATAAAATAACTCAGAGACTCTTTCCCCCACCCTTGGAAAACAGGGCGGGTTAAATTGTCCAATGACAATAGACACACAGGTCAGGTGTGTTCATACTTCTCATCAGTAAACAGTCTTATCCGCAGGGGGGCTCCTGGAGGAGTCCCCCTCCCTCTTTCCTCACAGCAAACACACTTACATATCCCATAATATTTGAGGCAGACAGCCACAATAGAACAATAGAATACAGTCACACCCCAAACGATCACAACAAATAGTACACAACGGCATGAGACAACACACAATATATACATATATACAACATTGAGTCTGACTAGCACAGATCATAGTGGGGTTCTCATTCACCCTGTGCTCCTATTAGAGACACAGGGTGATGTACACATAAGAAGACCTGGGGAAGCTGGACACAGAGTTTCCAGAGCTCTCCAAGGTAAGCTGAGTTGCACAAACCCCCCACCCAAAGTGACCCCCGTCACAGCCACAACTAGCTGACTATACTGATTGTGGACCACATTCCTGACCACATTACATAGAGTAAAAGCAGGTTCCTCAAATTGGGACTTTAAACGGACCACAAACAATATTTATGTAAAAATATACAAATTTATTGGACATAAATACCAATCAACAACATCAGAGTGGAACTAAAAACAAACACATATGTTGGGAGCATAAATGGAAACAGCTGAAAAGAAAGCCCCAAACCTGTCAGGCAGACAGAGCGTCCAACGCGTTTCGAAAAAACAAAATGTAGATCTTCTTCAGGGTCAAAGAGCTTGCAAGTTCCAAATCTGTAGCTTAAATCCCAAGTGTTAGTGCTCCACCCAGACAGAGAGAGGTCATATTTCAATAATGGAAAGAAATATTTGTCCGTCAAAACCATGCACAGGCATCAGACCAGGAAGTTAGCAACAACCAGTGATCCACATAGGACAGAATAGTCCCACTAAGGAAAGGCCAGTAGCCTAGATATTTGACTGTGGTATATATTCACAGAGCCTCTAGAGGAGATATAAAGTATCCACCAAAAGCAGGTCAGGTCGGTATAGATCCTGGTTTCTGCCATTTTGGTGCTGGTTGAAAAGACTCTCCATTCTGATTGTAGAGCCACTAGACCCAGCTCAGGTCCAGCATGGACCTGAGCTGGGTCTAGTGGCTGAGAAGAAAGCATGGGCTTTCTTCTGGTGACTCGACCATGCAGCCCATCTTTCTTCAAGTGTCTCCTTATTGTGCATCTTGAAACAGCCACACCACATGTTTTCAGAGTCCTGTATTTCACCTGAAGTTATTTGTGGGTTTTTCTTTGCATCCCGAACAATTTTCCTGGCAGTTGTGGCTGAAATTTTAGTTGGTCTACCTGACCGTGGTTTGGTTTCAACAGAACCCCTCATTTTCCACTTCTTTATTAGAGTTTGAACACTGCTGATTGTCATTCTCAATTCTTTTTATATCTTTTTCCTGTTTTATACAGTTCAACTACCTTTTCCCGCCGATCCTTTGCCAATTCTTTTGCTTTCCTCATGACTCAGAATCCAGAAACGTCAGTGCAGCACTGGATGAAAGATGCAAGGGTCTGTCAGGAGTCCAGAAACTCATTGACCTTTTATACACACACACTAATTACAAGCAAACAGATCACATGTAAGGATGGTTACCTTTAACTGCTTGCCGACCAGCCACTGCAGTTATACTGCGACAACATAGCTAGGCTGCGCGAATCACCATCATGTTACCTCGCTTCTTCTGGTGGCCAATGCGAGTGCCCGGCAGCCTCGATGTCCGCTGTGCTCCCGCGATCACTCGTGACTCGTCGAGAACCGGGATCTCTGTGTGTAAACACAGAGATCCCGGTTCTCTGAGGGGAGAAAAAACTGATCGTGTGTTCAAACAGGGTATGAACACCGATCTATCTTTTCCCCTAGCAAGTCCAATCCCCCCTTCAGTTAGAACACGTAGCAGGGAACACAATTAACCCCTTGATCGCCCCCTAGTGTTAACTCCTTCACTGCCAGTGACATTTTTACAGTAATCAATGCATAATGTCGCAGTCATGATAAAAATCGCAGATCGCCGCCATTACTAGTATATATCATATTTATTGCTATAAATCTATCCCCTATTTTGTAGACACTATAACGTTTGCGCAAACCAATCAATATACGCTTATTGCAATTTTGATTACCAAAAATATGTAGAAGAATACATATCGGCCTAAACTGAGAAAAAAATTGCTTTATAAAAAGAAAATGGGGATATTTATTATAGAAAAAAGTACAAACTATTGTGTTTTTTTCAAAATTGTTGCTCTTTTATTGTTTATAGCGCAAAAAATAAAAACCACAGAGATGATCAAATACCACCAAAAGAAAGCTCTATTTGTGGGAAAAAAAGGACGCCAATTTTGTTTGGGTGCAACGTCGCACGACCGCGCAATAGTCAGTTAAATAGATGCAGTGCCGAATCGCAAAAAATGGCCCGGTCATTCAGCAGCCGAATCTTCCGGGGCTGAAGTGGTTAAGGTTATATATGTGGACACAGAGGGGTTTCTCCACAACACCAGTCGCCGTAGGAATTTGAACAGTCGTGTCTGCGTGAAGGGAGGAAAGAACGAAAACTTTCTTATTATCCCTCCACTTCACAACGAGCAAATTATTACATCTCAAGCAGGCTCTCTCCCTCAGCCTAAGATGGGAATCTTCAAGCCGCTGGGGTAAGCCCCGGCGATTAGATCGCACGGTGCCACATGTGCCAATTTGAAGTTCAAACAAGTGACTAAAAAGTGTCACGCTCATGTAATAATTGTCCACGTACAAGTGGTACCCCTTTCCAAATAAGGGTGACACCAAGTCCCACACTATCTTGCCAGCGCTTCCTATGTAGTCAGGGCAGTTTGTCAGCTCTACGTGACTATCTTTGCCCTCGTAAACCATAAAACTACATGTATAGCCTGTGGCCCTGTCACAGAGCTTATACATCTTTACCCCGTATCTGGCACGCTTGCTGGGAAGATACTGTTTGATGGACAAGCAGCCAGAAAACTTAATCAGGGACTCAATGCAGACAACTTGATGGGGAGTAAACAAGGCTGCAAAACGTTGGTTGAAGTGGTTTACGAGGGGCCGAATTTTCTAGAGCCGATCAAATCCAGGGTCACCCCGAGGGCGACAGAGTTCATTGTCATTGAAGTGCATGAACCACAAAATCTGCTTGTATCGTGTCCTGGCCATAGAAGCAGAGAACACGGGCATATGGTGAATTGGGTCAGTGGACCAATATGACCGCCACTCACTCTTTTTAGTTTTGCCCATGTTGAGGGAAAGGCCCAGAAAGGTCTTAAATTCAGAGACCATAACAGGGTTTCCATTCTCTGGCAAGGGTCAGCTGGGGATTAGCAGCGATGAATTGACCAGCATACAAATTGCTTTGGTCCACAATAGATCTATAGAGATCTTCAGTGAAAAACAGCGAATAAAAATCAAGTGACGTAAAATCAACTGTTTCCACCTGAATGCCGGGGTTGGCCAGTGAATAGGGGAAGTACGGGTGCTGCAGAAGTGGTGGGTTCCCAATTAGGATTGGAGAATGCAACAGGAAGGGCACTATGGGCACGACGGACCTGTGTTCATCTTCTTGGTGGCAGTGGGACACGACTTGTGCTTGCCACCTCACCAGCTTGAACTGCACTTATGGGACTCGCCACGTCACCAAGTGTTACTGCAGTGCTGGATGTACGACCAGGGTGTACTAGGCCGCTGGTGCTTGCCAGTTCACCAGAAGGAATAGCGGCACTAGTACTTCTCTGCTCCATACGAGAGCCCTGCGGTTCTTGCACCTCAACAACAGCAGAAGAAGTTCGGGGTCTGGTACGCCTGACCTTGGCAGGGACCACAACTCCGTTGTCAGAGCTATCTGTCATGGAGCCGCTGTCCTCTACAGGATCGTATTCTGAGCCTGAATCTGGCAAATGAGTGACTTCCTCTTCACTATCTGTCATGCTAAGAAACGTGTAGGCCTCTTCACTAGTGTACCTTCGATTTGACATTTTAGTGGTATACTAGTGAGACTCACAGGTAAAAAAGCTCCTGACTGTCAGCGACTGATTCAAATGCTACCAAAAAAACTGTTAGCAATCGCAGGGATCAGGCCTGACTCTGCAGTTATGTGTGTTGTGTTTTGTAAGTGACAGTGATCGATCGATACTGCACTTGGGTGGGCTGGGCCGGGCGGAGGGGCTAAATGCAGGTGCTAGCAGGTATCTGGGCTGATCCCGCTAACACTGCGTTTTTGGGAACCCTAAACTACTGGGGACGCTAGTATAGATCTGATCGGATCAGATATTGATCCGTTCAGATACTATACCACTAAGGGAGGTGTACGGTGCGTGCGTGGGTGTTAGCGGTACTAGCACTAATCTGACGCTGCCTGGGGCGACGCAGACCCTGACTGACACTAAAACCTAATTTTGATCACCCGCCGTTAAACCTTTATTGGGTAAAATATGGCGGGTGCCCTGACGCTTTAAAAAAATAAACTAGCTAAACTGTGTCACCCATGACACTTTTACAGTGATCACAGGTGACAGGCTGTAATCAAGGGGTTAAACCTTTATTGGTGGAGGGTTAGGGGGGTCCCTAGACCTATCAGGGCCTAAGACTAATTACCCAAACACTGATTAGTGTCATTAATGACACCAGTACAGCGATCAAAAAGAAATCTGAATGCTGTACTGGGTGACACAGTGACAGGGGGTGAAGGGGTTAACTTGGGGGTGATCGGGGGGTGAATTGTGTGCCTACGTGACCTGGTGTCAGTGTAGTGTTGTGCAACTCACTCTGAGATGTCTTCTCTCCTCTCGGTCTGGAACGGGAAAAGACCGACACGAGGAGAGATGACATCACTTCCCCTGTCAGTGTTTACAGTTACACAGACAGGGGAAGGATCTCATTCGCTAGGACCGATCACCAGGTCCAGGCCACATTTCATTGGCCTGGGCCTGGGAATTGATCAGTTCCTGATCGAATCCGATCGTCGCTGCCGGCGCCCCCCCGCCGGCCGCGCGCCCGACGTAACATGGCGGCGATTCGCCTGCCCGTGCCATTCTACCGCAGTATAACTGTGGCGGCTGGTCGGCAAGCGGTTAAGCTGGTGTTCTGTTTCAGGTCTAAAATTCTGAAGATTGTCCTTTCTTGTCTGGCTGCTCATTTTGGTGATCTGCGCTTTTCTTCTTTATGTCAACGTAAGGAGAAAATGATTCTAATCTCTTGTCGGTCATTTTCTTCCAAAGTTTAATTTTCCTATAGGGAGTGAGAGATCCCCTTCTCTGTGCCCTGGGTAAGGTAATGACCATTTCATCCCAGCTAAGAGATGATTTCTGATTGGTTAATCAGGTTATTGTACATCACTGACATACTGGCATATCCAATAGGACAAGCAATTGGCTTGTCATAAAGGCGGAGCTCTGCTTTAACCACTTCACGCAAATCGCCGTACGTCGGTACTTTGATGCTAAATACCGTTGTTATGGCAGGAGCTAGCTGCCATAACCCCGGTATTTTCAGGAATGGCGTGCGTTTCTCTTTAAGAAAAAAAAAGTGGTCCCTGCGGCGGATTCACCGCAAGATCACTTTTATCGGTGGTGGGAGAGGCCCCCCGCCACGCTGCAGTCATCTCTGCCGCTTACCAGAGCCAACGTTAGCAGCGGAGACGATCGCGTCCTCTCCCTTCACTGCCTGGATGCCAAATGAGGGGAAGATGGCCCCGCTCGGCTCCATAGCATTGGAGGGCAATGCTTTTAAAGGGGAATTTTTTTTTTAACCACTTCCCATCCCAGCCATTGTACGATAACGGCCGCAGAAACACTCTGTCCCCTTGGGAGGCCGTCATATGACGTCCTCGGCTTCCCGGCATTGTAGGGGGCGTGCGTGTGCGCCCACTGCATCTCTCGGGAGCCAATGCACATGCCCTGCGGCCGCAATGTTTGCTGAGCACCCGCGGTTGCTCGGCACAGAGCAGGAACATGGATCTGTGTGTGTAAACACACAGATCCACGTCCTGTCAGGGGAGAGGAGACCGATCGTGTGTTCCTGGTATATAGGAACACCGATCAGTCTCCTTCCCTAGTCAGTCCCATCCCCCCACAGTTGGAATCACTCCCTAAGACACACTTAACACCTTGATCGCCCCCTAGTGTTAACCCCTTCCCTGCCAGTGAAATTTATACAGTAATCAGTGCATATTTATAGCACTGATCGCTGTATAAATGTCACTGGTCCCAAAACAGTGTCAAAGGTGTCCGATGTGTCCGCCGCAATGTCGCACTCCAGATAAAAATCGCAGATCGCCTCCATTACTATGAAAAAAAAATAATAAAAATGCCATAAATCGATACCCTATTTTGAAGGCGCTACAACTTTCGCGCAATCCAATCAATATACGCTTATTGTGATTTTTTTTTTACCAAAAATATGTAGAAGAATACATATTAAACTGAGGAAAAATGTTTTATCTTTTTTTTAAATTGGGATATTTATTATAGCAAAAAGTAAAAGATGCTGTGTTTTTTTCAAAATTGTCGCTCTTTTTTTGTTTATAGGGGGTATTTGTATTGTCCTGGCATGTTAGGGCCTCAAGAAATGAGATAAGTCGTCAGTTCATCAGAATTGATCAATTTTCAAATATATACTATATACCATAGTTTGTAGATGCTATAACGTTCACACAAACCAATCAATGTACACTTATTGGGATTTTTTTAAATTAATGTAGCACCCTCTAGCATTGCTAGAGTGCTAGTGATAGGTCTTGTGTTAGTGTTGGTAAATTTTCAGGCTTGCTGGCAGCCAAGCCTGTGTGTTTTTCTGGGTCAGGTTTTGAGTAACTCAGGTAGGCTGGGTGACTCCTCAGCAGCTTCTCTGGTGACTTCCCCTGCTATCTGGAAACTTGGAGAAGATTCCAGAAGCTGTTGCAAGGAGTCCAGGATGAGCTAGCTGGAGTCTTCTAAACTCCCTGACTAATCCCCAACAGAAGGGTTGGCAGGGAGCAGGCCCCCTCAAATACTCAGGGTCAACCCAGTTGGGGCAGTGTGGAGTATGGGTGGAAGTTGGAGATGGAGTGTTAGGCCATTGAGCGTAGCTCCCCAGTCTGGGGGGGGGGGTGAACTCAAGCCTGGTCTCTGGTGGCGAAGGGATCCCTTCGCATGACACACGGAGGGATCCTGAACAGGAGGCACAGGAGCAAGGAGAGGACAGCAGGAGGACATTGCCAGGGAATTCTATAGAGAGGAGGATATGCAGGGGGGCTGGTGATTGTTACAGTCAGAGCCATGCCCGAAGGGACTGGGTGCAAGCAGTCTGGGATGGATGCAGAGTCAGTCTGGAAGGACTGTGGAGAAGTAGCCAGAAGAGCTAGTGAAAGGGGCAGCTTCAGCCAGGCAGGCTGGCAGTGCCTTAATTGGTGGTGCTGGGATCAATAGCCACAGGACTAGGACAGCTAACAGCAAAGACCTCAATGTTTGCTACACCAAAAAGGGGCCCATGGTCCCTGCCTGCAAGGGGCAATTGCTTTGGATTTGACTAAGTCAGTGTCAGATCCTCCCATCAGTGCTAGCTGGTCCTGGGAGTTGTAGTTCTACAAGCAAGTCTGTGCTGGAGGTAGAAGAGGAGTGTGTATATACCGGATGTATATAGTTTGTGTCCCTGAAGAGTTTCTACTGATCAAATGGGCATCCCATAATAACTATTTTCCCCCATCCAAGTTCAATCCCCTTAAATAATAAAACAATATATGTTTATTATTTAGTTCCCTTTTCTTTTATGGGTTGAAATTATTTAATATATTTGTTGCCTTGATCGCCTCCATGATTACTCCTCCCCCACATGTGTGAAAGGTTTTTGCAGGACCACAGCTGACCCCTATCTGGATTAGATACAATTGGTCAGGTGACCACCATGTATCATTTTGTTGTATATAAAAGACAGATTGCGATCGGTAGTCCTACAGCTGTAATTTTTGTATTTTTCTTTGTTTTTTATTTAGAATTCACATATTTGTACAGGTCAATATCACTATTTTCCCTGAAGAAGCCAATGTTTGGCGAAACATGTAGGGATTCATTGCCTGTAACCTATATTGGCCTGTTAAACATCTTGGCCTGTGTTATATGTATATTTCCCTGTTTTGGAATTGTTCACGCACCTATGTATGTATTTTGTGGTTTAATATTTTTTATCAAATAAAATTATAAAAACTATTTTATGTATTCTTTGTAATGCATATACTTCTTGGCACCGTTATAATCCCCTTTCCCTAACCCTTCCTAATTTTCTAAACAATATTTGGGATGAGGTGCCTTACATTTTGAGGACTTTCCAGCCATACTCCATTTTTTCCTATGATTAATCTCCATTAATGGTGCGAAACGCGTCAGATATCACCTGGACCTGTGTCTCTGATTGATGTAAGGATCAAGCTTCATTCAGTAAAGGCATTATTTCGGAGTGCGGCCATCCTTTTTCCATTTTCTACTGGAGGTATATAGTTTGTGTCCCTGAAGAATTTCTACTGATCAAGTGGGCATCCCATAATAACCCTTTCCCCATCCAAGTTCAATTGCCTTAAATAATAAAAAAAACAAAGCTCCAAGGACTGCTTCTTGTCTCAGGAGTGATTGAAAAATGAATGTGCCTGGCTGTGCAGGGTGGGAGATAACCAACATTCACCAGCGGCTCCTGCGGGGGTAGCGCTACACCAAAGACATGGACATGTTTTATAACAGAAAGTAGAAAATATTGTTTTTTTTTTATTTTGGTCTTTTTTTCATTCATATAATAAACAATAAAACCCCCCCAGTGGTGATCAAATACCACCAAAAGAAAGCTCCATTTGTGTGAAAAAAAAAAATACTTTATTTGGGTACAGTGTTGCCAGTTAAAGTAGAAAAGTGCTGAATAGTAAAAAATGCCCTGGTCATAAAGGGGGTAAAACATTCCGGAGGTCAAGTGGTTAAGGTGTGAAAATCTCAGTGCTGAATACTGATGAGAGTATTAATGTGCTTTCCAGAGGAGTAACATTCTTGGTAGATATATAGAAAAAGTACCTTGAAAAAGTATTCACACCCCTTGACATTTTCCACATTTTCCACATTTTGTCATGTTACAACCAAAAATATAAATATATTTTATTGGGATTTTATGTGATAGACCAACACAAAGTGGCACATAATTGTGAAGTGGAAGGAAAATGATAAATGGTTTTCAACATTTTTTACAAATAAATATGTGAAAAGTGTGGGGGGCTTTTGTATTCAGCCCCCTTTACTCTGATACCCCTAACTAAAATCTTGTAGAACCAATTGCCTTCAGAAGTCAACTAATTAATAAATAGAGTCCACCTGTGTGCAATTTAATCTCAGTATACATACAGCTGTTCTGTGAAGCCCTCAAAGGTTTGTTAGAGAACCTCAGTGAACAAACAGCATCATGAAGGCCAAGGAACACACCAGACAGGTCAGTAGGGATGAGCTTCGAGTTCGAGTCAAACTTATGTTCGACTCGAACATCGGCTGTTCGAAAGTTCGCCGAACAGCGAACAGTTTGGGGTGTTCGCGGCAAATTCAAAAGCCGTGGAACACCCTTTAAAAGTCTATGGGAGAAATCAAAAGTTCTCATTTTAAAGGCTTATATGCAAGTTATTGTCATAAAAAGTGTTTGGGAACCTGGGTCCTGCCCCAGGGGACATGGATCAATGCAAAAAAAGTTTTAAAAACGGACGTTTTTTCGGGAGCAGTGATTTTAATAATGCTTAAAGTGAAACAAAAAAAGTGTAATATTCCTTTAAATTTCGTACCTGGGGGTGTCTATAGTATGCCTGTAAAGTGGCGCATGTTCCCCGTGTTTAGAACAGTCTGACAGCAAAATGACATTTTAAAGGAAAAAAGTCATTTAAAACTACTCGCAGCTATTGCATTGCTGGTCTGACAATACATATAAAAGTTCATTGATAAAAACGGCATGAGATTTCCCCACAGGGGAACCCCGAACCAAAATTTAAAAAAAAATGACGTGGGGGTCCCCCTAAATTCCATACCAGGCCCTTCAGGTCTGGTATGGATATTAAGGGGAACCCCGCTCCAAAATTTAGAAAAAAAAAAGGTGTGGGGGTTCCCCTCAAAATTCATACCAGACCTGAAAGTCTGGTATGGGTTTTAAGGGGAACCCCGCACCAAAAATAAAAAAAATGGCTTGGGGTCCCCCCAAAAATCCATACCAGACCCTTATCCGAGCACGCAACCTGGCAGGCCACAGGAAAAGAGGGGGGATGAGAGACTGCCCCCCCTCCTGAACCGTACCAGGCCACATGCCCTGTGCATCAGAGGGGGGCAGGGTCAACGGGTGGCCCCGCCCTCTGTTATTTAAGAACCGTCAGAAGACGAGAAGTGTCACACAGCGGGAGCCTCCCATCATGGATGCGGAGTGGCCCGAGAATGAAGAAGGGAAGAAGACGCTGCGGAGGAAGATGCCGGACGAGAATACCGGAGCAAGAAGCAGAGGATCAGAGGGAGAAGAAGAAGAAGAAGATGGATGATGAAACCGAAGGAAGATAGAAGATAGAAGACAGAAGATGGAAAGAAGAAGCATTTAAATAAAGGAATTGTCAAAAACGGTCTCTTGTCATTTTTAACATTTTTGACACTTTTTTTGTGAAATGGTAGGGGTACCCCCTTACCATTTCACACAGGGGGGGTGGGATCTGGGGGTGCCCTTGTTAAAGGGGGCTTCCAGATTCCGATATGCCCCCCGCCTGCAGACCCCCACAACCACCGGGCAAGGGTTGTGGGGATGAGGCCCTTGTCCTCATCAACATGGGGACAAGGTGCTTTGGGGGGGACCCCAAAGCACCCTCCCAATGTTGAGGGCATGTGGCCTGGTACGGTTCAGGAGGGGGGGCGCTCTCTCACCCTCCCTCTTTTCCTGTGGCCTGCCAGGTTGCATGCTCGAATAAGGGTCTGGTATGGATTTTGAGGGGGACCCTCACGCCTTTTTTTTTAAAAAAATTGGCGCGGGGTACCCCTTAATATCCATACCAGATCTGAAGGGCCTGGTATGGAATTTAGGGGGACCCCCATGCCATTTTATTTTTAAATTTTGGTTCGGGTTTGCCCTGTGGGGAAATCCCATGCCGTTTTTATCAATGAACTTTTATGTGTATTGTCGGACCGACAATTCATATAGCCGCGAGTAGTTTTGAATGACTTTTTTTCCTTTGAAATGTCATTTTGCTGTCAGACTGTTCTAAACACGGGAAACATGCGCCCCTTTACAGGCATACTATAGACACCCCCCAGGTACGAAATTTAAAGGGATATTACACTTTTATTGTTTCACTTTAAGCATTATTAAAATCACTGCTCCCGAAAAAACAGCAGTCCCCTGGGGCAGGACCCAGGTCCCCAAACACTTTTTATGACAATAACTTGCATATAAGCCTTTAAAATTAGCACTTTTGATTATTCATGTTCGAGTCCCATAGACTTTAACGGTGTTCGCGTGTTCGAACAAATTTTTTTGCCTGTTTGCATGTTCTGGTGCAAACCGAACAGGGGGGTGTTCGGCTCATCCCTGCAGGTCAGGGATAAAGTTGTGGAGAAGTATAAAGCAGGGTTAGGTTATAAGAATTTCCCAGGCTTTGAATATCTCACAGAGCTCTGTTCAATCCATCATCAGAAAATGGAAAGTGTATGGCACAACTGCAAACCTACCAAGACATGGCCGTCCACCTAAACTGACCGGCCGGGCAAGGAGAACATTCATCAGAGAAGAGCCAAGAGGTCCATAGTAACTCTGGAGGAGCTGCAGAGATCCACAGCTCAGGTGGGAGAATCTGACAACAGGACAACTATTAGTCGTGCTCTCCACAAATCTGACCTTTATGGAAGAGTGACAAGAAGAAAGACATTGGTGAAAGAAAGCCAAAAGAAGTCCAGTTTGCAGTTTGTGAGAAGCCATGTGGTGGACACAGCAAATATGTGGAAGAAGGTGCTCTGGTCAGAAGAGACCAAAATTGAACTTTTTGAACTAACAGTAAAACACTATGGGGTAGATTTACTAAAACTGGTGCACTCAGAATATGGTGCAGCTGTGCATGGTAGCCAATCAGCTTCTAACCTCAGTTTGTTCAATTAATCTTTGGCAATAAAACCTGGAAGCTGATTGGTTTCTATTCAGAGTTGCTCCATCTTTAGTAATTAACCCCTATGTGTGGAGGAAAACTAACACTGCACATCACCCTGAACACACCATCCCTACTGTGAAACATGGTGGTGGCAGCATCATGTTGTGGGGATGCTTTTCTTCAGCAGGGACTGGAAAGCTGGTCACAGTTGATGGGAAGATGAATGGAGACAAATACAGGGCAATCTTACAAGAAAACCTGTTAGCGTTTTCAAGGCACTGTACTTTGGGTAAAGTGTTTAAAGTAGCACAGAGCTGAATAGCAAAAAGGAGGTCAAGTGATTAAGGTGTGAAGAGCTCAGTGATGAATACTAATGAGAGTATTAATGTGCTTTCTAGAGGAGTAACATTCTTGGAGAAATACATAGGATAAATGGTTCCTGATAAAGTTATATTCAAACCTCCCTTCCCCTGTCCCATCATGCTCTGGATGACCATAATCCACATCTCTGGAGATCCTTCACAGCGTGTATGGAGGTTCTACATACAAGAATATGACACAGAGCAGTCTGGAGAGGACGAGTACACAGGGAGAGACATAGGACATACCTGTACAAACATCTTTGAAACAAGAGATATAATGTAACAATTCTAGAGAATGCTTCAGTGAAATAGCAAATAAATGTAACCACTGGAATTGTTACATTGTATCTCTTGCTATAGATGCACTTCCTATGCTACTCAGCTCCATCTAGTGGCCATATTGTGGTATTTGACTACTGTCTGCTTTATGGCCATTAGATGAAGCTGAGAAGCATTGGAAATACATGTAACTTTTAAGAAGAGATAAAATGTACCAATTTTAGAGAACACTAGTGGGAATTAGCAAATAAAAGTAACCCTTGGAATTGTTACATTGTATCGCTTGTTACATTGATGTATTTCCTATCCTCCCAAGCTCCATCTAGTGGCCATAATGTGGTATATTACTACTGCCCATAATAAGAGAACAATTGTTCAGCAAAGAAAACATTTCCTACAAATACAACATGAAAGTGCATGCAGATTTGCTGGATGAACAGCTATCACATTTTTTTTTCAAATAGAGCCCTGCTGTGAATTCCTAATGTAACATGTGCCTATAATTATCATTAGACTCCTACCAGATCTCCTAGAGGAAGATCTGTACATTCTATAGACCTTCAGGTCACTCTCCTGGTATTGGCAGTACACTGATGTCCATGGGGTTTATGGAACTTCCCCTCTTCTGTTGGGTGTTATGATGGAGGAAGATAAAGTTGTTCAGTAGAAATGTCTGATAAGATCTTAGCACCTCATCTTAAAATATTAGGCAATGTTCCTTCCTGTACCACTTCCTATTTTTCACCAGACCTCTCTCAGGCACGTACAGTAGTGTTGGAGTAGACGGAGCCGGGTTCCTCCGTCCCTTCACTGCCAGACGGACCTCCTGGAGGAGAATTATGATGACCTTCTATTTCTGGGTCCTTGTTGTGGGTGTGATAGGTAAGTCTCCAACTTTATAAGTTTAAGAGAACCTGATATAGAATTATGGAAAGTTCCTTTGCTGACTTGTATAATTTAAGCGGTTGCTTGTAGTCTGGAAATGCTAAATTAGAACTATGTAGAAAACAAAGAAAAAAGAAAGGAGAATGAGGTGAGTGACCGACCAGAATAGAAAACTCAACAAAAGGCAAAAATAAGTCAGAGAACCCACAATAGTCACAAAGAGAGGAAAAGATAAGCCGAACATTTCTGATGGAGATCATTTCTTCAGCCTTTCTCTTTTACATTTACCGATAATGTAAATTAGTCTTACAGTGTAAAGCCTCGTACACACGATCGGATTTTCTGATGGGAATTGTGTGATGACAGGCTGTTGGCAGAAAATCCGACTGTTTTTATGCTCCATCGGACAATTGTTGTCGGATTTTCCGCGGACAAATGTTGGATGGCAGGTTTAAAAATTTTCCGTGGACAAATGTCTGTTGTCCGATTTTCCGAGCGTGTGTACACAAGTCCGTTGGACAAAAGTCCAAAAGTACAAACATGCATGCTCGGAAGCAAGGAAGAGCCAGAAGCGGTCGGTCTTGTAAACTAGCTTTTGTAATGGAGAATTGATATTCGTGATGCGGCAAATTATAAAATCTGGAAATGCAGCGCACAATTCTCTTCTTCTTTAATGGGATAATAATGAAGCTGCTTTGCTGGTGATACTGATAGAGTTCTGCCAAACGTATTTCAAAGGCTTTTTTTTTCTAGTGATATCAAGAATAATATATATATATTTTTTTATTTGGGCAAGTTACCACAACACCATTATCCCGTAGTTTTTAACAACTTCAGCCCCGGACCATTTGGCTGGCCAAAGACCAGAGCACTTTTTGCGATTCGGCACTGCGTCGCTTTAACTAAATAGTGTGCGGTCGTGCGACGTCGCACCCAAACAAAATTGACATCCTTTTTTCCCCCACAAATAGAGCTTCTTTTGGTGGTATTTGATCACCTCTGCAGTTTTTAATTTTTGCGCTATAAACAAAAATAGAGCGACAATTTTGAAAAAAAAAAGCAATATTTTTTACTTTTTGCTATAATAAATATCCCCAAAAAATATATAAAAAAACAATTTTTTTCCATCAGTTTACGCCGATATGTATTCTTCTACATATTTTTGGTAAAAAAAAAAAAAAATCGCAATAAGCGTTTGATTGGTTTGCGCGAAAGTTATAGCGTCTACGAAATAGGTAATAGTTTTATGGTATTTTTATTAATAATTTTTTTTTTACTAGTAATGGCGATGATCAACGATTTATATTGTGACTGCGACATTATGGCAGGCACATCGGACACTTATGGTGCTATTTTGGGACCATCCACTTTTTTACAGCGATCAGTGTGATTAAAAATGCATTGATTACTGTGTAAATGTGACTGGCAGCGAAGGGGTTAGCCACTAGGTGGTGCCGTAGGGGTTAAGTGTGTCCTAGGGAGTGATTCTAACTGGGGGGGGGGCGCTGTCTGTGACACATCACTGATCACCGCTCCCAATCACAGGGAGAGCTGATCAATGTCCTACCACTAGGCAGAACGGGGAAATGCTTGTTTACATCAGCATTTCCCTGTTCTTCCTCTCCGTGAGACGATCGCCGGTATCCCCGCGGACATCAAGTCTGCGGAACCCGCGATCACACTCACGGAGCTGGCGGAAGGGTCTCACATGTGCCACCGGTGGCATGCATGCGACCACACGGCGGTAAATTTAAAGGGACGTACCTGTAAACCCATTTTCCTGTCCGTGCCATTCTGCCGATGTAAATGTTCGTGCAGCGATCGGCAAGCAGTTACGATCAAAGATACAACTAGGTGTCGATTGTTAATTTTACATTGTATTTTTTTATATGCATCTGCCTACTCCCAAACTGTCATTTGAAGTGAAACACATAGCCAAGTATTATTCTACACAATTTATTGTTAAAAAAAGAAAACAAATAAAATTAGTCATGATATCTGCCAATAGAACTTAACCAAAAAGTGCATTCTATGCATCCAAAAATATAGAAAATATACCAAATCAAATCATTATTATTCAACCAAAAAGATGTCAAAGCAATAACTCCAAGGCCAATAATAAATAACACGTTATCTCCTCCGATTCTGCAACATGGCTGGTTGACTAACGGCTGTTCAGAAATGAACTGAAAAGTGCAATATGAAAAGTGCGAAATGAAAAGCGCGAATCAACACTCACCAAACTTCTACTAACACGAAATTAGCAGAAGGAGCCCAAAGGGTGACGCTAAAGAGCTGAAAAACCACGTAGTACGTCACTACATTCGTGTTTGTTGGCGGACAATTCCTTGCCGTTTGTATGCAAGACAAGCTTGGTCCAACGCCCTTTCGGACAAAACTCCATGGTTTTGTTGGCCAACAGCCCGATCATGTGTACGAGGCTTTACTGTGATCCATGTCAGATCCAGTGAGAACCTCATATCACCCCATTTTCTGCACCTTTACCCCTCAGATCACCCCAATTCCTGCACCTTCTCCCCTCAGATCACCCCAATTCCTGCACCTTCACCCCTGAGATCACCCCAATTCCTGCACCTTCACCCCTCAGATCACCCCAATTCCTGCATCTTCACACCTCAGATCACCCCAATTCCTGTACCTTCACATCTCAGATCCCCCCAATTCCTGTACTTTCACCCCTAAGATCACTCCAATTCCTTAACCTTCACCCCGTAGATCACCCCAATTACTACATCTTCACCCCTCAGATCATCCCAATTCCTGCACCTTCACCCCTCAGATCACCCCAATTCCTGCACCTTCACCCCTCAGATCACCCCAAATAATGTACCTTCACCCCTCATATCACCCCAATTCCTGCATCTCCACACCTCAGAACACTCCAATCCTGTACCTTCACCACTCAGATCACCTCAATTCCTTTTTTTTTTTATATTCTTTTTTTTATTGTATTATAAGAAATTTACAAAAATACAGCAGTATTGATAAAACCATTGACAGTCCTTATGAAATTCGCACATTAATTTCTTCCCTTTCCCACCCCCCAAAAAAAAAAAAAAAAAAATATATATATATATATATATATATATATATATATATATATATATATATATATATAACAGGTGAACGAATTAAAAAAACCCAAGGGCGTGTTTGTTTCATGATACGGAGAAGGAGGTGCCCCAATATAGAAAAACATTAGTTCCATATCTTCTGAACTCAGCTAAAGCCCTGATCCCATGTCTGTGGAAAACTCGGGAGGCCCAGCGGTTGAAGGAGTGGATAGCAAGGGTGGAGTGGGTGAGATCGATTTGAAGAGTCAATACCCCTGACAGAAGACACTTGGGAGAAATATCAAAAGATATGCCAAAAATGGCTTGAATTTAGGAAAACGGAAAAGTACATGTTATTGATGGAGGTATAGAGGGGGGAGAGAGGGTGCTAATATATATATATATATATATATATTAGCACCCTCTCTCCCCCCTCTATACCTCCATCAATAACATGTACTTTTCCGTTTTCCTAAATTCAAGCCATTTTTGGCATATCTTTTGATATTTCTCCCAAGTGTCTTCTGTCAGGGGTATTGACTCTTCAAATCGATCTCACCCACTCCACCCTTGCTATCCACTCCTTCAACCGCTGGGCCTCCCGAGTTTTCCACAGACATGGGATCAGGGCTTTAGCTGAGTTCAGAAGATATGGAACTAATGTTTTTCTATATTGGGGCACCTCCTTCTCCGTATCATGAAACAAACACGCCCTTGGGTTTTTTTAATTCGTTCACCTGTTATCTGTAGAATTGCTTCTATAATTCCATCCCAATAGGATTGTATTTTGGTGCACTCCCACCACAAATGCGCAAAAGTCCCTATGACATCACAACCCCTCCAACAAGTTGGGGGGTTTTCTATCCCGACCCGCTGGGGGGGTCACGTACCACCTCCCAATCAACTTATAGCACATTTCATATGTCTGGGTATCTCTTGCTGATAGATAAACCTAGTATCTTGTATCTGGGTTGACTCTTAGTATCTTGTTCCTGTGCCCCTCATCTCCAAGGAGCCCTATTTCTCTTTCCCACTTTTCCAGATAAGATGGGTAACCATATTCCACTTCCCCCCTCAGTATTTTATATATTTTCGATATGCTTCTAATTAAGCTTAAGGGGGAGCTTAGTAGTTTTTCTATTGCTCTCAATTGGCCCATGCCCCTCAGTGGTTGTGGGAGTGATTCAGGGCCATCTTTAATTTTGATTGGGCCCTGGGCAAACATTTTCTTGGGCCCCCACCCCTCCATTCTGAGACATACAAAAAAATAGCAGGTAGACTCAAAATCAGTTTACTGCAGCAGATCACGCAGCTATTGCAATTGTTTGCCAGAGGTTACAGCCTATCCTTACTGCTCACTGGCTGGTTGCTAGAGGTTACAACACATAATTTCTGCTTGCTGATTGGTTGCTAGAGGTTACTGCACATTATTAGCGCTCATTGAGCAGTGGAGCAATCCCAAATAATTGAGCAAGTAAAGCGGCACATTAATACACATACTACAGATGAGAGGGTCAGAGAGTGCAGACATACTGCAGGAGATTACCAGAGACTTCGGATATACTGCACAAGATTACCAGACTGTGGACAAGCTGCAGGAGATTACCAGAGACTGCGGGCATGCTGCAGGAGATTACCAGAGACTGCGGACATGCTGCAGGAGATTACCAGAGACTGCGGACATACTGCATGAGATTACCAGAGACTGCGGGCATACTACATGAGATTACCAGACTGCGGGCATACTGCATGAGATTACCAGAGACTGCGGGCATACTGCATGAGATTACCAGACTGCGGGCATACTGCATGAGATTACCAGACTGCGGGCATACTGCATGAGATTACCAGAGACTGCGGGCATACTACATGAAATTACCAGACTGCGGGCATACTGCATGAGATTACCAGAGACTGCGGACATACTGCGTGAGATTACCAGACTGCGGAAATACTTCATGAGATTACCAGACTGCGGACATACTGCATGAGATTACCAGAGACTGTGGACATACTGCATGAGATTACCAGACTGCGGGCATACTGCATGAGATCACCAGACTGCGGGCATACTGCATGAGATTACCAGACTGCGGGCATACTGCATGAGATTACCAGACTGCGGGCATACTGCGTGAGATTACCAGAGACTGCGGACATACTGCGTGAGATTACCAGACTGCGGGAAATACTGCACGAGATTACCAGACTGCGGGCATACTGCACGAGATTACCAGACTGCGGGCATACTGCACGAGATTACCAGACTGCGGGCATACTACACGAGATTACCAAACTGCGGGCATACTGCACGAGATTACCAGACTGCGGGCATACTGCACGAGATTACCAGACTGCGGGCATACTACATGAGATTACCAGACTGCGGGCATACTGCGTGAGATTACCAGAGACTGCGGACATACTGCGTGAGATTACCAGACTGCGGGAAATACTGCATGAGATTACCAGACTGCGGACATACTGCACGAGATTACCAGACTGCGGACATACTGCACGAGATTACCAGACTGCGGACATACTGCACGAGATTACCAGACTGCGGACATACTGCACGAGATTACCAGACTGCGGACATACTGCACGAGATTACCAGACTGCGGACATACTGCACGAGATTACCAGACCGCGGACATACTGCACGAGATTACCAGACTGCGGACATACTGCACGAGATTACCAGACTGCGGTTATACTGCACGAGATTACCAGACTGCGGACATACTGCACGAGATTACCAGACTGCGGTTATACTGCACGAGATTACCAGACTGCGGACATACTGCACGAGATTACCAGACCGCGGACATACTGCACGAGATTACCAGACTGCGGACATACTGCACGAGATTACCAGACTGCGGACATACTGCACGAGATTACCAGACTGCGGTTATACTGCACGAGATTACCAGACTGCGGACATACTGCACGAGATTACCAGACTGCGGACATACTGCATGAGATCACCCATGAATTGGGGCCACGATGACAGCTTTGCAGAGTGCACAGAGGACACAGGAGGCTGTATTCGCGGGCTAGCCAGCAGAGAGGGGGCAGGGCCGGGAGCTCCAGTGACGCTCTAATTCCACCCCATGTAGC
Source organism: Aquarana catesbeiana (assembly GCA_037953035.1). Classification (NCBI taxonomy): domain Eukaryota; kingdom Metazoa; phylum Chordata; class Amphibia; order Anura; family Ranidae; genus Aquarana; species Aquarana catesbeiana. The sequence goes on from JBBHAA010001507.1 coordinate 126,654, forward strand.
CTTTATGCTCAGAACAGAGCGGCTGTAGTTAGAGCAGTGATCAGAGTGGGCGCGTCAGTGGAGCTCCCGGCCACGCCCCCGGACCTTTGTAGTCCCCAGCCAGTATAGAGGGGGTGGGGCCGAGAGCTCCACTGACGCACCCACTCCGATCACTGCTCTAACTACAGCCACTCTGTTCCGACAGGCTACATGGGGCGGGGTCAGCGCGTCAGTGGAGCTCCCAGCCCCGCCCCCTCTCTGCTGGCTAGATCGGGAATACAGCCTCCCGTGTCCTCTGTGCACTCTGCAAAGCCATCATCGTAGCCCCAATTCACGGGTAGCGTGGACCCCCCTACAAAGATTGGGCCCAGGGCAAGTGCCCCATTTGCCCTGCGATAAAGACGGCCCTGGAGTGATTGTGCAAAGTGCTGTAATTGAGCGTACTTCCATATGTCAAGTGGTTGATTTCCCCATTCCCGTGTGATTTCTGTATAAGTGCAGAGTCTATTTCCCCTAATCACATCTTGCAATAATATCACTTCTTTTTTTAGCCCACCTAGTGAAATATATGTGCTCCTCCTTCCCTGGCTTAAAATATTTAGTGTCTATTAGTGACATTAATGGTGAGTTGTAATCCCAGTGAAATCTCCTACTTAATCCATCCCAAATCTTTAATGTGTTCCTCGTCAAAAAATTTGTGCTAGATCCTAACTCACGAAATTGTGGTGGTATCCATATCATTTTCTCTATGTCAACTCTACTTTGTGCAATTTCTAACGTAACCCAACTTTTCTCTTTTTTGTTACACAACAAATCTGCAATTTTGGAAATAGAGATCGCTTGATAGTATTTTTTAAAATCTGGTGCTGCCAATCCCACCTGCTTTTTCCCTTTAACCAGTATGTCATACGCGATCCGGGGGCGTTTACGTGCCCAGAAATATTTTAATACCATGGATTGCAGTTTTCTAAAGAAATCTGGGGGAAGAGCTATTGTCATAATTTGGAAGGTGTAAATTAATATTGGCAGTACAAACATTTTAACTGCGTTTATCCTGCCAATCCATGATAGAGTTTTATATCTCATCTTATTTAATTGGTCCTTGATCTTATTGAACAAGGGGATGTAGTTGGCTTTAAACAGATCGCCCTTTCCAAAATCAGGCAGCTTTTGATTGCCTGGAATTCTTATCATATCACTTTTCTAGGTAGGATCCAGGCGATTAAAATGTCTATTCTTCCTAAACTTTTATTTTATTTTAGGGCCCTTCCAAATTATGTTTCTCGGCAAACGATTGATTCTATCCAAAGAGACATCAACAAATTTGTATGGCACAATAAAAAACCCAGATTAGATAAGCAGATGATTTACAGACCCTGGGCCCGGGGAGGATTGGGCCTTCCTAACCTCTGGCACTATTATCTCTCTGCCAGACTCACTCAGCTAGCTCAATGGCATGTACCCCCCCTTGGGATTCCCTGGCTCAGTTTTGAACGTGCTTCCATAGCCCCTTACTCTTTGCCTGGGCTGTTATGGCCCCCAGTTATACGTCCAAAGGACGTCCCTTCTTAACTCAGTGGTGGGCCAATCTTTACACCTATGGTCCCTGTACAAAAAAAAAATTCTCCCTACTTCCGCCTTACCCCAAATGGGCCACGTATGTCGGTAATCCTTCATTTAGCGCTGCTTTTCCTAACCCTAATTCTTTTGCCCTGTGGATAGCTGCAGATCTGGTCACGCTTGGCTCCCTCCAAAGTGATGGAGTGCTCCACTCCTTTTTATCTTTACAAACTTCCCACTCCTTACCCCGGTCTGAGTTTTTCAGATATCTTCAAATCAGACATTTCTATAACTCACACTTTCCTAATCCAGTCCCATCAACTGTTAACATATTTGAGGATCTTTGTGGCCCTACATCCAGAGACAAGGGGATAATCTCATTGTTATACAATTATATAGGAGGAGTTGGCCTCTCTGAGAAATCCTCTGCTATGATTCAGTGGGAGGCAGAGAATGGACAGGTGGTATCCCCCGAGGAGCAGGGGCGGATCCAGAGCCTAGTCTCGGGAGGGGCACTGCCAGAAAATACATTTTTTGGGGGGTAAATTTAACGGGGAAATGGCTGGTGTTAGCGCTTCAATCATCACAGCACCATGGTTGTTATGGTGTCAGGATGATTGAAGCGCATTATTACTATTATTACATGGTTATAAAAAATGAAATGGTTCAACTCACCATAGAATCAGTGGGAGCCCCGAGCGTGTCACTTGCCACTGTCACCTGCCACACGTTGCGGATTGTCACTTGCCACATCACCTGTCACTAGATGCAGATTGTCACTTGCCACGTCCCATGCCACACGTTGCAGATTGTCACTTGCCACGTCCCATGCCACACGTTGCAGATTGTCACTTGCCACGTCCCATGCCACACGTTGCAGATTGTCACTTGCCACGTCCCATGCCACACGTTGCAGATTGTCACTTGCCACGTCCCATGCCACACGTTGCAGATTGTCACTTGCCACGTCCCATGCCACAGGTTGTGGATTGTCACTTGCCTGCTATAATTGTCTGCTGTGTCCCAGTCAGAGTTAGGCTTATTTAACTGGTGACCCCCCTGTCATCAGTGCTGGGCAGGGAGGAATGGGCTGGCTGCTGCTGCTGTTGGGAGAGCGATGGGAGCAGAGCGAACACAGGGCTCATCCTGAGCGGATGTGTCAGCATTGCATCCCGCCCCAGGGGCAGCAGAGAGATGATGTAATCTCTCTGCTGCCGCGGCTGCCTGTACATTCTACAGTGAGGGCAGAACTGCAGGGATGCAGGGCGGCGCTGGGCGGTGAGAGATGATGTTATCTCTCTGCTCCCCCGCCTGCTGGCTCCCTGATAGGCCAGCAGCCGCTCACAAACTATCACTGAGCCACACACAGCTGTTCACCAACGGAGCCGCCCGTGCTCTCAGCTGCTCACCCACAGCGATGCCTGCCCTGTCCACCCACTCACCCACAATCTCGGAGGGGGTAATTGCCCTGTTGCCCCCCCCCCTGGATCCGCCCCTGCCGAGGAGTGGACTGATAGGATTACGAACCTACATAAATGTACAAGATCTGTGGCGGTTAAGGAAACAGTGATGAAGCTACACACAAGGTGGTATTATACACCTGCTAAATTGCATAAATTCTTCCCCGCTGTTTCTGAGCACTGCTTTAGGGGTTGTCTGGAACAGGGGGCCCATTTGCACATCTTTTGGAGTTGTGTGGCCTTGAGAGACTTCTGGAAGAGGGTTACAGCCAAGGTGGCTGAGATAACAGGGACACAGATTATTATTACTTATCAGATGGGCTTACTTTTTGCAGATATACCTGGGGCCTCTCCCCCTGATCAAAAATTGTCTCATACACTATTTAGTGCAGTCCACTGGTGTATAGCCCTGTTTTGGCGCACTCCCACGGTCCCATGAGACCAAGTCCTTAGACGAATGTCTGCCATTCAACTTATGCAAAAAATAGCACATACAATTACAGACACTATGCGTGTGTATGATCGAAAATGGAAATCATGGGTTCCCTAAACACTCAGGGTTCTCTTGTACCAATCAAATGTGGACTCCTTATTTTGTGGCATTATTTTCTATCAATCCATTGGGTTCCCCCGCAGCCCATTTAGTACCACATGTTAGTGGTTGCTTATTTATTGTTTTATGTTTTGTTTGTTTCTTTTTTGCTCTCGATTATATAATTTCGATGGCATTTATTTTCACTATATGGTATCAAACTTAAATGTAGAGACCCTCCAACTCTCTCTTTGGCTCCAGGGTCCTCCCATCTGGGAGGCCTCCTCAACTCTTGTTGTCTCATATAGTAAATTACTTCTCTATGACTACTGTAATTACATCTGGTATACAGTGTACTGGACCAGTTAAGCCTTCCTCATGTAATTTTGACACACTATGTATTTTGTACTAATTTTCAATAAAAACATGTATTAATTAAACAGATCGTCCATGGCTGATGTAAATTTTATACCCAAGTACCCCAGCTCCTTCCTACACCACATAAAGGGGAACCTAGGTTGGATTGCCTTCTGCTCTTTCATTAGGATTTAGCCATATTTATTTTGAAATTTGTTAGTTCCCCATAGCGATTTAACGCCTTCAATACTATAGGGATTGTTGTTCTAGGGTTGGAAATACAACAAAGCAGGTCATCCGCAAATGCCGCTACTCTGTACTCCCTTTCTCCCACCCGGATTCCTTTAATACCTGGATTCTTGCGTATCGCTGCTAATAGGGGTTCCAATGTTACCAGAATTGGGGACAGGTGGCAACCCTGTCTTGTCCCATTAAATAATTCAAGGGGAGAAGACAGGGTTCTATTTATTCTGATTCTGGCCCTTGAGTGGTGGTAGAGGGACGCAATCCATCTCATCATCCTCTTCCCCAACCCTAAGTGCTTCAGTGTTTCGAACATGAACCCCCAATCAACTCTGTCAAAAGCCTTTTCGGCATCAATTGACATGAGGACTAAGGGGTACCCCTACTGATCATTTCATGAATCAGAAAAATGGATTTCAGAGAGTTACCTCACCCCTCCCTCCCAGGAACAAAACCCCACCTGATCGTTATGTACCCACTTTGGCCATACTTTCAATCTTTCTGCTATTATTTTGGCAAAAATTTTTATGTCTGTATTTAATAGCGATATTGGCCTATAACTTCCTGGAGATGCTGGACCCTTCCCTTCTTTCAATATAAGAGTAATATGTGCCAATAATGACTCCTCGCGGAGCATCTCTCCCTCTCCCAGTGCATCCAAATAGTTGCACAATTTATGTATTAGAAGTTTAAAAAACTTTTTATAGTATAATATAGAGTAGAAGTCGGAAGAGGACCCCCGAAGTCGGAAGAAGACCCTGGAGCTGCCTAATAAATTACTTTAAAAACCTGTGTACTGTGTTTTTTATTGACACTTTTTTCCCTAGGTGAATGGGTAGGGGTACGATGTACCCCATACTCATTCACATAGGGTGGGGGGCCGGGATCTGGGGGCCCCCTTATTAAAGGGGGCTCCCGGATTTCGATAAGCGCCCGGCCCGCAGACCCCGACAACCAACGGCCAGGGTTGTCGGGAAGAGGCCCTTGTCCTCATCAACATGGGGATGAGGTGCTTGGGGGGGGGGCCCGCAGGGCCCCCCCTCCCCCAAAGCACCCACCCCTATGTTGAGGGGGGGGCGCTCGCTCGTCCCCACTCCATTTCCTGACCGGCCAGGCTGCGTGCTCGGATAAGGGTCTGGTATGGATTTTGGGGGGACCCCCACGCCGTTTTTTTTCTGCGTAAGCGGTTCCCCTTAAAATCCATACCAGACTGAAGGGCTTGGTATTCCCCAGAGGGGAATTCCCTCTTGTGCCCGCCGCAGTAGGAAAATGTGTTTTTCCTATTGCAGCTAGCGCGAGATATACAGTACCCTGCCGCCGAGAACCAGCGCGATCCGATCGCGCTGGAAACATTCTCGCGGCTGCGTACTGTAGTTTGTACAAAAGTCCGATGGCTTTGTGTACACACGATTGGACTTTGCCCCATCGGACTTTTGTTGCCGGAAAGTTTGTCCGTTCGCAGAGCCAACAAAAGTCCGATGGAAACTGAAAACGTTTGTCCGATGGAGCGTACACACGATCGGATGTTGCTCCAAAACAGCTCATTTGCATGTTTGTTGTCAAAAAGTCAGATCGTGTGTACGGCCCTTAACTGTGAGGGCTTACAGTGTTGTGGCAACAGCAACATCTAAGGCCCAAATTTCTGCAGAGTATATAGGGCAGGACCCTACTTTCAAACATCCAACTTACAAACGACTCCTATTTGCAAACAGAAGGAGACAACAGGAAGTGAGATGAAATCTACCCCTAGGAAGGGAAATTCTCTCCTGTAAGAGTTAATATGGGAAAAACGTGTCTCCTTTCCACTGATGCTTTATCACCAATCCTTGTTTCACTAAAAACCCCAAATTTTCAAAAAACATTTGTCATTGGGACAAAAAGTGAGGTGAAATCTTCTGAAGAGGTGCACAGACAGCAAAAAACGGAAAATTGTATCAAATACTTACCGTAATTTTCCTTTCCTGACGCCAAACCATGGCAGCATACTAGTGATAGAGCTCCGCCTCTTGACCACTCCCTCAGGACCAGTGAATAGCATAAATGAAGGCATGGTTAGCCGCCACTCCATTCTTTGTAACAAGCCACATACCGGAACGCACATGGGTGGGCTCATATGCTGCCATGGTTTGGCGTCAGGAAAGGAAAATTACGGTAAGTATTTGATACAATTTTCTGTTTTTCTGACGCCAACATGGCAGCATACTAGTGATAAATAACTAGCTGATAGGGTGGGATCTATTTGTCAAACCAATCTTCTAATTAGGATGAGACAGAGGACTGAAAAGTCCTTCCTACAAAGTCCCCTGATGACAAGGCCCCCCGCATCTATTTAGTAGGAGTAGGAATGTTGGAGCAACCATGATACCCCTGTACAGATGGGCACCATAGATTCTCTTGAATGTGTTGCCTATAAGGCTTTAACCGCTCTGGTAGAGTGCTCCGCCACCACTGACGGAGGCTCGCGACCTATAGTCTTATATACACAACCCAAGCTTGCTTGGACCCAGGCAGTAACCTCTTTCCCTTGATGATTGCCAGCTGGAATAACAAAAGGTTAATTTAGATGACCTGAAAGGGACAATTGTGGTGAGATACTCCTTTAAAGTTCTAAAAATGAACAGTACGTGTGACTTTCGTGTGGTGTTCTGGAAAGTTAGGCAATGTCCAGCTGTCTGTTAAATAGCAGTCTGTTGCATTGTTCGAAGCAGGATGATCTACAAGATCCAACTCTACTCTTTCTGGAAAGAAAGGAATATATTTTTTTACTTTGAAGCTCCAAGAGCTTGAATCTCCGATGACCTTCTGCTTAAAGTTCTTGCAATTGATACTGCCTTGTAAGTGATGGCCTGAACTGAACACTGCTCTGTTGGAACAAATGGTTAAACTGATATGAGATCCAGCAACTGCAATAGATCTTTCTTCCTTGGTGACCGACTCTTTATGACTGTCCTCAAAAGTTGTGCAAACTTGAGGATTCTTGGCCCATTCAAATGTGTTATTGCCAATATAGCCCACACTAGTGAGCTATGTGAGGATAGGCTAAGGCCTGGAGGAAGTTTAGAACAGCTGACACTGGCAGTGCAGTAGGATCAATGTCTTGCCCTACCAAGAAAACGTGTTCCAGAATTAGACCTAGATGTTGTAAGTAGAATGTCTTCTCGCACACAACAAAGGAGAGATCACTCTAGAGTGAAACTGGAGCAACCAGAGTTGCCCATTCTCCCCTTTAGTGTCCCTGCTTGCAGCCCCAGTCTGCGTATGTTATAGAGGGGAAATGTCTTCTGTATCCTGAAATGAATGGCCAGGAAAAACCGAGGGCCTCCTGGTCAATATGGAGGACTGGCTATGACAACTATGTTCTCCCTTGACAGCCTCAAGGGGAATCTCATTTATGGGAAATGTTGGGGAAAAATATATAAGTTAGATTGTAGTCCCAGGGAGAGACCATAGCATTTGCCCCTTGCGCCTTGGGGTACAGACAAAATCAGACCAAAATTTGTGATTACTGTGGGAAACGAGGAGGTCTGTCTGTGGTAGGCCCCACCTGTGGACCAGCTCAGAGAAGACCTGGGTCGTAGACCCACTCATTGTGCTCTGGGAAGCTTGTACTTGTTCAAAATAAACCGCTGGGAGGTAAACTGCTTCTGAAATTTTGCTGGTGATCTTCCACCCCAGGTGTTAAGGGTTTCACCTCTCTCAATAGCATATTGCTGCGAGTTTTATCCTGGAGCTGAAAAGAAGTGACTGCTGCCCTGTTGCTAAAGTGCAAGGAGATTGGTCCTCCTTGACTATGTGTAGTAAGACCAAAGTGCTAAAAGGGCTGCTTGAACCCCCAGCGCGTTCAAGGTTATCCTCCTTGGCTGGGAATCTCTGCTTGCCTTGACCGAAAGTCCTTCGCAATGCATGTTCCCGGCTGTCTTGCAGACATGATTCGTAGCCATTCTCCAGTCTAACGGTCCTAACGGACCAAGACTTCCTTAAGGTCTTTCCATCACCGCAGACCGCTACTCATACTGAGTAATACCTATTAACTGTGTTCTATCCTGTTTCCTCCCTTGCACTAAGAATTCTAGTTGAAATTTGTGCAGGTGCCCATGCACCCCGGGAATCATCTATATGCATAATGACGTTGTGCCCAGATGACTGAGGCACTGAGAAGCCATTAAACAAGCGGAAATATTCGTCCCCAGAATTCTGTTCCTGTCACCACTTCCTCTGATGGAAATAAAACAGAGGAAATAGCAGAGCACCCCCGGGTACACCAACCATTGGGATGGAAAAAGGTTGGCTTTGCTTTCCCTCTAAAGTGTGAGGATAGAATAGACATCCTGACAATCCAGCAACAGCCTTCAGCCATGTGGTTATACTGTTTAATGGACTCTTAAAAATCTCAGAGGGCCCAAAAGGGTTTGACCTCCTCCGATCTGCAACTGCAAACTAACCAACATCCCATGCGAAACAGGATTGGGTAGAAAACCTGCAATCCCTCTTGAGTCTGAGGTGTCTGTAAGCATTGTAGCAGCCCACCCGCTGTTGTGGTGGACTTGGCAGCTCCGTGGGAGAGAAATGGTCTGGAGGAGGAGCAGTGAGGAATCTCCCGAAGTGACCATGAGTGTCTGATACCTTCATCCAAGACTCTGTACAGCATGCTGTCCAGAAACCCGTGAAGGTGCCTTCTAGGTCTTACCTTAAGAGTCTGGGTATGCACTTGTGTGACTGGCTCACTGATTTCCCCAGAAGTCTGCACTAAAATATAAGTCAGATTTTTGACATCCACTGCTACAAAAATATATATATATTTTTTTCAAGATACTCCCAATAGGAGATAATGTCTAAAGGGATGCAGACCCTGCCACTGTCCTCAGAGTCCTGTGGGTGCAGCAGCTGGTTGATAATTATTAAACCATTCCCATTAGACTCACCCAGTACATGGACTGGATATTGCTGGTCTGCCGGCACTTGCAGATGCTACAATATGTAGGAGCAAGTTGACCATTAGCTTGTTCAGGGTACGCAGTTTCGACAGCCTGTTTATATTGCCATTTTTCTCGAACCCCTTCCAATCTTCTCCACTTTTGTTTCTAGGAAGCAATACGTCTCAACCATGTGGCCTCCCTAGCCGCCAAAGTGCTAGGGTGCTCCTCCAGTGGTTATACAAGCAACTAGAGGGGACTTCCTGGTCAGCCTCCCTATTTTTGAGTAGCAGACTGCTGCATCTATAAAATATGTAGCAAGGACCCAGGACTCCTTCAGTCCAATGAGAACCTCAAGAGCCATGAGTTGTCAACCTCCCTCCACATAGAGTGGGTTGTAAGGCATAGTAGGTGCAGTGCAAAGTAGATTCATGGTTGCCAGACACCTAGGGTGTACCACTTGTCCAGGATTCAGCTGGACAGTTCGGGTTTTGAATTATGTGTCAGGGTTTCAGTCCCCCTAAATGAATGAATGAATGAATGAATGAATGAATGAATGAATGAATGAATGAATGAATGATTTGTATGGTGCTGCAAATGCGAACTGAATCGCTTCAAGGCGCTAGATCCGTCCTGTTTCCATAGCCGTGGTCCTTGGACTGAGACCCGGACATATTACCTGGACCAGGCTGTGGTTCCCCAGGTAACCGAGATAGTCATACACAAATCTGTTGCCCTCGTAGGTGGCTGTTTGGTCTCACTGAAGGGTGATGATGTCAGCAAGGGCAATTTGGTCACACCCACTAGCGTGCTCTGAGCGCTACATTACCACTCTCCTTGGGGCACCCAAATATGTCTGTGTAATGCTAACCCGGTAAACTCCCGGACTTCTACAGGACAGCCACGCAGGGAAAAGCATCCAGCATGATGTCACATCTGCACGGATAAGAGCGCTGTCTCCTACGGCAACAGTCTCCAACAGTTTCCAATACAAGTGTAACAGTTGCATTAGGTAATTAAGGCGAGTTCAAAACAGAATCTTGTGCCATTATCAATAATAAAGACATTTGGCATTACCTGTTAGCTGTATACTCCTCCAGGCAGTGTCTACTCACCAGCCTCCTGGGTATAGATACTGCTCCACGGGCCCTGCAGGACTCTTGCTGGGGCGCTGGCTCTGGGGAAGAGGATCAGAGACGTCTTCCTTGGAGCTTTTCTCCTGAGTGGGAGCGCCATTTTTTTTTTTTTACACTGGGCATGGTCATACTGCTTGCTGAAGTCCCCGGCTGATCTTCCAATGGGACCCTTTGGGCGGGTGGCTGAGCTGAGGTAAACTCAGACAAGGAATCTCGTACTACCTTCTTTAGTAATGATTAGACTTGTGCAGTGTCCTGCTCCCTTTCTACTGCAGACTCCTCTAGACAGTCTTTGCACATCAATTTATTGGATAGGGGGACTGCGCCATAAGTCCAGCTTGATCTCTTGCTGGGACGCCTGTATTGCTCTGGAGAAGAGGAGGCGCGACGTGCTCTTTTGGATTTTTATTAATTTTTTGACCAGGAGCGACGTCTGGAGCTATGCTCCTTTGGAGAACGCCTATCCTCTCTTGTTGTTTAAGTCCGAGAGCGTGAGCGTGCGGAGCTGAAACATATCAAAGCAAACCGCATTAGAGGGCACTCTTTTAAGGACACCTGAAAACTTACCAACTGGTGGTCCCCCTACCTTAAATATTGAGGGTCTTACATAAGTGGTGGCTGACTCATGGTAGTAGAGAATAAGGGACGGCCGGTGGAAAAAGAGAGATAGCTGAAAAGAGAAACAGAGGGATGGAGATTGCCAGTAATCTTCTAACATGAAAGTCTGAAAACTACAACAAAGCAAACAGCTGAAACAAAGCAAAGGAAAAGAATGTACTTTTTTTTTTTTTTTTAAAGTACAGAAAACTTTCCTACCAGCAGATGGCGACACAGAAGGTTGCTGAGACTGGATCCAGGAACAAACTTCACAGTCTGAAGACAGTCAGGAGGCTGTATATTGCCCATCCCACAGCAGCCCACTGACACTCTTAGATGATCCTGGGACAGGCAGAACCCGCCCCCAGACTCCTCCTGTTGTTTGTGGGCAAAACTAATCACTTTGCCCAGAACCAAAATGGCGCCCAGAGCTTCCGCCGGTCAGTGCTCATGTGCGGACCGAGCGTAGCCCTATGACATCATTGGGAGCACCCTAGGCCAATAAATACAGTGCTGGGCAGCAGCCCCATGCCTATAGGGAGACCCTGACACCTACTGCACGGTGCGACCCACTCCTCGCTCACCCGGAACCTACTAAAAGCCAAATAAGAAAGGAGAAGAGCAGGAACTGAATAAAACAGGTAAAGACATAGCCTAACGGACAAGGAAGCCCCTAGAAAAGGAAATGACAGGCTGGCCCTGCAAAGTTCCTGGAACCAAGTCATGCTGCATGGAAGATTTCACTCCTAAAGAGGAAACACTGCAGAGACCCATCAAGACCACACAGACGAGGGTCTCTCAGGCTTATTAGCGCGATGTTAGCAGCCCAAGCACTGAGACTACGCACTGGGAGAGGCTTGAACCCAGCCGGTTACTGCTCAGCGGCAGGGTGGGGGACATAAAATTCCTTACTTCATCACTGGTGCGTGGAGGTATGAGGAAAAAAAGAAGAATGGGGTGGCGGCTAACCATGCCTTCATTTATGCTATTCACTGGTCCTGAGGGAGTGGTCAAGAGGCGGAGCTCTATCACTAGTATGCTGCCATGTTGGCGTCAGGAAACAAATGTTACAGGGGTGATAACCCTTCCCTATGTTTTCCAAAAAGCTTAAAAATAGATTTTTTGGCTGGAGCTAAACTTTAAAAATGTACCCGTTCAAAATTACAAACAGATTCTACTTAACAACAAACCTACAGTCCCTGTCTTGTTTGCACCGCCTGTATACTGCTGTTCAGAGTATATAGAGCCTGGGGGCCCCACGCCTTTCCTTTTTTTAATTTGGGTGTGGGGTTCCCCTTAATATCCATACAAGACCCAAAGGGCCTGGTAATGGACTGGGGGGTACCCATGCCGTTTGTCTCACTGATTTTCATCCATATTGCCAGGACCCGACATTACATTAAAGCCGCAAGCAGTTTTAAATGACTTTTATTCCTTTACAAATGACATTTGGTGCAGGGACTGTTCTAAACACGGGAAACACGCGCCACTTTACAGGCATACTATAGACACCCCCCAGGTACAATATTTAAAGGAATATTTCACTTTTTTTTCACTTTAAGCATCATTAAAATCACTGCTCCCGAAAAAACGGCCGTTTTTAAAACTTTTTTTTGCATTGATACATGTCCCCTGGGGCAGGACCCAGGTCCCCAAACCCTTTTTAGAACAATAACTTGCATATTAGCCTTTAAAATTAGCACTTTTGATTTCGAACATTTGCGTCTTTAACGGGGTTCGCGCAAATTTTCGGTCCGTTCGCAGGTTCTGGTGCGAACCGAACTGAAGGGGTGTTCGGCTCATCCCTAGTCCTCAGTAATAAAAAATCACTATAATATAACAGTTATGATCCACGGTATTGCCTGGATCTAAACACCATATAAATATTGTGACAGACTACCCGGAACAGAGGCTTTTGGAGGGGACTGAATGCTAGCCTCTTGCCTACCGACTATGGGCCTTGGCATTTGAGGGAGCTACAAGGATTTAGGAAGATATTCTGTTATGTAATGCAAAAGGACATTATTAAGGAGGCCATGATGGTCCCTGCATGCTTGCTTGGGACTAGGGATGAGCTTCGCATTTGAGTCAAACCCATGTTCGACTTGAACATCGGCTGTTCGATCGTTCACGGAATTGCGAACGTTATTGGCCATTCGCGCCAAATTCATGTGGCGCGTCACGGCCCGTAATTCACTGCAGCATCGCAGTGCATTGCTGGCTGATGATTGGCCAAGCATGCACTATGACCCGCATGCTTGGCCAATCACAGCGCCGTCAGTAGAGAGAGCTGTAATTGGCTTTGGCCAATTATGGCTCAGGGGGTTTAGAACACGCCCCACACTATATAAGGCCACCTGCACGGCGGCCCTGTGTAGTGTGTGTTCCGGCGTGCTGAGAGATAGAGAGAGAGAGAGACAGTGTCATTTCATTTGAGTTAGCTAGATTAGGCAGGACAGTCAGTGAGTTAGCTGCACTTAGTGTATTGTGTATATATATGCATCCCAGGTGTTGTGTGTGTGTGTATATATATATATACACTGTATTCAGTTTAGCTAGATCCGTTCCTGTTATCTTCCTACTGACAGGCAGGATTGTCTTGTTACAGTATATACAGCTACCTGAAGAAAATTGCTGCTGTTCTTTTGATCCTATTAGTACCATAGTCAGGCAGCTAGACTATTTACAGTTAGTGTAGTGCGTCCTCCTCACAGTGTTCAGTTAAAGCTACAAGTTAGTTTAGTGTGACCTCTGCACAGTGTTCAGCTAAAACTACAAGTTAGTGTAGTACACAGTGTTCAGCTAAAGCTACAAGTTAGGGTAGTGCGTCCTCCTCACAGTGTTCAGCTAAAGCTACAAGTTAGTGTAGTGCGTCCTGCTCACAGTGTTCAGCTAAAACTACAAGTTAGTGTAGTGTGACCTCTGCACAGTGTTCAGCTAAAGCTATAAGTTAGTGTAGTGCGTCCTGCTCACAGTGTTCAGCTAAAACTACAAGTTAGTGTAGTGCGACCTCTGCACAGTGTTCAGCTAAAGCTACAAGTTAGTTTAGTGTGACCTCTGCACAGTGTTCAGCTAAAGCTACAAGTTAGGGTAATGCGTCCTGCTCACAGTGTTCAGCTAAAACTATGAGTTAGTGTAGTGCGACCTCTGCACAGTGTTCAGCTAAAGCTGCAAGTTAGTGTAGTGCGTCCTCCTCACAGTGTTTAGCTAAAACTACAAGTTAGTGTAGTGAGACCTCTGCACAGTGTTCAGCTAAAGCTACAAGTTAGTGTAGTGCGTCCTCCTCACAGTGTTCAGCTAAAGCTACAAGTTAGTTTAGTGTGACCTCTGCACAGTGTTCAGCTAAAGCTACAAGTTAGTGTAGTGCGTCCTCCTCACAGTGTTCAGCTAAAACTACAAGTTAGTGTAGTGAGACCTCTGCACAGTGTTCAGCTAAAGCTACAAGTTAGTGTAGTGCGTCCTGCTCACAGTGTTCAGCTAAAACTACAAGTTAGTGTAGTGCGACCTCTGCACAGTGTTCAGCTGAAGCTACAAGTTAGTGTAGTGCATCCTGCTCACAGTGTTCAGCTAAAGCTACAAGTTAGTGTAGTGCATCCTCCTCATAGTGTTCAGCTAAAACTACAAGTTAGTGTAGTGAGACCTCTGCACAGTGTTCAGCTAAAGCTACAAGTTAGAGTAGTGCGTCCTCCTCACAGTGTTCAGCTAAAGCTACAAGTTAGTTTAGTGTGACCTCTGCACAGTGTTCAGCTAAAGCTACAAGTTAGGGTAGTGTGTCCTCCTCACAGTGTTCAACTAAAGCTACAAGTTGGTGTAGTGTGTCCTCCTCACAGTGTTTAGCGAAAACTACAAGTTAGTGTAGTGCGACCTCTGCACAGTGTTCAGCTAAAGCTACCTGTAGAAGGTTGGTGGTGTTTTCCTGATCCTATCACTACTGCAGGCAGCTAAATAAGCTACAAGTTAGTGTAGTGCGAGCTCTGCACAGTGTTCACCTAAAGCTACCTGTAGAAGGTTGGTGGTGTTTTCCTGATCCTATTACTACCGCAGGCAGCTATATAAGCTACAAGTTAGTGTAGTGCGAGCTCTGCACAGTGTTCACCTAAAGCTACCTGTAGAAGGTTGGTGGTGTTTTCCTGATCCTATTACTACCGCAGGCAGCTAAATAAGCTACAAGTTAGTGTAGTGCGAGCTCTGCACAGTGTTCACCTAAAGCTACCTGTAGAAGGTTGGTGGTGTTTTCCTTATGCTATCACTACCGCAGGCAGCTAAATAAGCTACAAGTTAGTTTTTTGCAAGCTCTGCACAGTGTTCAGCTAAAGCTACCTGTAGAAGGTTGGTGGTGTTCTCATACTACAGGCAGGCAGTTGATTTTGCTAGCTGCAGTATCAGTATATATATATATATATATATATATATATATATATATATATATATATCCCAGCTTAGTGCAGCTACAGGCCATTAGTATGTCTGGAAGGCCAACAAGGAGAGGCAGACAGTCACTAGCCAATAAAAGAGGGCAAGCAGGCTCTGTGTCTTGAGGCAACAGTGCTGGTCGTGGAGACGGTGCATCCTCATCAGCACGTGACCGTGGGACACGCTTGGCCTTTTTTTCGGCAGCTGGCTGTGTCGAGCCGCAACATGCGGAAGACTTGGTCGAGTGGATGACCAAGCCGTCCTCATCCTCCTCATCTTCTCTCACCCATGCTCAGGGTACTTTGTCTGGCAAAGCAGCAGCCTCTTTCCTCGGCTCAATGTCATCAGTGACTCCTTCCCTAGCCCCACCATGTCCTCCTGAGGAGTCCCCCGAACTGTTTGACCACAGTGTTGGGTACATGCTCCAGGAGGATGCCCAGCGTTTGGAAGGCTCTGATGATGATACTGAGCTAGATGAAGGCAGTAACGTGAGCATGGACAGAGGGGGTGCCCAAGAAGGGCAGCAATCTGGCAGTCATGCTCCCCCTGCTGACGCATACTGCCAGGTTTCCTCCAGTGATAAGGAGGGAGGGGATGATGAGGTCACTGACTCAACGTGGGTGCCTGATAGGAGAGAGGAGGAGGAGGAGGAGGCGGCACATCACCAACGAAGCAGGATGCCCTCCAGGGGCCAGCCTAAGGGCAGCACACTGACTGCATCACCCCAAAGCTCCGCATGTGCAGGGCGCTGCAGTCTCTGCGCGTTATTCAAAAAGTTCTTTGGTGTGGGCCTTTTTTGAGACGAGTGCATCAGATCGCACTGCTGCTATTTGCAACATATGTCTCAAGTGTATCTCGCATGGCCAAAACATCTCCCACTTGGGCACCACATGCTTGACCAGACATATGTTGACCTGCCATGCAGTTCGTTGGCAAGCGTATCTAAAAGACCCACACCAAAGAACAAAGAGGACCTCTCCTTGCTCCTCATCAGCTGAGATCTCCAACCCCACTATACCTTCAGTCCTCTCTGAGACCTGCACTGAGAGGAATGAAGGTGTAGAATTAGGTGTGTCACAGCCAAGTACTTGTGGAAGGCAATGTCTTGGCCTCGCTGGACAGGGTGGTCAGCGGTAAGGTGCATATTACCGCTGACTCATGGTCCAGCAGGCATGGACAGGGATGTTACCTAAGTTTCACCGCGCATTGGGTGACTCTGCTGGCAGCTGGGAAGGATGCAGGACAAGGTGCAGTAGTGTTGGAGGTTGTTCCGCCACCACGCCTCCAAAATGCCACTACTAATGATTGTGACACACCTCTCTCCTCCACCCCCTCCTCTTCTTCTTCTTCCATGGCCTCTTCCTGTGCTTTGTCCTCGGAACCAGCGGTGCTCCATAGCCGTTCAAGGGGCTACGCAAGTATGCAGGCCAAAAGATGCCATGCGGTGCTTGAGCTGGTGTGCTTGGGGGACAGGAGCCACACTGGGGCAGAGGTTCTGTCAGCTCTGCAGGGGCAGGTTCAGAGATGATTGACGCCATGCCAACTTAAGGCAGGAATGGTGGTTTGCGACAATGGCACCAACCTCCTCTCTGCCCTTCGACAGGGACAAATGACCCATGTGCCCTGTTTGGCTCACGTCCTTAACTTGGTGGTGCAGCGGTTCTTGGGCAGGTACCCGGGCTTACAGGATGTCCTGAGGCAGGCCAGGAAAGTCTGTGTGCATTTCTGCCAGTCATATAATGCCAGTGCTCGGCTGGCAGACCTCCAAAAGGAGTTTAACCTGCCCAAGAACCGCCTAATCTGTGACATGCCCACCAGGTGGAACTCAATGTTGGCCATGCTGCAGCGGCTGCACATGCAGCAGAGGGCCATCAATGAGTACCTGTGCGACTATGGCACCAGGACAGGGTCAGGGGAGCTTGTTTTTTTTTCCCCACGCCAGTGGGCCATGATCAGGGATGCATGCACTTTCCTGTCACCATTTGAGGAGGCCACGAGGATGGTGAGCAGTGACAGTGCATGCATCAGTGACACTGTCCCCCTTGTCCACCTGTTGGAGCACACACTGTGTGGAATAATGGACAGGGCACTTGAGGCAGAACAGAGGCAGGAAGAGGAGGACTTCCTTAGCTCTCAATTCCCCCTTTATCCAGACAGTGTTCGTGCGTGTCCGCTGATCACACAGGAAGAGGAGGAGGAGGAGGATTGTGTCAGTATGGAGGTGGAGCCTGGCACTCAGCATCAGCAGCAGTCTTTAGGGGATCAGTCCCAAGAAACACATGGACTTGTACGTGGCTGGGAGGAGGTGGCTGCGGACCATGTCGTTCTTAGTGACCCAGAGGACTCCGGACCGAATGCCTCAGCAAACCTACGCTGCATGGCCTCCCTGATCCTGCAAAGCCTGCGTAAGGATCCTCGTATTCGTGGTATCAAGGAGAAGGACCAATACTGGCTGGCAACTCTCCTTGATCCACGTTACAAGGGTAAGGTTGCAGACCTTATCTTGCCATTGCAGAGGGAGCAGAGGATGAAACATCTTCGGGAGGCCTTGCAGAAAGGTCTGTGCAACGCGTTCCCAGAGACTGGGAGGTTACAAACTCCTGTTTCTGGACAACGTGTTGCTGAGGCTTCGGTCAGTCAAAGAAGGAGCGGTGGAGAAGGTAGCCGTCTGACCGATGCGTTCAGTCAATTTTTTGGTCCGCAGCCCCAAGGTATGATCGGTTCCAGCAACCATCGCCAGCGTCTGTTTTACATGGTGCAGGAATACCTAGGGACAAGATCTGACTTGGACACCTTTCCCACCGAAAATCCTCTGGGTTACTGGGTCTTGAGGATGGATCACTGGTCAGAGCTTGCACAGTATGCAATTGAGCTACTGGCCTGTCCTGCATCCAGCGTTCTTTCGGAACGCACATTCAGTGCTGCTGGAGGCTTTGTAACCGATCACAGGGTGCGTCTGTCCACCGACTCGGTTGATCGACTGACCTTCATAAAAATTAATCAGTCTTGGATCACCACCAGCTACCAAGCACCTGATGCTGATGTAACCGAATAATTTTTTTTGAAATCTCAGATCCCTTCAAAGACTGCCTATGCTGATGCTGAGTGACTATCCTGAGTAATTATCCTCTTCCTCCTCAATGATCACGCTGATAGCTTGTAAGAACATTTTTGGTTCTGGGCGCCACCACCAGTGCCTAAGGCCCAATTTTTCAGCCCCTGTTTAACAGGGGCGTGTAATTACAATTTTTGATGCAATACTTTGCAGCAGGGCTCGTTCCTGCGCTCCAACTAGAGTATCTGTGAGGGGTTGCAGTGTTGTGGCACCAGCACCAGTGCCTAAGACCCAATTTTTCAGCCCCTGTTTAACAGGGGCGTGTAATTACTATTTTTGATGCAATACTGTGCAGCAGGGCTCGTTCCTGCGTTACAACTAGAGTATCTGTGAGGGGTTGCAGTGTTGTGGCACCAGCACTAGTGCCTAAGACCCAATTTTTCAGCCCCTGTTTAACAGGGGCGTGTAATTACAATTTTTGATGCAATACTTTGCAGCAGGGCTCGTTCCTGCGTTCCAACTAGAGTATCTGTGAGGGGTTGCAGTGTTGTGGCACCAGTGCCTAAGGCCCAATTTTTCAGCCCCTATTCAACAGGGTCATGTAATTACAATTCTTGATCTAATATTTCACAGCAGGGCCCATTTCTGCACCCCCCCAAGAGCGAGTGAGGACTTACAGTGTTGTGGCACTAGCACCACCACCACCAAAGGCCAAATTTTTCTGCCCCTGTTCAACAGGGGCATGTAATTACAATTCTTGATCTAATATTTCACAGCAGGGCCCTGTGAGGTCTTACAGTGTTGTGGCCACA
The DNA here is from genome assembly GCA_037953035.1 of Aquarana catesbeiana. NCBI lineage: Eukaryota > Metazoa > Chordata > Amphibia > Anura > Ranidae > Aquarana > Aquarana catesbeiana. The sequence continues at coordinate 145,711 of JBBHAA010001507.1, forward strand.
ACAACACCTAAGGCCCAAATTTCTGCTGAGCATATAGGGCAGGCCCCTACTTTCAAACATCCAACTTACAAACGACTCCTACTTGCAAACGGAAGGAGACAACAGGAAGTGAGATGAAATCTACCCCTAGGAAGGGAAATTCTCTCCTGTAAGAGTTAATATGGGAAAAACGTTTCACCTTTCCACTGATGCTTTATCACCAATCCTTGTTTCACAAAAAGACCCCAAATTTTCAAAAAAACATTTGTCATTGGGACAAAAAATGAGGTGAAATCTTCTGAAGAGGAGCACAGACAGCAAAACAAATGTCACAGGGGTGATAACCCTTCCCTATGTTTTCCAAAAAGCTTAAAATAGATTTTTTTGGCTGGAGCTAAACACGTTAAAAATGTACCAGTTCAAAATTACAAACAGATTCTACTTAACAACAAACCTACAGTCCCTGTCTTGTTTGCACCGCCTGTATACTGCTGTTCAGAGTATATAGAGCCTGGTGGCCCCACGCCTTTCCTTTTTTTAATTTAGGTGCGGGGTTCCCCTTAATATCCATACAAGACCCAAAGGGCCTGGTAATGGACTGGGGGTACCCATGCTGTTTGTCTCGCTGATTTTCATCCATATTGCCAGGACCTGACATTACATTAAAGCCGAAAGCAGTTTTAAATGACTTTTTTTCCTTTAAAAATGACATTTTGTGCAGGGACTGTTCTAAGCACGGGAAACACGTGCCACTTTACAGGCATACTATAGACACCCCCCAGGTACGATATTTAAATGAATATTTCACTTTTTTTTAACTTTAAGCATCATTAAAATCACTGCAAAAAAAGTTTTTTTTGTATTGATACATGTCCCCTGGGGCAGGACCCGGGTCCCCAAACCCTTTTTAGGACAATACCATGAAAATTAGCCTTTAAAATGAGCACTTTTGATTTCAAACATTCGAGTCCCATAGACGTCAATGGGGTTCTAACGTTCGTGCGAATTTTCCATCCGTTTGCTGGTGCGAACCGAAATGGGGGGGGGGTGTTCGGCTCCTCCCTACTTGGGACTCATATAGCAGATGTATGTGAAAGGAATGCTGATTAATGAGATCTGGAAAGCCCTGGTTCTCCTGTTGTCTACTAGTGTGGCTTCTAAGAGTATTTCACCCATTGTTGTTTGTGCTATTTAACCTTGATATTGTATGAAGGAGTTCTGTGTTGATATTTATGATAATGTGTATTGTATAGTCGGTGAGCTAAGAGATGTGAAGTCTACCCTAAGGGGTCATATCTCTGAGTCACCTAGTCTGGGTAAATGATTTAGTAAACTAGCTCATGTTAATTAGGTTTTTGGTTACAGTTTTTATTGTAAGTCTGTTGTATATATTTGTGTGTCATCTCAAATGAGTCCATGTTCAGCAACTAAACAAGTATTGTCTTGTTTTGTGGTTGTGAGCAGTTGGAATATCTGATATCTATATTCAGACTGGGAGGAAGTGGTATATGATGAAAGCACTCAAGCGGAGTGTGGGACGTTCCGTTACAAGTATGTATGCAATGCATCTAGGTTAAGGCCAACGCGTTTCATGGGATCTATCGAATCTTTAGGGGCAGATGCATGATACATCTATAAAGAGAGGTAAGTATATCAAAATCAACCATTCATAGACAAAAATGGGAAAAAAATGAATATGCATACAGGGAGAATAAGATCATCCCTGTAAGACAACTCACATATCTGCTTAGTGTGAAACAAACACACTGCCAGGGTGCTAGGGCCGAAAGGAATGCCTGGTCCGGAATCTGTGGTGGTAGAATCCAACAGGAACACAGTTAGCATAAATGTAGGTGTGACCCAGAGTATCTGGAACAGTAGGACAAATGGGCTCCATTCAGCCATCTTGGCTGACGGAGAGATGGACGTCTGGGGTTCAGTGAGCAGTTTCCGCCCTGACTCTGGCGCCCGTCCTAAATGTCATGCCTTGCGTGACACTGGGTGGGGTGCGCTCGCTACGCAGGGAGCATTTAAACAGCCTTTTTTCATTTACAGTCAGTTCTCACATTGACACATAATTTGTGCAGTCTGCACCTGTTACTACTAGTTTTCACTCCCACTGGGCGGGGTCCACTCATTACATAAGGAGCATTTAAACACACTTCTTTCATTCACAGTCAGTCCTCTGATACACATCTTGTGGAGTCTGCACCAGACATCGGTGGCCTCTACCCCTATATCAGCAACACTAGGTAACTACCACTATCATTATGACATTCATTTCATTTGTGGTTTTAATCCCAGGACCTTACCAATTTCAGGGGACTTACGCTGTCTTGATACCAGTTCATACTTATTTTATTTGGGCTCCTTTCTTTGATTAGCTTATATTTTTACAATTTCAGCACCATTTGGTATTCATATTTTTATTGGTCCACAGAATGGAGCCCATTTGTCCTACTGTTCCAGATACTCTGGGTCACACCTACATCTATGCTCCCTGTGTTCCTGTTGGACCCTACCACCACAGCTTCCGGACCAGGCATTCCTTTTGGCCCTAGCACCCTGGCGGTGTGTTTGTTTCATGCTAAGCAGATATATGAGTATTACAGGGATGACTATCTTATGCTCCCTATATGCATATTCATTTTTTTTCCAATTTTTGTCTATGAATGGTTGATTTTGATATACTTACCTCTCTTTATAGATGTATCATGCATCCGCCCCTGATGATTGGATAGATCCCATAAAACGTGTTGAGCTTAACCTAGATGCAATGCATACAAACTTATATGGTCTTTGGATCCAGGCAATACCGTGGATTATAACTCTTATATTATAGTGATTTTTTTTATTACTGAGGACAATATTGTATATTCTATTTATGCTTTTAACATGTATATGATTTGGATACATGATCTGTTATATTATGTGTCATTATTGCATGTATTGTCTACCATGTACCTACTCAATCATGGCAAACAAATAAATACTTGTTTATGTTTCATTTTGACTCCTTCGATTATCCACAATATACACACCTCATTTAAAGTCCCAACCCTCTTCTTTATGTACTTGAATAGGGATGGAGATGCATGTTACCATGCGTCTCATTTAAAGAGGAGTTTCCATTTAAAAAAAAAAAAAAAAATTAAAAGTCAGCAGCTACAAATACTGCAACTGCTGACTTTTAATAATCGTACACTTACCTGTCCCTGTCCCAGGGTCCAGCGATGCGGGGGGAATGAAGCCCCGCTCGTCTCCCCCCCGGTGCCGGCATTGCAACTGTGGGCGCCTGGCTGTGGCTTCACAGCCTGGCACCCACTGCGCATGCGCGAGTGGTGCCGCGCACCGTTATTGGGCGCGCAGTCATCTGGGACCTGTCATGTGTCCCAGATGATTGACAAGGACTGACTGATGGGGTCTGAAGATATAATGACACATGGGGGATGGAGGGGACTGATTGATGGGGTCTGAAGATACAATGACACATGAAGGCTGTAGGGACCAACAACTAGGGCCTGAAGATATGCCACATGGGAGGCTGGAGAGACTGACTAATGGGGTCCAAAGATACAATGACACATGGAGGCTGGAGGGACTGACAGCTAGGGTCTGAAGATACATGACACATAGAGGTTGGAGGGACTAACAACTAGGGCCTGAAGATATGCCACATGGGAGGCTGGAGAGACTGACTAAATGGGGTCCAAAGATACAATTACACATGGAGACTGGAGTGGCTGACTAATAGGGTCTGGAGATATGCCATATGGAAGGCTGGGGGGGTTGATTAATAGGTTCTGAATATACACTGAGAGATACAGGCTTTGCTGCAAAGGGGACTGATGGATATGGCCTGAAGACACAAAGACTGGAGAGACACTTCCAAATATGGGATGAACATTTATTGGAATTAAGGGACATCAACAAACTGGAAGGTGGGGCGCCCGATTTTAGTCTTGCCTAGGGCAGCACCAAACCAAAATACACCACTGACCACACGCTGCTTCATGCACGCACTAACACTGTTGTCTGCCATCTTGATTATCGGTCTCTGAACTGGCCCATCACACGTGCGTCACCTATCAGTAATGGGATACACTTGCCACCAACTAATGCATGTAGTATGGCCACGCTATGCTAGCATCACTTTTTCTACCTGTAAAATTAAAAGTCCCAGTTTGACTTGAACGCTCCTCATTTATAGACACATTTAATAAGTAAGCTTTGTTTTATATGATAAAATAAAACTTCAAATGTTTTTTATCCATGTATCGGTCTGAATTTCAGCATATCACATATATCACTTTGTCTTCTTTTTGGGGTTTCCTTATATTTATTATAGTAAAGGTTCCTCTTCTTTCCTCTATGTGATGACCACCTCTCAGGTGAGCCATGGACTACACTGCATCATATTTGAACCAAATCTCCTTTTCCAGGACTCTCTGATGGAGAATCTGTAATGTGTCTCAGGGGGAGAAGTAGGAAGGTCTCAGTCACCTGCACTGATGGCCACCAGAGGCCTACAGAAGGTTATGAGAAGGAAATTCATTTATGGTGTGATAACAAAGAAATCATCTGCCCAGTAAGTCTGAAGAATGTCAGCAATGATACGAAACCCCAGGAAGTCAAATGCAAGACACAGAAATCAGGAGAGGAAAAAGGCAAGACTTACTATTGTCAGATAGAAAAGCCCCTCTACATATCAGCCCTCCTTTCCGCTCTTCCAGGTAAGTTAAATCTGCTTATATTTCGCCTTCCCTGGTCCCCCTCCTCCCTCATCCACATGATGATGACATTAATAACCAGCTGCGGAAGATTTACCCCCCTTCACGACCAGGCCATTTTTTGCGATACTGCACTGCATTACTTTAACTGACAATTGCGCGGTCGTGCGACGCTTCACCCAAATAAAATTGATGTCCTTTTGTTCCTAGAAATAGAGCTTTCTTTTGATGGTATTTGATCACCTCTGCTCTTTTAAATTTTTGCGCTATAAACAAAAAAAGACCGACAATTAAAAAAAAAAAAAAAAAATCTTTTTTTATTTTCTGCTATAAAACATATCCAAAAAAAAAAAAAAGTCAAAAATCTAATTCCTTCATCAGTTTAGGCCAATATGTATTCTTCTACACGTTTTTGGTAAAACAAATAATAAGCGTATATTGATTGATTTGCGCAAAAGTTATAGCATCTATAAATTATGGGATAGATTTATTTATTTATTTACTAGTAATGGCGAGGATGATCAGCAAATTATAGCGGGACTGCGATATTGCGGTGTACAATCTAACAATAACTGACACTTTTAACACTTTTTGGGAACCAGTGACACTAATACCGTGATCAGTGCTAAAAATATGCACTGTCACTGTACTAATGACACTGGCTGGGAAGGGGTTAACAGTGGTAATCAAAGAGTTACCTGTATGCCTAACCTGTGCTTACTCACTGTAAGGGAGGTGCTTTTACTAGGGGAAGGCCTGGATCCATGTCCCTGCTTGGCAGAAACACAGGATCAATACCTTCTCTCTCCAGGGGGGGGCATCCACTAGGGGTGCACAGGTGCCGCCGCCCCTTATCCATGCATCTGGCCCCCTGATCTACAGCGGACGCGATGTCTGCCGGGACTCGACTATCGTTGACAGGAGAGGCAGAAAGGCAGTCTGCCTATGTAAACAAGGCAGATTCTGTCACAGAGGAAGATGGAGATCTTGTGTTTCTGCTAAGCAGTAGGGATGAGCTTGATGGCCCAATAGTGCGCCCCATAATGCACTGCGAGATCGCAGTGCATTGCTGTATGATGATTGGCCAAAGCATGCACCTGACCTGCAAGCTTTGGCCAATCCCAGTGCCCTCTGCTAAGAGAGCAATAATTGGCCAAAGGAAGGGTGCCTTTGGCCAATCATGGTCCAGGGGGGCTAAGTCCACGCCCCACACTATATAAGGCTGCTTACACTGCGGCCCTGTGTAGTGTTGTTGGTGTGGACGGAAAGATAGCTTGGTTTAGATTAAGCAGGCAGGTTATTCAGTTAGTGGTAGTGTATTTGATATATATATATATATATATATATATATATATATATATATATATATACACAGTCAGTCTCATATATATATATATATATATATATATATACTCTGCATCCAGTGTAGCCTATATCTACAGCATTCTGTGGTGTACTGTTTCTACTACCTTTCTGGTGGTTGTTGGAATTCAACATGAATATCAGATTTCTGGATTTTGTACATATGTTTCCTTATTCCCAAGAGAAGCCAGACTCCCATGGTTTTTGAAAGAAGGAGAGTTTCACACTTCCGGGAGTACAGGATGTCCCCGCCCAGGTTGGAATGGTAGCCTGTTAAGCTTCTAGCTGCATATGACAATGCTGGCTCTGATCTATGAGGTCTATGAGAACTTTCTGATTAGCTGCTCTGCAAGCGAACTTCAAAGAGAATCTAACGGACAGGCATGATAAATGAGTTGGGATACAGGAGATCAAGAACCTGGATATCTGTGAAAGTTGACTCCGGTCGGATAATGGCAATTCATGGACAAACACTGCCCCCAGAGGCCAATTATGGCAAGACGGTCAGTGATATAACCTGTTGAGGAAACGCCCCAGAGATACTGTGATTCGTCCAAAAGCAAAGTTGGGCAGGCAATGGGAGGGGGTTTGGATCAGGTGTGTTTGTGAAAAAGGAATGTTTGCAAGCAGAGCTCCCTCTTTCAACATTGTGAGACCAGCCAGGAGGACGTGTTAAGTATAGTCTTGTATTGTGTTCTGATTGTAAGCTTTGTAACATTGCAATTTTTTGTAATACCTTTATGTTTGTTTTCCTGATTCTGCTGTTTTAGTACATTCCTATTTTCTTGGGAAATAAATGTAACTTGTTTACTAAGCAGAGGTGTTTGTTATATCATTGTGCTTATCAGACTCTTACAGATTAGCAACTATAGGGATTAGACAAATTAATACATGTATGCAATATGTATATATGATAAATCAGATTGTATAATATTGCAGCGATTACATCATTTGGCACCCCAGAGAGCGTGTAAATTTTATTTTTACACAGAATCCTAATGTATTTTTTGTCTTGAGTCCCTGTAAGCATAAATCCTCAAATACACCCAGAACTGAAAATGGTCTCTAGCGTGGACAAGATTGGCGCTGGCTCGGAAATTCCAAAACCACGCTTGGATGGTCATGAAAATTCTGTGAAATATTTCATCAGGGAGACGGACGCGTAGAACCTGGTGATATTTTTGGCTGATATAAGTATATATGTTAAACGTTTGTATCATAAATGTGCTTTAGGCCTGTAACCAGTCAACGGTGCTGGTGAGTGAGGGATTGATCATCCCTAGTTCTGATGTAGCCTGCAGATTGACAGGATAAACCACACATCTTTGAGGAAAAAGTGGGAGAAATATAGATTTTTTTATTTTTATTTGTTTTTAATTTTTTTATTAATTTTTATTTTTTAATTTTTTTCATTTTTATTTTTATTTTTTTATTTATTTTATTACTAGTTTATATTTTATTTTCAATGTGGCCTGCGATCTAAGGGGTTTAAAAATCAGTGGTAATATATTAAGGCATTGAGTGTGCCTTGTGTCTTGTAGGCTGTAGAACTGCAAGGAACAAATTCGTTTTTAAACGGCTTTTGTATCTGTTTTTTTTTTTTTGGTTGTGGGACTACAGGTGAAAGTTAGCTTTTAAACAGCTTTATCTGTATCTCTGTGTGTGCTTTATCTGTCTGGGTATCAGTGTGCATTGGGTAAGCAACTGGTTGAGCAACTTCAGTGTAGCTATGTGCAGATTAGCATATCAGTGGAAGCCATTGAAGATTTTGTTAACAAGTATGGCTGTGTTAGATTTGATTCTATACAAGAGAATGCGTTAACACACCAAAACAATGATCTATTAAAACAATGCAATACTTATAATGATGCCATAAAGTATAAAAAGTCTTCCAAAAAAGGCAAGAAGCAAAAAATGGCCAATATTATATGCATGTTGTTGAAGATGAAAGACATTGCGGAACAAAAAGAATTAGAATGGTATAGTGAGAGGAAACAATTATTTAAACAGGTACAAAGTGTAACAGAGAATATATTGGCGATGGTTGCAAAAGCAGATGCAAATGTTGCTGATCACATTCAAAAATTAGTGTCTGTGAAGTGTGTATTGGAACAGAGATTAGATGAGTTGGAGAAAACATGTATGTCGAAGGAACAATGTATCGCATCTTTAGGACAGAGAGAGGCTGAGAATTTGCATGTTATCACACTGCTTAGGGAGGAATTACAGGGTGCACAGGCAGCCATAATGGAGTTATCCTCCAAACATGCAAAAGCCGAATGTGCTATGGTGGAGGTACCCTCCGCACATGCGCAGTGCTCAGCAAAGATAGAAGCGAAACAACATGCAGAAAAACCAGACGCTCTTATTGCTGCAAGTGATGTTGCTATGACAGAAATCAATGGTGGAGATGTAAATAAAAGTGCGATAACTGCGCTTGAAATTGATTCAGGAGTTGAAAAAATGGAAACTTCTGATTACTCTTCAGACGATGAAAGTGTAAAGTCTGGTTATTCCAAGCATAGTAATCGTAGTAATAATATCCAGCAATGTGAGTTTCCAATGCCGTATGCTCAAAGAAGGGCCTATAGAGAGAGACCAGCCCTCAAATGTTTTTTGTGTAAAAGGGGGGGTCACATCGCTAAGTATTGTTGGGCAGCGAAAAATGATATCAAAAGAAGACCGCAATACCCCAAAACGACCCCAAGGCATTATGAAGTGTATTCTGCCCGATGGGGCAGCAACCCAAAGCATGGAGGGCATAGTAATCAAACCCATTTCCCTTTTAAGACCAAAATGCGGAGACTACAAACTGAAAATCATCAATATGTAGAACTGTTACGTAAAGTCAAAATGGAGGTAGCCGCATGGTTATTCAAATGTAGCACCGGTGGAAACAATGTTAGCAGCACTTAGTGAGCTGCATGGATGCTAAGAATTTTCTGGTTAATGTTTCCTTGCTATAAATAAGGTTAGATGTGAGCTTCATGTTTAAATAAAATATGGCAATTGTTCCCCTAGCTTTGCAATTAATGGGAAAAGGCTTGGGGGACTCAAAAAGACAATTGTCATGATAATTGTGTGTAATCACTGTCTTTGTGTTCCTTTTTCAGAGACCTTGGAAGAAGTTAAAACTGGTTTGGATACTAATGTCTGTGTTTTGTTTGCAGGCCCTTCAAAGTAAGAACAACATGGGGCAAATTTAGCAAAACAGGGGTTAGGTTATTGTAAATGCATAATCATTTATCACATGGTACCATGAGCTCATTAATTAGTAATTGTTTGCAAACAATGAAAAAATAAGATAAACAATGGTCAGGCATTAATGGATTCAAGAGTTACAAATGAAGTTACAAATGTTGTAATGAGGTACAGATGTTTTGTTTTTTTGTTTTTCCCATTAACTAATTTTTTCAGATGGAAATGAGCACTTACTCTTCTCAGGAGGAAAATCCATGGATGTCTTTAGTTTAAAGTTGAGTGTTTGTCATTGTTTTATGGTGGTTGTCTTGTCATGTTATTGTGTGATAATGGCCAGAATTTAAATTTTTTTTTGTTATTAATTTTTTTTATTTTTTTATTTTTTTTATTTTTGGTATTTGTTTAGTCATCTATTTTATTTTTGTTTTGTTCAGGTGGAAAAATTATTGTTTAGTCCACCTGAAAGGGGGTAGTTGGCTATTCCGTCAATTAGCAGCTGAATAGATGGTCATGGGAATATGTCCTCCAGCTGAATACATTTTGTTTATTTAAGTCAAGAGCTGGTAGGAAGCCATTCTAGCGGCTGAAGTTCTTTTTTTTTGTTATTTGTTTTTATGTTCATTCAGTTGAAAAAGAGTTCCAAAAGGTTTAGCCTTTGTCCACCTGAAAGGGGCGTTATGCCGCGTACACACGAGCGGACTTTACGGCAGACTTTGCCCGGCTGACTTTTCGTCAGACTTTACGACGGACTTTCTGAATGAATGGACTTGCCTACACACAATCCACCAAAGTCTGTCGAATTCGTACGTGACGATGTACGACCGGACTAAAACAAGGAAGTTCATAGCCAGTAGCCAATAGCTGCCCTAGCGTGGCTTTTTGTCCGTCGAACTAGCATACAGACGAGCGGACTTTTCGACCGGACTCTATTTCGACGGATTGATTTAAAACATGTTTCAAATCTAAGTCCGTCCAACTTTTGAGAAAACAAAGTCTGCTGGAGCCCACACATGATCGAATTGTCTGACGAAATCCAGTCCGCCGGGCAAAGTCTGCCGTAAAGTCCGCTCATGTGTACGCGGCATTAGTGCATAGATCTTAAAGATAGATAAATGCATTGTTTTTTTAGTGTTTAGATTGAGAATTTTTGAGAGTCAACATTGACGTGCGTTTTGTTTTTAAATTTTTGATCATTCCATTTTAGAGTGGGTTCAGCCTAAAGAGGTTGTGGTTGTTTTGATAGTTTGGTCAGAGTTGCAGAAGCCAGGAATACTAAGTTCCTGGGTTCCAAGGAAGGAACTATAAGTAAACGTAGTAAGCGAGCAGATATTGTGGATAAGATTTGATTCTGCTCTTGTGTTTCACTTCCAGAGTCCTAGTGGAGCGAGATTGGAGAGGTCTCTTGAACATGGATGACAGATGTTCATCTGGTTGGCAGTTTGTCTGTGCCATACCACACCGCAAATTTCTTCTGATAAACATCAGGAGAGAAGGGACAAACAAAAAGATTCAGTTTAATACTTGTTTTTGCTTATGGACAATTTAGAGCTAATGCTGAATCTGAAGGACTGTGCCTATCAGACACGTGAAACATTTTTGCCGGAGTCTCTCCTGATGAATGCAAACGTGCTATTAATACATGTGCGATGGGTTGGAGGTTGGGGAAGGAATATACACATCCAATCCACCAGAACCTGAAATGTAAAATATATGTTTTTTTTTTGTTGGAGGGAGGAATTGAAAGAAGAAAAGGTTTTTAATGTATGACAGGTATTGACGTAACGGAAGTAGTATATGGTGCAGGTACCCAGGAGACTAGCACTTGTACATAATAAGGTGCCGGTTGGCCAGACTAGAGGGTGCCAGGTGACACATCAACGGGGTGAAAACTTCCTTGTGGGGGCGGTATCTCAGTGTTATCAGTCCTACAGAGAAGCTCTCGGTTACTGGACATGTGGGACACCAGAAATGGACATGGGGGAGATACGCCTGGTTGATGTCTCACTTGAGAGGTTGAAACCCTGCACAGGTAATGCCAGTGACTACACACAGGGACATGCTCCGTTAGAGGAAGGGGAACCACTACAAATAGATCTGAGCTCGTCCCAAACGCTGGCTACCAGGGTACAGTATGCCTTCACCACATGGCTCTTCAGTGTCTCGCAATGGTTGGTAAAATCCTATTATCCTATATGTGCTGAGTACACACTGAATCAAGTGCGGTCAGTATATCAGTGGCTCGCTCCCAGAGATGGGCGGACGCAGAACGAGGGCCATGCAGGACGCTTATTTTTGAGGAGTAACCGAAAGAGGAGGGATATATTCAGCACTATATTGGGGGGAATAGGAGCTGGGATGGGTGTTGTTAATGGAGTGGACATCGATCCCCTGAGGAACAAACTCCCAGCTATAGCTTCAGACAGTAAGCAGGGCTTTGTTGCTCAGAGAGAGATTAATGACATTCTTGATAATATTCAACAACGTCACATAAATACCCAGGTAAAAGTAGCTCAAGATTTTATCTGCCATTTTAAGAGGTTGGTAGATAGTGTGGTGACACAGGGCAAAAATATGTCATGGGCTCTGGCGTGCACGCAGGGACAGGCGAAATTATCAACCAACATCAAGCTGATTGTACAGTCTCTGTATGGGGGGCAGTGGCCTTATGAGTTGGCATCACAGCTCAGTAAGATTTTACCAAAGCACATCTCTTACACTAATGCAAGTTGGTGGTGGTCGAATGCCTGGATGGGCTGTACTAATTTGGATTATGAGAGATGTTATGCTTCCTCATTGATCCCATATACAGAAGTTCAGACTCAATCTGTGTATTCGGTGATATCGATGGGCTTGCTGACTGGGGATTCTACTTTGTTGCATCTGAGGCTAACTTACCCACATCTGATCGGAGAGGAAGGGAGCTGGAGGCAGGTTGAAATTTCCCTCTGTCGGAGGCATGACCATGACATCCTTTGTATGCCAGGTCAATACACGGTGGTGGATGAGAAATGTTGGGAAGATTCCTCACTCTGTGTTCTGGATGGGGAGAACATTGCCAGTAAGGGAACACTGGTGTATTATTTGGGACATAGGAGAGTTTGTTTCTTTGTCCTAAAGCAGGGGTCTCAAACTGGCGGCCCTCAAGCTGTTGTAAAACTACAAGTCCCATCAACCCTCTGCCTGTGGGAGTCATGCTTGTAACCGTCACCCTTGCAATGCCTCATGGGACTTGTATTTTTGCAACAGCTGGAGGGCCACCAGTTTGAGACTCCTGTCCTAAAGGATACTAACATAACGTAACCTGACAATAGCTAGAGGAGCATGGTGTACCCTTAGCGGTGTCTCTGAAATCCAGACACAGGAATTGAATTATGTGGACCTGCATATTGCCAATCTGTCTGTGAATGTCAACTAGAACTGCCCTGTTAATCTGAGAGCACTGAACTTTGGTATGGGAAGGAAGATACAGGAATGGTTAACAGATTGGGGTAGAGATGAGAGCCTTATGAGGATGCTGCAGCAAGAGAGAGCTAATGCTACTATAGCCATCTACCATGATCAGAAGGTAATAAAGGAGGTAGTACATCAACTAGAAAATGATGTAGGAGGGTCTTGGTGGGAGGTAATATTCGGACATTCTAGTAAGGCCAACAGTATTTTGAATTATTTGATACATACCGTTGTAGTATTGCTCATTATTGCTGCAGTTTCGTCATTGGTTCAAGTTGATATGTGTTGTTGGACTCGACATTTGTATAGGAGGGTCTCATATTTATCTATGCAGGTGGAGGGGCGAATTGACGATAAGGTCTCTTCATACACGGTGGAGGCTTTGCTGCCAGTTCAGAACCCTGAAATACCACTGACGTGCCAGAATTGCGGTAGGAAAGGCCATTGTGAGCGAACCTGCCTAATCCCGGCCCGTATCTACAGTGAGGAGTTATATGAGGTTGGGAGCGGGATACGTAATCTGATGGATCATAGGTATATATGTATATATTATGGTAATTGGTTGATTTCATGTTATGGTATAGTGTGATAAAGGTGTATTTTAGGCTAATAATATTGGCAAAAGGCCCTCCTCGAGACTCTATACCTGAAAGCTGGTTGATATGTTGCTCTGAATGTGTGATGGTGAATAGTGAGTGAATGGACACCCCTTGCCTGTACTGCACCCCGTCCTGAATATATCGGAAAGAAGAAGACACAGAATGGTGACATGGAAGCTGTCATGGAAGAGTGATGTTGGTGTGTCACCCAATAACAAAGCGGCATGTGTGGGGAAGCGAAACACGGTAAGACCATTATGGACTGTTCCATAGGAGCTATTTCTGAAGCACATGTTGAAAACCGCAAAGCAGTAATACAATTAAGGACTGTTCCATAGGTACTGGTTTGGAAACACATGTTGGGGAGTGACACAAGTTAAGACAGTTATGGCTGTTCAATAGGAGCCGTGTCTGAAGAAGGCTGGTATGCGCCCTTTAGGTGCCCGTTTGCAAGCAGAGCTCCCTCTTTCAACATTGTGAGACCAGCCGGGAGGACGTGTTAAGTATAGTCTTGTATTGTGTTCTGATTGTAAGCTTTGTAACATTGCAAATTCTTGTAATACCTTTATGTCAGTTTTCCTGATTCTGCTGTTTTAATACATTCCTATTTTCTTGGGAAATAAATGTAACTTGTTTACTAAGCAGAGGTGTTTATTATATCATTGTGCTTATCAGACTCTTACAGATTAGCAACTATAGGAACTAGACAAATTAATACATGTATGCAATACTTATATAGGATATATTAGATAGTATAATATTGCAGCGATTACATCAGTGGTGTACACAATACAGTGCAGCCGTAGTGCAGTTTCTACTACTTTTCTGGTGGTGTACACAGTACACAATACAGTGCAGTGTGGTGTTGCAAAACAAAATATACATCATGTCTGGAAGGCCACCAAGGAGAGGCAGATGCTCACAGGCCACTAAAAGAGGGCCAGCAGGCTCTGTGTCTACAGTCAACAGTGCTGGTCATGGACACGGTGCATCCTCTGCAGGTGGCCACAGGGCACGCTTGTCCTTTTTACCTGCAGCTGGCCGTGTTGAACCAAAACATGCAGAAGAGTTGGTGAAGTGGATAACAAAGCCGTCCTCATCCTCTGTCACCCAGGCTCAGAGTAGTTTGTCTTCCAATGCAGCTGACAAAGCAGCCTATCCCACCGGCTCGTTGGACACAGTCACTCCTTCTGTAGCCCCACCATCATGCACGGAGAAGTCCCCTGAACTATTCGACCACAGTGTCAGGTAGGTACATGCTGATGGAGGCTCACATTCATAAAAATGAATCAGTCTTGGATCAGCAGCTGAGTTGAGTTGCATCTTGATATAGTGCGGTTGTTTACCCCGTAGGATCTCAATGCGCTTGGGACACACATTCGCACATATACTAGGGCCAATTTGGACAAGATCCAATTAACCTACCAGCAGGTCTTTGGAGTGTGGGAGGAAACCCACGCAGACACAGGGAGAACATGCAAACTCCAGGCAGGTAGTGTCGTGGTCAGCATTCAAACCAGCGACCCTTTTGCTGCTAGGTGAAAGTGCTAACCACTACACCACTGTGCTGCCCTCTATATATTCTTGTGCCCAACAAGAGTAACTGTGAGGGCTTACAGTGTTCTGGCACCACCAACACCTAAGGCCCAATTTTCTGCAGAGTATATAGGGCAGGCCGTATAGTATATATACTTCTGTTCAGAGTATATAGTGCCTGGGGGCCCCCCCACGCCATTTTTTTTTTTAATTTGAGTGCAGGGTTTCCCTTAATATCCATACCAGACCCAAAGAGCCTGGTAATGGGCTGGGGGGGGATTCATGCCGTTTTTCTCAATTATTTTCATCTATATTGCCGGGACCTGACAATATATTACAGCAGCAAGCAGTTTTATATGACAATTTTTCCTTTAGAAATGTCATTTTGCTGTCAGACTTTTCTAAACACGGGAAACATGCGCCCCTTTACAGGCATACTATAGACACCCCCCAGGTACGAAATTTAAAGGGATATTACACTTTTATTGTTTGACTTTAAGCATTATTAAAATCACTGCTCCCGAAAAAACGGACGTTTTTAAAACTTTTTTTTGCATTGATCCATGTCCCCTGGGGCAGGACCCGGGTCCCCAAACACTTTGTATGACAATAACTTGCATATAAGCCTTTAAAATTAGCACTTTTTGATGTTTCACGTTCGTGTGCCATAGACTTTAACGGTGTTCGCGTGTTCAAACAAATTTTTTGCCTGTTTGCATGTTCTGGTGCGAACCGAAACGGGGGGGGGGGGGGGGGTGTTCGGCTCATCCCTACTAAGCAGGAACACAAATCTGTCCTCCCCAAGCTAAGCCATCCCCCACACAGTTGGAAAGCACTCCTTAGGAGCACACCTAACCCTTTGATCGCCCCCTGATGTTAACCCCTTCCCTGTCAGTGTCATTGGTACAGTGGCAGTGCATTTTATTAGCACTGATCACTCTATTAGTGTCACTGGTCCCCAAAAAGTGTTACTTAGTGTTCGATTTGTCCGCTGCAATGTCGCAGTCCTGCTAGAAATCGCTAATCGTCGCCATTACTAGTAACAATAAAAATGAATTATAAAAAATGCCATAAAAATGACCCATAGTGATAACTTTTGCGCAAACCAATCAATATACGCTTATTGGGATTTTTCTTAACAAAAATATGTAGTAGAATACATATCGGCCTAAATTGATGAAAAAATTAGATTTTTTTTACATTTTTTTTATTGTGTTATAGCAGAAATTAAAAAATATTGTTTTTTTTTTCAAACTTGTCAGTCTTTTTTTGTTTATAGCGCAAAAAATAAAAACCGCAGAGGTGATCAAATACCGCCAAAAGAAAACTCTATTTTTTGGGAAAAAAGGACATCAATTTTATTTGTGTACATTGTTGCAGGTCCGCGCAATTGTCAGTTAAAGTAACGCCGTGCCGTAACGCAAAAAATGCTCTGGTCAGAAAGGGGGGGGGGGGTGAAATCTTCCAGGGCTGATGTGGTTAACCCCTTAACTCTAACCCTGGCCAAGACTTCCTGGCCAATCGGGGCTTCCCAATTGGCCCGAAAGGAGAACCAGGAAGACAATAGCGAATATTAATTCGCTTTTTTTGCACCCCCAGCCCACCCTTTTCTGAAGCCGATTAGAGCCCCAGGTTCTAATCACATGCCTAAAAAAAAAAAGAAATCCATGTGTCCGGTGCCCTGTGTGTAGATTAGGGGGGCCGGATGCATGGACAGGGGGAGGCGCCCCTCCACCCTCCATGGACGGCCGCCACTTCAGGCTTAAAATGTGTTTAACATAAGTGCAAAAAAGTTTCCTGTAATAATGTCCTATACAATAGAATTCAGGCAGGGGGAGGGGGAGGCGGAGGGGCAGAGCAGTGAACCAGGCAGTACTACATTGCAGGGGGTGGTATTATAACACTGTACATAATAAGCTCATCAAATTAAAAAGTGAAGCCACTGACCTCTCTGTGTTGTCTGACAGGAGAGGCCGGATCACAAGGCTGAAAAAACAAAATGGGCAAGATTTTAGAAGGTACGTATATTTTAGAACCTGTCTTTGTATTTGCTTTGTCCTGTAACTAGACCAAAATACTCAACAACCCACTGATGACAACTGACAGACAGATTTCCACCCTGTCAATCTTCTTTAACATTTTATTGGCTCAGCTGGGTTGGGGGTGCCGGAAACCTCGAAACAGCAGCAGTATCTTTAATCTTTGAGCAAGAGATCAGCAATTGTTAGTAGTAGCCATTTGAGCGGAGACAAGCAATTAGTGTTAGTGGAGCTTTCAGCTGAGACCAGCAATTGGCAGTAGTGGACCTTTGAGCTGAGACGAGAATGTATTAATAGTGGGTCTTTGAGCCCAGACCAGCAATTGGTAGTAGTGGACCCTTGAGCTAACACCAGAAGTTGGTAGAAGTGCACCATAGAGCTCAGACCACCATATATTAATAATAATCTTTTGGGCCCAGACCAGCAATAGTTAGAAGTGGACCTTTGAGCCAACACCAGTAATTAGTAGAAGTGGACCTTTGACCTGAGACCAGCAATTGGTAGTAGTGACCCTTTGATCTGAGAACAGCACTTCGTAGAAGTGGGCCCTTGAGCTGAGACCAGGAATTCGTAGAAGTGGGCCCTTGAGCTGAGACCAGGAATTTATAGAAGTGGACCTTTGAGCCACCACCAGCAATAAGTAGAAGTAGACCTTTGAGCCCAGACCAGCAATTGGTAGAAGCTGACTTTTGAGCTGAGAACAGCAATTAGTAGAAGTGGACCTTTGAGCTGGGACCAGCAATTGGTATTAGTGACCCTTTGATCTGAGACCAGCAATTTGTAGAAGTGGGCCCTTGAACTGAGACCAGGAATTTATAGAAGTGGACCTTTGAGCCACCACCAGCAATTGAGCCCAGACCAGCAATTGGTAGAAGCAGACTTTTGAGCTGAGACCACCGATTGGTAGTAGTGGACCTTTGAGCTGAGACCAACAACTGGTAAAAAAAAAGGACACTTGAGCTGAGACCAGTAATTGGTAGCAGATGACCTTTGAGTCCAGACCAGCATTTGGTAGTAGTAAATATATGAGATAAGATCAGCAATCGGTAGTAATGGACCTTTGAGTATGGACCAGCATTTGGTATTAGTAGATCTTAGAGCCTATACCAGCAATTGGTCATAGTACACCAATGAGTTGAGACCAGCAATTGGTAGTAGTGGAGCTTTGATCTGAGACCAGCAATTGGTAGTAGTGGACCTCTGAGCTGAGACCAGCAATTAGAAGTGAATCTTTGAGCAAGAGATCAGCAATTGTTAGTAGTAGCCATTTGAGCGGAGACAAGCAATTAGTATTTCTGGAGCTTTCAGCTGAGACCAGCATTTAGTAGAAGTTGACCTTTAAGCTAAGACCAGCAATTGGCAGCAGTGCACCTTTGAGCTGAGACCAGAATTTATTAATAGTGGGTCTTTGAACCCAGACCAGCAATTGGTAGTAGTGGACCCTTGAGCTAACACCAGAAGTTGGTAGAAGTGCACCTTAGAGTTCAGACAAACATGTATTAATAATAACCTTTTGAGCACAGACCAGCAATAGTTAGAAGTGGACCTTTGAGCCAACACCAGTAATTAGTAGAAGTGGACCTTTGAGCTGAGACCAGCAATCAGTATTAGTGACCCTTTAATCTGAGACCAGCAATTTGTAGAAGTGGGCCCTTGAACTGAGACCAGGAATTCATAGAAGTGGACCTTTGAGCCACCACCAGCAATAAGTAGAAGGAGACCTTTGAGCCCAGACCAGTACTTTTGAGCTGAGAACAGCAATTAGTAGAAGTGGACCTTTCAACTGAGACCACCAGTTGGTAGTAGTGGACCTTTGAGCTGAGAACAGTAATTTGTAGAAGTGGACCTTTGAGTTGATACCAACGACTGGTAAAAAAAAGATACTTGAGCTGAGACCAGTAATTGGTAGCAGATGACCTTTGAGCCCAGACCAGTATTTGGTAGTAGTAAATATATGAGCTAAGATCAGCAATTGGTAGTAATGGACACTTTGAGTGTGGACCAGCATTTGGTATTAGTAGTCCTTAGAGCCTATACCAGAAATTGGTCATAGTTCACCAATGAGTTGAGACCAGCAATTGATTAAACAGAATTCTTTTTCACCTTTAGTTTCCTCCGGCAGAGAAGGGGTCAAAGAAACCTGAACTGGATTTCCCAGATTTACTTCCTACCTAGGCAGAGAGCCTGGGAGCAAAGACCCTTTAGACTCCTCTTCATCGCAGGCAGCAGGTCTAACAGGCAACAAAAATCTTCCAACAGGACCTCCTTTCCAGGCAAAGCCTGAGGAGAAAACATCCTTCTAGAAGGTTTCCTCAATTATTTATTCTCTTCCCTAGCCAAATCACTGGCATAAAATACTCGGTGATTGACCAAGCTTGGATAAACGTTCCTGACCCCATAGATTGTATCTTCTCACTATATTTTTGGGTGTATACTCCCCAGAAACAGGAATAAGCAACAAAGTCCTTGTTCTTAGGAGAAAACGAATGGACATGTGCAGAACGAAAAAATTAGTTTTGTTTAATTTTGATTAGTTATTTATATAAATTTGTTTAGTTAAATTTTTTTTTTCGGAATTCGTTTTGTTTATTTGTATTCAAATCGATTAGCATTTTCCGAATTTGCATTTGGATCAATTTGAATTCGAATTGTTTTTGATTAGTTTTCCAATTTTCAAATAGAATAAAATAGAATAGAAAATAAAGGAATAGAATACAAAAGAAAAAAGAATAGAAATGAAAAGAATATAACAGAAAATAAAATAGAATATAATAGAGTAAAACAGAACAAAATTGAAAATAAAAGAACAGAATAGAATCGAATCGAATAGCATAAAATTGAATAAAAAAAGAATAGAATAAAATAGAAAGAATAGAATTCAAAAAACAATGGAATAGAAAGAATATAACAATTTCCCAAAATGCAAATAGAATCAATTCGAGCTTGAATATAATAGAAAAGAATTGATTAGAATAGAATACAAAATAACAGCAAATAAGAATATAGAAAATAGAAGCTGCGCTACTTGAAGGAAAAGTTCAAACAATTGCTTGTAGATACAAAAAAAATGTCAGTTCAATCTTTAGTGTGGATCAAACACCAGAGTGAGCTAAGTCAAAACAGAACGTGCCACCACCTTAAGAAAAACCTGCTTACCAGCTGGCAAGCAAAGTCGGGCAGATGGCTTAAACCCAGCCAGGGCCTTTGCTTGTGTAGAAGATCATCTAGTAAGCTAGAATCTGGATGGCTGCATGGATGATCCAAACGCTCCTGACACCATACGACTTTTTCTCCAAGCTGCTAGACCAACCTTTCTCAGGCTGAGAAAGGACACAATCAAACACCAAGCTTTTCCAGACCTAAGAAAGGAAAAACAAGGAAGAGTGAGAAATCCATAAAAGAATGACAAATATCCGTGTCTAGGCAGTATAAGAAACCTGACATTTTAACAGGGATGGTGCTCCTCCATGCTCAAGAAGTGGATTGTCCCTCTGTGTCCTCATGCCCTACGGTCTTGATGATGTCTGGACCTTGGACTGCTGGAGCATAGCGAAGAAGATGCTGTGAGGGTTGGTCTAGCAGCTTGGAGAAAAAGTCGTATGGTGTCAGGAGCGTTTGGATCATCCATGCAGCCATCCAGATTCTAGCTTACTAGATGATCTTCTACACAAGCAAAGGCCCTGGCTGGGTTTAAGCCATCTGCCCGACTTTGCTTGCCAGCTGGTAAGCAGGTTTTTCTTAAGGTGGTGGCACGTTCTGTTTTGACTTAGCTCACTCTGGTGTTTGATCCACACTAAAAATTGAACTGACATTTTTTTTGTATCTACAAGCCATTGTTTGAACTTTTCCTTCAAGGAGCGCAGCTTCTATTTTCTATATTCTTATTTGTGCATATCACACATTAAGCTGCTGCTTATTGGACTACATTATTTGGAATTTCATTTTTATTTATATTTTTATTTGTTTATATTTTTATTATTTTTTTCAATGTTTATTTAATTTTTTGACTGAGCGCGTTTTTTTCCCCTTTCCCCACAAAATAACAGCAGTATGTTATGGATAGCATTCATTTCCAACCACAAAGATGGCCGCGGTTGACACGTTGCAGCATCATTACATAGTTACATAGTAGGTGAGGTTAAAAAAAGACACCAAGTCCAACCTATGTGTGTGATTATATGTCAGTATTACATTGTATATCCCTGTATATTGCGGTCGTTCAGGTGATTATCTAATAGTTTCTTGAAACTATCGATGCCCCCCGCTGAGACCACCGCCTGTGGAAGGGAATTCCACAACCTTGCCACTCTTATGCTCCGTACACACGGTCGGACATTGATCGGACATTCCGACAACAAAATCCTAGGATTTTTTCCGACGGATGTTGGCTCAAACTTGTTTTGCGTACACACGGTCGCACAAAGTTGTCGGAATTTCCGATCGCCAAGAACGCGGTGACGTCAACCACGTACGACGAGACTAGAAAAGGCCGTATCAGAACCAAGTGCGGCACCCTTTGGGCTCCTTTTGCTAATCTCGTGTTAGTAAAAGTTTGGTGAGAGACGATTTGCGCTTTTTCAGACTCGTGGCTTTCAGATCGTTTTCTGCGTTTCAGTTTGTGCTTGTGGGTTTGTATCTGCTCTTCAGTGCGTGCAATCAAGCTACGCGTGACTTGGATTAGTCATTGTGTTCTTGTTTGTTCGTTGCTGTTTTTCAGGTCGCTCTTCACAGGCCTTGCTGTTCTTCAGTGCGTTCTGTTACTTCGTTCTGAGCAGCCGGCCGTTTTCTAGCCATGTTGCGTATACGTACTCCTAGTAGAGTTCGTGCTGTGGGGGGCCTTGGTGTTGGGGTCCTGACCTTGACACAAATCCAGTCCATGAACAGGGTGGGGAGGAGTTCATGGACCAAGAATTGGTTGCTTCAGCGTGACCAGTTCTGTCATATGCCTTTGCTCCGTGAGATCCGTGAGAATAATCCTGATGATTTCAGGAACTTTCTCAGGATGACGGACCCCGTATTTCACCATTTGTTGGCTTCGCTGACCCCCTATATCAGCAGGCAGGATACCTGCATGAGGCAAGCCATCACTCCGGAGCAGAGGCTAGTCGCTACCCTGCGGTACTTGGTGACGGGGAGAAGCCTGCAGGACTTGAAGTTCTCGACAGGCATCTCCCCCCAGGCTCTGGGGATCATTATCCCAGAGACCTGTTCTGCCATCATCCAGGTCCTGCAGAAGGAGTATATGAAGGTAATATTTTTATGCTTTAATATCACATTTTATTGTATTTAATGTTTGATAATATATTGTATTTCTTTCCTCATTCCCTAATTACCATGATTGTAATATGCTGTGAATGTCCCCTTTGTCCTCATGCATGCTGGAATTTTTTTTTTTTCACCTTCATACATATTTGCCTTCACTTACCTCCCCAGCATGGTCTTCTGCCCTATATTCACATCATGTAGTCACTTAACAATGTATTTTATCAGTTCCATAGTAGTGCTTTACCCCAAACACCCCTAAAATGTTTAGAAATATGATTTGTGCATTAAATTCAGGCAGAGTGCCAGAGGCTTTTTTTGTGGTGTCCCCAAATCATTTTTAACCCTCCCTCCCCCCAACTGCTAAGTCAGCTGATCCCAATTCTCTATCTATCCTCAATCATTTATCTGCTGACTTTGCCAAACCCATACACACTATACCCATCTCTTTTGTGGTCAGATTTATGGATGAATTCCCCAAAGCATGTAGTGCAAGGGCCTGCCTGAATACTTTCAAATGGTACTGTTTAAAGTTTTTGTATCCTATTATTATCTTGCTAGGTAATAGCAGAATGTCCAAATATGCTCAAATGTGTAAAATGTGTATTTATATCTTTGTATTATGACACTTCTTACCTGTCCAGTGGGCTGCCAATAGTGTAACTAAGGAGGGGCTGTTCCAAGTAATACCCATCATTTAGGCATTCATCTCTCAATGAAGTGGAGAGGGTTACCTGTCCAAGATCCCCCCCCCATATAATGTTAGAAATGGCCCATGAGAGGGGGGAGGGGGAATATGATAGGTGTGCCTTATACTTTGGTGTTGTAAAATTCCCCTTAATAAATGTTATCTGGATGTTGGCCAAGAATGTGTGTGTTTAATCTGCTTGCCATGTTTGTGCAAAAATACTAATTTATTTTTGTTTTCCTCAACAGTTTACTTCCACGCCACAGGAATGGCAGACTGTGGCCTCCAACTTTGCCCAGTGGTGGGACTTTCCTAACTGCGGAGGGGCAATTGATGGGAAACACGTCCACATAGTCCCACCACCCAACTCGGGATCGTACTATTATAAATACAAGGGGTTCAATAGTATTGTGATGTTGGCGGTGGTGTCGGATAATTACGAGTTCCTGTATGTGGACGTAGGGAAGAATGGCCGGATGAGACTCCAGACGGAGTTTTACAGGCGTCTCCAGAATGGCAGCTTGGACTTGCCACCTCCAGAAGAGAATGTGGAAGGACTCCCATTCGTTTTCGTTGCGGATAAAGCATTTGCGCTGGGGGACCATCTTATGCGGCCATTCCCGATGAGGACCCTCACCCCAGAGCCAGAAGAGTGGTGGAGAACACATTTGGAATCATGGTCAACCGGTTCCGCCTATTTCTTACACCCATCCATATGGCGGAGTATAAACTGAATCATTTAATCCTGGCATGCTGTGTTCTACATAACTTTTTACGGCAACATTCTGCCAACTATGCTGGCTCAGTTGGGCCTGAGGCCGGAATTATAAATGAAACAACCCTGACGGCGCTTGAAAGTGGCCGTCCTGGCTTGCCCTCCCTGAGTGCCCGTGATGTCCGGCTAAGATACCTTGAGTTCTTTGCGGGTAGGGGGGGCATCAATATGCCAGACAATTTGTGAAACCTTGATCAAATAAAAAAAAAAATAAGCAAATCTTTGGTGACATTTACTGCTTGTGTTTGTTTTAGCTGACCCTGACCGAAATGTGGTGAGTCCTGAAAATGGCGTGATTGTGTCACCTTATACAAAGCACTGTTGGTTGTTATTTACTAAAGGCAAATACACTTTGCACTACAAGTGCACTTGAAAATGCACTGAAACTGCACTTGTAGTGCAAAGTGGATTTGCCCTTAGGAAATAACACCCATTGTCACAGAAAGCAGCAATTATATCACCACAAAAGTGTTGTAGCGTTGAGACAATAATCCACAAATTCTTGATTGACAATCTTTTTAATACCTGCACAATCACATGTGCATTTATAAAAGATTTTTAAAACAAACCAACATGTTTGTTGTCCATTGTCAAGCTTCAAGACTTTACCTGTCTTGTACAAGCTTCACAGATGGAGACCCCCCTATAGTATACACTGGAGCACCTGTGTGGGCCCCCTAATAAAAAAGGGTGTTCTTGTGTCCCACACTAGTGCTCCAGTGTCCAGATGTGAAAACAGCTGTTGAGTGTCCTCTCCTTACACAGAATCTAGTTTGCATTTCATTCTAGTCACAAACCCATCTACACAACCAAATATTTTTCATACAAGTAGGCCCTAAAAAATGTGGGCAAATGCATATGGCCTAAACAATGGTGTTTTATAGGCCGAAAGAAAAATGTTTGATACGAACAAATAATGGGCCCATGAACATGAAAGTTGCCATTTTAAACTGTACAACACTTAAGAAAAGCACATGGAGCAGCATGAATGTAATAAAGACAAAAAGAACAGGAACACAGCACAACTACTTACTTTTTTTCAGCACTCTCCAGATCTTTCTGTACTGCTCGGGCTCTCTTAATTTCAGGTCCGACCACCGCTTCCTGAGCTGGGCTTGATCGTCGTACCCCGAAATTCCAGTGCAGACTTTTGACCACTTTCGCCATGATCTTGGCCTTTCTGATATTGGGGTTGGGGTAAGGTCCATACTTTCCATCATAGTTGGCCTTCTTCAGGATGTCGACCATCTCCAACATCTCCCCAAAGGACATATTTGAGGCCTTAAATCGTCTCCTTCTGGATCGGGACGTTTCCGGATCCGGGCTTTCCTCTTCCTCCTCCTCGTTGCTATAATTATCACGTACCTGCTCTGACTCCGCCATGTGCTCTTTACCCACTGCGCCGAATGAAAAGGGGCAGGGAATAGACTAGAAAGAACGTCAGGGGCGGGCGGAGTTAAACGCATGCGCAGTGTGTATAAAGCGTAACACGCGTGCGTAGTACGTACGATCTGTGAGCGGAGGTGCATCAATAAATCAAAAGTTTATATTGTGCTTCATCCACTGGGACCATATAATGGAGGAAGAAGGTGATGGTGATATCTTTAAATTGAAGTGATCCGGTGAAACCGGATCACTATCAGAATAGGTGCTTTATATTGGGAGAACCATTACACCACCAGAGAAGCCCTACCTGAATGGCACCACACTACATCCAATAAAGAACCTGTTTTGATGCCCAAATTTATCTTATTTAAGGTGAGAGTCCAGAGAGCCCGGTTTCACCGGATCACTTCAATTTAAAGATATCACCATCACCTTCTTCCTCCATTATATGGTCCCAGTGGATGAAGCACAATATAAACTTTTGATTTATTGATGCACATCAGCACTTTTGATGATCACTCATTAACACTGAGCACTTTATACTATGTTGCACTGTTTATTTACACCTGTAGAACGCACTTTACTTATACAATTGTATATATAATCATGCTTTGATGTGATAGATTTGAAGCGCGAAATCACTTTATTATCATTATTTTGTTGAGTGTAAGTGAACACTTTTAAATTTGGTGCAGTCCATAGAAACATCATCACTATTTACATGTTTTCACTATTTTTGATCATTCACTATTTTATATCATCCGTTATTTTAGTTAGTTACGTTGATATTGACTCAGTCCGTTTACTCAATATAGCGCGAGGGACTACACCACACACTATATTGTAACAAGATTAGGAGAGTTTTGCCTGACATTAGGGTTTGTCTTGTGTTGTGTCTTGCAGTGAAAATGGATATCTTGAACGATACCGACTTTATGGCAATCTTCACTGACATGTTCAGGGAGCTGCCTTGTCTGTGGGAGATAAACCACCCACATTATAAGAACCAAACAAAGAGGAAGGCAGCACTGGATCAATTGCTGGAAATTGTGAAGCAGGTGATCCCCACGGCAGACACCACCTATTTGAAGATCCTAATTGGTGGCCTGAGGAGCATTTATCTAAGGGAGCACAAGAAGGTCCAGGATTCCCAGAGATCCGGAGCTGCAGATGACATCTATGTCCCCAGGCTGTGGTATTATGACAGGCTGCATTTCTGGCAGGTCAGACTGAACCCAGGTCATCACTCTCCAGTCTTCCTTCCACGCTTCCTTCCCCCCCAGCTGAGGCTTCTGAAGCCCAACCTGGGCCTTCCAGGCAGCAACATGTGGTGGAGCCCAGCTTGAGCTAGGTATAGCATTCCTCTAAATAGTTTCAGGTTGTCCAATCAATGATGTTAACTAGATGTTAGTTTGGAGTACTAATTTATGTTTGTGATTTATGATGCAGAAACTTAAACCATGTCCCTTTTTCAGACACAGGGAAGTCTCAGCCAGGAGGTGGCTGGGCCGAGCAGGCTGCCTGATATCCAGGTCCCTCCCCTACACCTGCAAAGAGAAAGTGGCAGGAAGAGGAGTACCCTAGAGGAGGCTGCCATAGGCCTCATTTGGAAGGCTACAGAGGCCCTGAGAGCCCCCCACACTGGGGAGGAGGACTTTGCTGGCATAACTGCCAGTAAAATGCAGCGGATGGAGGAGGGCCAACAACTCATGTGTGAGTCATTAATGTTGGAAGCTCTCAATAAGGGGTTGAGGGGCCAAATAACATCTGCTACCCACATTTGTGACCTCACACATGGTCTTCCTCCTCCTCTCCTCCAGGTCCTTCTACTTCTCCTCCTCCTCCTCCTCCTCCTCCAGGTCCTACTAGTCCTCCTCCTCCTCCAGGTCCTACTCCTCCTCCTGCCACATCTCCAAAAGCAGAGCCACAGCCGGAAGGAAGCATATAAAGAAGACCAGAAAGTGATGACCCTGGGTCCAGTCTGGTCTGGCAAAAGATGCAGCCTCTTGTGTTACCACAGCCTGGGGACACAGATATCATCTGCTGCTTTCCAGATCTCTGGGACTTCTGGACCAGACTGCACTCCCTTACATATGGACTCCTCAGGCCACCAATTTTGATGGTAAAGAATTGATGTCTGCCCTGGGGGTCCAAGGCTTTCCTAATTTCTGCTGTTTCTCCAGCATTGCCTCCCTCTTTGTTTGGTTCTGAGCCCTAATAAAGGATTTTTGGTTTCAATTATACTCTCCTATGTGTGTTTTCCTTCAAAAAGGACAGTTTGTTTGTGAGGATTCAGGTACATTTAAAAATATAATGTGAAATTAACAAGGGACACCAGCACCAAACAATCTCCTTGAGATTAAATAATATAAGATATCAATGGTGTTGTGGTAACTTGACACATAAACACACACAAAAATATTCTGAAGTAAAACTAAAACTAAAATAAAACAAAGATCAGCCTTGGAAAAAAACAAACCTGTAAAAAAAAAAAAATGCCTTTAAAAAACAAAACAAAAAAAAAAAAATACTTTTGTCAGATGTGATAAATCAAAATATATTGAGGAATCCGATAAATAATAAAGAAAGAAGTTTGTGAGAAGTCTGTGTGAATATGAGCAGCAAAACTACTTCATTCTTCTCACATTATAAAGAAGAAGAGAGTGCGCTGTATTAAACCATTTTTAACATTGCACGCACAAAAGTGTTGTATCCATTGCGAACGCTAAGTTTACCAGACCGAGCTGTTCCGTCTCGAAATTTCTTCTGAGCATGCATGGCACTTTGTGCGTCGGAACAGGCCACACACGGCGATCGGATTTTGTTGTCGGAAAATTTTATAGCCTGCTCTCAAACTTTGTGTGTCAGAAAATCCGATGGGAAATGTCCGATGGAGCCCACACACGGTCAGAAGTTCCGACAACACGCTCCGATCGGACATTTTCCATCGGAAAATCCAACCGTGTGTACGGGGCATTACAGTAAAGAACCCTCTACATAGTTTAAGGTTAAACCTCTTTTCTTCTCATTTTAATGAGTGGCCACGTGTCTTGTTAAACTCTCTTTTCGCGGAAAAGTTCCATCCCTATTGTGGGGTCACCAGTACGGTATTTGTATATTGAAATCATATCCCCTCTCAAGCACCTCTTCTCCAGAGAGAATAAGTTCAGTGCTCGCAACCTTTCTTCATAACTAAGATCCTCCAGACCTTTTATTAACTTTGTTGCCCTTCTTTGTACTCACTCCATTTCCAGTACATCCTTCCTGGGGACTGGTGCCCAGAACTGGACAGCATACTCCAGGTGCGGCCGGACCAGAGTCTTGTAGAGTGGGAGAATTATCGTTTTATCTCTGCAGTTGATCCCCTTTTGAATGCATGCCAATATTCTGTTTGCCTTGTTAGCAGCAGCTTGGCATTGCATGCCATTGCTGAGCCTTTCATCTACTAGGACCCCCAGGTCCTTTTCCATCCTAAATTCCCCCAGAGGTTCTCCCCCCAGTGTATAGATTGCATGCATATTTTCCCTCCCCGTCTTTCAGGATTGAGAGACCTTGGCTCCTCCTCTTCCTGGGAAACACTGCGCCAGCCCCCATAAATGTACTCCTCCCCTGCCAGCCTTAATTATTTGTGTTTCCCCCGATGGGGAGACACTGCATTAGGGACCAGGCCTAAACAGTCAGGGAGACTGGGGGATGTGTGTACTTTGACCCGCGACTTCCGGTTCCGGGTCGCTCAGCGCTGATAGAGGGCCGGCACAGGCTGGAGATGAGTTGTTTCACTGCACAGGTGGTGTGAAGACTCCAGGCCGCCCACCAGCATGTCGGAAGCAGATGCTCAGACGGCGCTCAGCGATGCCAGCTCCAGCCAGCCTAAGGTAAGGGTACCCTGGGGAAGGGTTCCCCCTCTACCTAGGCTCTCCCTCCCCCATTATGGTTACTGTAGTGGGGGGAGGGGAAGGAACCCCTCTAGGTGGGCAGAGGGGGGGAGACCAAGTCCCTCATTTTGTAGGAGGGACTTGACTCTCCCCATGGTTGTATTCTTGTGTGAGGCTGTTGAGGATATTGATGAGTGTTTTGTTTTTTCTATGTATTTCAGAAATCTTCTGAGAAAAACCCCCCACACAGCTCTAAGAGAAAGTGTGCCTCCTGTAGGGATACCCTAGGGGAGGCGTGGAAAAAGGTCTTATTTAAGGACTGTATTGATGCACTTGTTAACGAAAGGGCATCTGAACAAGAGTCAGGGTTAGCAGCATCCGTTAAGGAATTATCCTCAACTTTCCAATCATTTAAAACCCTGTTTGAAGGGTTACAGGTTCCCCTTAAACACTCACCTGCAGCACAGAATACAACCCCACTCTTAGCACAGGGCTCTGCATCTTCCCAGCCTGGTGCCACTACTTCAGCAGAGGAAGCGGTGGGCACTTCCAGAGCGGAAGCTAGGGAGGAACCAGACAGTGCTACCTCCGGTTCTCAGGATGACTCGGAGGAAGAGAGTAGGGAGGGGGAGTGCAGAAAGCCCTCAAGGTACAAGTTGTCCCTTGACGAGGTAGAGGACCTCCTAGGGGCTATCTACACCACCCTGGGTATACAGGAGGATAAAAAGACCCTATCTCTCCATGACCAGATGTATAGGGGACTAGAGGAACAGAAAAGAAAAGTATTTCCTGTTCATGAGGTTCTAATAGATACGGTCAAAAAAGAATGGCAGCATCCCGAACGGAAACCCTTCTTTTCTGGGTCCCTAAAAAGAAGATTCCCTTTTTCGGACGATCCTGCCTCAATCTGGAACAAGAACCCCAGATTGGACGCAGCATTCTCGCAAGTGTCCAGGCACACAGACCTGGCCTTTTGAGGATCTGGGAGCTCTGACAGATACCATGGACAAGAGAATTGATTCCCTGTAAAAAAAGACCTGGAAATCAACTCCAGGTAATCTGAAACCAGAGATGGCAGTCACGGTGGTGGCCCGAAACCTCGAGCACTGGCAAACACAAATCCAGGCTCATATTGAGGCAGGTACGGCAAAGGAGACCATTTTGTCATCCTTTCCAACAATTCTAAGAGGCGTAGCAAATATAGCGGATACTTCGGCTGAGTCAGTGCGCATGTCAGCCAGGACTGCGGCACTTGCCAACTCAGCCAGAAGAGCCCTCTGGCTCAAAACATGGCCAGGCGACAATGCCTCAAAAGTTAAACTATGTGGCATTCCGCTTATCGGTGATCTGCTCTTCGGCCCAGGTCTAGAGGCAGTACTAGACCGTACCGCCGATAAAAAGAAGGCGTTCCCAGTGAAATGAACACCCCCGAATCAACCCAAGAGGGGGTTTCGTCCACAAAAAAGAAGGCCTCCCAAGTCACAGGAGAAAATGACTTGGAGCCAAAGGGGTAAGGGCAAAGGAGGAGCGATCTTTCGCCCTCCTGAGCAGCCCAGTAAGACCCAGTGACTCAGGGGTCACAGTGGGGGGGAAGATTGGGAGCCTTCCTTCCACAATGGGAAGTAATCTCCCCCAACCAATTTATCCTGGGGATCATATAAAGGGGGTACTGTCTGGAATTTACAGAGCCCCCTCCACGTCGAAGCTTAATAACGCTTCTCCCCAGGTGTACGGCGAAAGCAGAAGCCCTCCTAGGGGCATTAAAGGAACTAGAACAACAAAATGTAGTGTGCAGAGTTCCAAAAGAAGAAGAAGGGACAGGCTTTTATTCACACGTTTTCGTGGTGAGAAAACCCTCGGGGAGTTACAGGTTAATTCTAAACCTGAAACCTCTGAACAAAGTGATTGTTTACAAAAGATTCCAGATGGAATCGATATTCACAGTCAGGGCGCTACTTCCCCAAAACTGTTACATGGTGTCACTGGATTTGAAAGACGCTTACCTCCACATCCCCATTGCGGAGGCCTTTCAAAAATTCCTGCGCCTGGCAGTAAAGGTAGAAGACGAAACTATTCACCTGCAGTTTCAGGTGCTGCCATTTGGCCTATCCTCATCACCCCGAGTATTTACGAAGGACATGGCAGAAGCCTTGGCTTTTTTGGGAATCGGGGGGTATCAATTATTGCATACCTAGACGATCTACTTCTCTTCGCACCATCCTCAGAGCAACTAATCAGGGATCTGGAATTAACAAAGCCAACCCTGAGAGGGCTAGGATGGCTACTAAATCTGGAAAAATCCAGCCTTATTCCGGCTCAACAGATTTCCTATCCGGGATACCTGCTGGATTCTACTAAGCTGAGAGTTTTTCTCCCACCAGAATTCTGAAGCTGGACCAAGCAGTAGCGTGCCTTCAGAGCAATCAGCAGGTACCAATACGGGTGGCCATGTCAACCCTTGGACTACTAACTTCTGCCATCCCGGCAGTCCAGTGGGCAGGCCTTCACTTCTGTCCCCTGCAGGCACTGATTCTAAAGGTGTGGGACCACAGCCAGGAGTCTTTAGACACTCTGCTTTCAATCCCTCCTCGGGTCAAAAGGTCCCTCTGGTGGTGGAGGAAGCAGATAAATCTGTCACAAGGGAGCCTGTGGATCATTCCAGTGTCCAGAGTGATTACTACGGACGCAAGTGGCAGAGGCTGGGGGGCACATCTGGGACCTCGGTTGGCGCAGGGGACATGGAAAAAGGAGGAGCTCAAAAGGTCCTCCAACTGGAAAGAACTAAAAGCAGTGGGACTGGTACTTTCAAGGAAGACCTACTGGGACAACATATCCAGATACGGAACTCTTCGGTCATTGCTTATATAAACAAGCAAGGTGGCACGAGAAGCGGTGTTCTGTTAAGCCTAGCCACAGAGATCCTCAGCTGGGTGGAAGCCAATGCTCTGTCCCTTTCAGCAGTGTTCCTAAAAGGGAAAGAAAACATAGTGGCTGACTTTCTCAGCCGAACACAGCTGAGAGAGGCAGACTGGGTACTCAATCAGGAGGTTTTCTACCTCATAGTCAGGAGATGGGGCCTCCCAGAAGTAGACCTATTTGCCTCAAGAAGCAATACAAAGACCCCATATTTCTTCTCTCTCAGCAGATGGGAGAACGCGTTAGGGGTAGACGCTCTGACACAAAACTTTTTGTCCTAATCCCTCAAGTGAAAGGGAATTTAGGTTTCATACTTTAGACGTCAGGAGATGTATCCTACGTTATTTAGAGCTGACGAAGAGTTTTAGAAAGTCAGACTCTCTCTTTATTTCTTTTTGCAGAGCAAGAAAGGGACAAAAGGTGTCTAGACGCACCATTGCCAGGTGGCTCAGAATAGTTATTAATCAGGCCTACAGGCTAGCGGGTAGAGAGGCCCCCATAGGGATTAAAGCACACTCTACTAGAGCTATGGCAGCTTCACAGGCGGAAAGAGCTGGAGCAACGCCAGAGCAGATTTACAAAGCAGCCGTATGGTACAGTTTCACTACATTTGTGAAACACTACAGAGTGGATCTGGTATCAGAAAGTGAGCAATCCTTTGGGCGAAAGGTATTGCAAGCTGTTGTCCCACCCTAAGTGGTAAGTGCTCGTCTATCCTCTCAATGTGGCTGTCCTGAAAGCCAGGGAGGGAAAATTAAAGTTACACTTACTGGTAACATCTTTTCCAGTAGTCTTTCAGGACAGCCCTAGTACCCACCTGAAGTTTTGGGGGGTCTTGAGGAAGACCTAAAAAAGGGCACAATAGTAATATGTGATAGTATGTTATTAACGTGTTCTTGTGTCTCCCCAGCTAACCGGAGGTGCTCTAGAAACAACTGAGGCTGGCAGGGGGAGGAGTAAATTTATGGGGGCTGGCGCAGTGTTTCCCAGGAAGAGGATGAGCCAAGGTCTCTCAATGTGGCTGTCCTGAAAGACTACTGGAAAAGACGTTACCGGTAAGCGTAACTTTAATTTTTGCCACCCAAATGCATTATTTTACATTTTTCTACATTAAACCTCATTTGCCATGTAGTTGCCCACCCCATTAATTTGTTCAGATCTTTTTGCAAGGTTTCCACATCCTGCGGAGAAGTTATTGCCCTGCTTAGCTTAGTATCAGCCACAAATACAGAGATTGAACTGTTTACCCCATCCTCCAGGTTGTTTATGAACAAAATAAATAGGATTGGTCTCAGCACAGAACCCTGGGGGGACCCCACTACCCACCCCTGACCATTCCGAATACTCCCCATAAATCACCACCCTCTGAACTCACCCTTGTAGCCAGTTTTCAATCCATGTACTCACCCTATGGTCCATGCCAATGGACCTTACTTTGTACAGTAAACGTTTATGGGGAACTGGGTCAAATGCTTTTGCAAAATCCAGATACACCACGTCTACGGGCCTTCCTTTATCTAGATGGCAACTCACCTCCTCATAGAAGGTTAGTAGATTGGTTTGGCAAGAACGATTCTACATGAATCCATGCTGATTACTGCTAATGATACCGTTCTCATTACTAAAATCTTGTATATCCCTCCAAGAGCTTGCATACTATTGATGTTAGGCTAACTGGTGCTACATTGGCTTTTCTCCAATCACCTGCTACCATTCCAGTCAGTAGACTGTCAGTAAAAATTAGGAACAATGGTCTGGCAATTACTTGAATGAGTTCCCTAAGTACCCTCGGGTGCAAGCCATCTGGTCCCGGTGATTTACCGTATATACTCGAGTATAAGTCGAGATTTTCAGCCTTTTTTTTTTTGGGCTGAAAGTGCCTCCCTTGACTTATACTCGAGTCACCACCGTCTGCCTACATGATCAGTGTGTGCTATTGCTATTCGGCAGCCATTCACTGTTCAAAAGCCGCACCTCTTCCTAGTCTGTGATAGGCAGAAAACCTCATTTCCCAGCAGTCAGCGTACAGCCTATCACGGACATTCTCTCATCCTCGTCCGTGGTATGAGGATGAGAGAATGTCCGTGATAGGCTAACCGCTGACTGCTGGGAAATGGAGTTTTCTGCCTATCACGGACGAGGAGGAGGCGCGGCTTTTGAACAGTGAATGGCCGCCGAATAGTAATAGCACATGCTGATCGGTGCAGAGCGGCACACGGAGGCATGCACAGGACACAGGTAGGATGCAGACATACACAGGACACAGACACATGCACACATACACAGGTACAGGACACATGCACATATACACAGGACACATACACAGGTACAGGACACATGCACATATACACAAGACACATACACAGGACACAGGTACAGGACACATGCACAGGACACATGCACAGGACACATGACACATATATACAGGACACATGACACATATACACATGACACATGCACATATACATATGCACATATACAGGACACAGGTACAGGACACATGCACAGTACACGTGCACATATACACAGGACACATGACACATGCACATATACACAGGACACCTGCACATATACACAGGACACATGTACAGGAGACAGGGAGGTATACAGCTGCAGATGGGCATTATTGACCCTCTTTTTCCACTTATAGTAGCTGCTGCATTTCTCACCCTCGTCTTATACTCGGGTCAATACGTTTTTCCCATTTTTTTTGTGGTAAATTAGGGCCTCAACTTATACTTGGATCGACCTATACTCGAGTATATACGGTATTAATTTTACGTTTCCCAAGTCTAATTTTAATTCTGTCTTCTGTTAACCATGGAGGTGCTATCTGTGATGTGTCATGAGGATAAACACTGAGGATAAACACTGCAGTTTTGGTTCCTGAAGCCCCTCAATTCCCTCGTGAAGACTGAGGAGAAGAATAAATTCAATACCTTCGCCACCTCCCCATCCTTTGTAACCAGATGTCCTTCCTCATTCATTATGGGGCCAATATGGTCTGTCCTCCCTTTTTTACTGTTTACATACTTAAAGAATTTTTGGGGATTCTTTTTGCTCTCCTCCGCTATGTGTCTTTCATGTTCTATCTTAGCCACCCTTATTGCACCCTTACATTTCTTGTTACATTCTTTATAAAATTTGAATGCTGATGATGATCCCTCAACCTTGTATTTTTTGAAGGCCTTCTCCTTTTCTTTTATATGCATTTTTACATTGGAGTTAAGCCATCCAGGACTTTTGTTCACTCTTTTAAATTTATTACCCAATGGGATGCACTGACTAATGCCCTTTTTTAATATGCTCTTAAAGCTAAACCCATCTCTCCTCCGTGTTCTTTGTTCCTAATATTGTATCCCAATTCATGCCTTCTAACACGGTTTGTAGTTTAGGGAAGTTGGCTCTTTTGAAATTCAGTGTCTTTGTATTCCCCTTATGTTTCCTATATGTGTGATTTTATACTGAAGCCATTTCACCTGTGATCGCTGTTTCCTAAATTGCCTCATATATCCACATCCGTCATCAGGTCTGTATTGTTGGTAATCAGTAGATCCAGTAACGCTTTATTTCTAGTTGGTGCGTCTACCATCTGACCCATAAAATTGTCCTGCAAGACATTAAGGAACTGGCGAGCCTTAGATGAATGCGCGGTTCCCTCCGCCCAGTCTATGTCTGGATAATTAAAATCCCCCATTATGATAACACTTCCCATCCTTGCTGCTAATCCAAGTTGTGATAGGAGATCTGTCTGCACTTCCTCCCTCAGGTTAGGGGGCCTATAGCATACTCCCAGTATTATTTTCCCCTTAGCTTAATCCCTTTAGAGCTCTACCCATAAGGATTCCACCTCCTCCCTAGATCCCTTAGTGATGTCATCTCTCACATTCACTTGTACATTATTCTTGATATATAGGCATACCCCTCCCCCTTTTTTACCCTTTCTATCCTTGCGGTAAAGGGTATACCCTTGAATGTTTGCCAGCCAATCATGAAAGCTGTTGAACCAGGTCTCTGAAATTCCCACAAAATCCAAACCCTCCTCGTACAACAGTATCTTAGTTCACCCATCTTTTCAGCCAGGCTCCTGGCATTGGTGAACATGCCACGTAGTTTAGACCGGTCACATATTAGCCTCTTATTGGGTGTTCCGAGATTGCAACTAATACTTGTTACTATACTTACCTCGGGTTTATGTGCTTTAGTCAACCCACCACTAATGCCCCCAATACTACCCTCTGGAAAATGTTCCACGCTGACTATCTCTTCCTCTGGACCCTCCCCCCCATCGCCTAGTTTATAAACCCCTCTAACTTTTTGGTCATCTTTACTCCCAGCAGATCTGTACTTTCCTCATTTAGGTGCAGTCCATCCCTTCTATAGTACTGGTAATCGACTGAGAAGTCGGCCCAGTCCTCCAGGAACCCAAACCCCTCCTTACACCAGCTCTTCAGCCACTTGTTTACTTCCCTAATCTCCCTCTGCCTTTCTGGTGTGGCTCGATGTACCGGTAGTATTCCTGAGAATACAACCTTGGAGGTCCTTCTCGTCAATTTAGCTCCCAAGTCCCTAAGATCGATCTTTAGGACACTCCATCTGCCTCTGACTTTGTCATTGGTGAAAAACGTGCACCATGACAGCCGAGTCTACCCCAGCCCCTCCCAGTAATCTGTCCATCAAATCCGTGATGTGCCGAACCTAAGCTCCCGGTAGACAGCATACAGTTCAGCGCTTCAGGTCTTTGTTACAGATTGCCCTCTCTGTCCTTCTAAGAATTGAGTCCCCTACCACCAGAATCTGTCTTTCCTTTCCCTTCACTTCCCCCCACTCTCACTGGAGGAGTTCTTCCCCTGGCATCGAGGAGAGTCCCTCAGCTCCAGTAGTGCTGGTCCCTCACTGGTTTCACCAATGTCACTCAATGGAGCGTACTTATTGGGATGCTCCAGCCCTGGATCGGCCTCCCTGGCACTTCCCCCTCTACCCCTCCTGACTGTCACCCATCTACTCTTATCTCCACCCGCCTCTGTGCTGCCCCCTTTAGTATGGAGGGACTTCTCAGAGCTGACAGTTGATTCCCCAGATTCAGAACCTGGGCTTCCGGGGAAACAATGTGCTTACATTTTTCACAGCAGTATTCACCCTCAATCGGATGATTAAGGAACGCATACATGCCGCAAGATGTACAAAGAGTCGCCTCTCCACACATCGTACCTATTAAATTTAATGAGGATTGGGGATTATAATCTGTCCAAATTACCTAACAACTAGCTTCCTGACACTAATACTCAACAAGACAATACACAGGTACTTGGAGACCCCATCGTGCACTCGCAGACCATGTGCACTCACAGACCCACGTGCACTCGCAGACCCACGTGCACTCGCAGACCCACGTGCACTCGCAGACCCACGTGCACTCGCAGATCCATGTGCACTCGCAGACCCACGTGCACTTGCAGACCACGTGCTCTCGCAGACCCAATTTCCAAAAAATGAAAATGCGTCTGAATTTGGAACGAAACGAACTGCACATGTCTAAAAACTAACAAACCCAGATAACAAGAACAGAGCTCAGGCTGGCTACATTAAATCTAAACTACACTCCGGCTCATGGCAGGGTCCTTACATGTATAATAGAGAAAAGTGATGTCACTAAGTTGTCTATCTTGTCTGGCAGGGGTGCCTGGAGTACAAGAGTGGCTGAACAAAAGTGAGGAAATCTGGGAAGGTATGTATTTTTGCTTTAAAATGTATATTTTATTACAACTAGTAGTAGTATCTCAATCTCTCTCTCTGTATTAGCGTGTTGTGATCCTCTGCTCAGCAGAAATCAGACCGGGGGGAGGGAGAATCTGAGCTGTGGGCTGATTGGTCTCTACTGCATTGCTTGGTGGAAAAATTGGGATATTAGGATTGGGACATTTAGGTGACTAACCTGTATTGATTCACTGCATTGGAGAAACCTGAGATCTCTGACCTGTATATGTTGTCTGGCAGGGTTTCCTAGAACACAAGACTGGTTCAAAAAAGCCAGAGATTATTTGAAAGGTATGTACATTTTAAAATGTATATTATATATATATATATATTACAGTATACATTTCTGGTATGAGCCGGTTTAATAGGCAATAACTTTAACCACGATTTCCAAAAAAATACAACTTTTTTGGGATAACCACGGCTTCCTTTTGGTAATATTGTCCAGCAAAAGTTGTTTACATTTTTATGCAAATATTCTGACTCTGTACTAGGCGATCACAGGCTGCCGGCTAACATCGAGTCCCCCCGACCCATGGGCATGCTCCCGCAGTGTGCAGCAGGCGCGAGAGTACGCCACCAGTGGCGCACGCCCACCCGCAACTATACCTGCGTGAGCTGCAGTACGTGTACGGTGATTCCCGCAGGAGAACCAACCTGCCGCAGTACAACTGCAGTGAGCGGTCTTTAACTATTATTTAACTTTTGTATTTTTGTAGTTAAACATACATTTTTTTGTATAGATCGTCTTGTTGAAAAATGACACCACAATGATGCTTCTGGTACAAAGCAGTGCAAAGTTATCTACAGATGAAATGTGACAATTAACAAACACTGCAAGAAAACAAAGTTTGATTTGATTGATTTATGATTGGTTTCGATTAATTAATAACTTGGGAATTAATAGGCAATAAACAACGTCACTTCTTCAGTGTTACTTTGTAACTCTCTATCTCCATTCTGAACAACGTTTATAAACAATGTTACTTTATATCTCTCTATCTCCCAGCTAAACAATGTTACTTTGTATCTCTCTATCTCCTGTCTGATCAATGTTTATCAACAATGTTACTTTGTATCTCTTTATTTCCCATCAGAACAATGTTTATAAACAGTGTTACTTTGTATCTCTTTACCTCCCTTCTGGTCAATGTTTATAAACAATGTTACTTTGTATCTCTCTATTTCCTATCTGATCAATGTTTATAAATAAT
This sequence comes from Aquarana catesbeiana, assembly GCA_037953035.1. Taxonomy (NCBI): domain Eukaryota; kingdom Metazoa; phylum Chordata; class Amphibia; order Anura; family Ranidae; genus Aquarana; species Aquarana catesbeiana. Next base: position 184,480 of record JBBHAA010001507.1, read on the forward strand.
GTTACTTTGTATCTATTTCTTGTCTGATCAATGTTTATACAGAATGTTACTTTGTATCTCTCTATCTCCTGCCTGAGCAATGTTTATAAACATTGTTACATTGTATCTCTCTATCCCCCCTCTGATCAATGTTGAATATAACTAGTTGTATTATCTATCTGCCTTTATGTTATCTGCACAACAGAAGGCCGGCAGAGGAGAGGGAAGGCCGGCATTGTGAGTCATGCTGACAGTTTGCTGGCAGGAGGAGTGAGCAGAGAGAAGAAACCATTCAGTGGCGGGTCTATGACCAAGTTGTATTTCTTATTTGAGTGGAGAAAAATGACATCATTAATCAATTTATTCTTTCTGGCAGAGCTGGCTGAATCCCAGGACTGGCTGAGTAGATTCAAACAATTCTTCCCAGGTATTGTATACCACACATATACAGTTCACATGTGCTTGCTTTCAGATCTGTTTTTACAGGAATTCCAAGGACAGAAATATAAGTCAGTCCTCTGCGCTCCTCCCAAGACCTTCTGCTCTCTAGCTCTCTTGTCTCCTCCTCCCATGCTCATCTCCAGGACTTCTCCTGAGCCTCTCCCATCTTCTGGAACGCACTACCCCAATCTGTCCGGCTATCTCCTACTCTGTCCACTTTTAGGTGATCCCTGAAAATACATCTCTTCAGGGTGGCCTCCAGCCAACAACCAAATCTTCTACTCCCCTCATCAGTTCATCCCTCACAGTCCCTACCTTTTGTTTCACCAGCTCCCAGGAGCAGGGCTTCTCTAACCCTCTTATTTTGAATTGTACTGTTGGTGTTTTGTCTCCCTACATTGTAAAGTGCTGTGCAAACTGTTGAGAAAATAGAATGTAGAGCAAGTACTGGGGAGCTTCACTGGCTACATGCTTTCTCTGGGTCACTTAGCAGTGAAACCAGAATTAGGAACCTCAAACTTCTTTATTATGCCATCCCAGTGAACAGAAGGACCTTAATAGCTGAGGCCTTTACTGGGTGAAACATGTTAGAGTGGGTTCTCCCATGGGTAGGAGACCAAGCTAGATCTCACTATATGTTGAGGCAATGTGCAGATGGGTGCCATTTGGTTGAAGTCCTTGATGTGTCTGAAGAACCATTATTCAAATCAATCAGCACCTACAAACATTGTGGCATTGTAAAACTCTGACATTCACAGACAAGACTAGGCATGATGAGAACTGTAGTTCCTACAGTTCCTACAGGCCTAGAGTGAGATGATGTCATCAGGATTTACATGATTGTGTCATCTCCAAACCAGAATCTCAGTCCAGAGGTTAGATAGTGACCTTGGATGATGCCTAAAAGAAGATGCCATCATCTTTCTAGAGAGAAAAATAGATAAAGTCATCAGCAGGGGTAATAATGTGACCTCTGTGAAAGGGAATTAGATGCCCCAATTTAGTCAATAGAAAAAAACAGCTGGCAACTCCATGAACCTCAAACTTCTTTAATATGCCATCCCAGTGAGTAGAAGGACCTTATTTGTTGAGGCCTTTACTGAGTGAAACATGTTAAATGGGGTTCTCCCATGAGTAGGAGACCAAGCTGAAGCTCACTATATGTTGAGGCAATGTGCAGATAGATGCCATTTGGTTGAAGTCCTCGATGTGTCTGAAGAACCATTATTCAACCCAATCAGCACCTGCAAACATTGTGGCCAGTTATCTGGGATAACAGTTTGGGGCATCTCAAACAGAAGCAATGCATCGCTCAGAGCAGTGGAGCCATGGTATGTAGCTGGAAGCTGTATTCCGGGTGCCCAAGCTCTGGTGTCCTCCCTCCCACCAAAAGACAATATAGTCAACAGAAAAAAAAAAACAGCTGACAAGAACCTCAAACATCTTTATTATGACATCCCAGGGAGTAGACAGACAGTGTCAGATGCGTTTCGGCAATAGTTGTGCTGTGAACAAGGCTTATCGCCGAAACGTGCCTGCCACTGTCTTTTTACTCACTGGGATGGCATAATAAAGAAGTTTAAGGTTCATGGAGTTGCCAGCTGTTTTTTTTTTTTCTGTTGACTAGATTTGGACATCTATTACCTTTCACAGATGTCACATTACTGCCCCTGCTGATGACTTTATCTACTTTTCTCTCTAGAAGGATGGTGACATCATCTTTCAGGCATCATCCAAGGTCACTGTCTACCTCCTGGACTGAGATTCTGGTTCAGAGATGACACAATCATGTAAATCCTGATGACATCATCTCACTTTAGGCAAAGCTTACTGATGAAAAAATTGGTGGAGCTTTGATTGGAAAAAATTATACTGATGTTGCCAGAGATGTATTCATGCAGATGTGTAAAGATACTGACAGGTCCACTTTAAGAGACTCTGCCTCCTTCCCCAGTGCTTGCAGCAGCTGTTCTTTTCTCAGATTGAGTGAAGTTATCCTATAATAAGGAAAGAGCAGCCTGTGTTTTTTGTTGGAGTAGGTCAGTCAGAAGTAGGGATCAGATGAATATAGCTGGGTTTGGTTTGGGAGGGGTTCAAGGAGCTTACTGATGATCGGGTGCCAAATTCCCACATCTGAACCCCTTTAAAGTCAATGGGAGTCATGGGAGGCTGGGTACTGCCATGGGGGATCAACACCAAGCAAGCAAGAAAAAAAATGTTTGGTGGGAGCAGCAATTTTAATAATGGTTAAAGTAAAACATTAAAATGCAAAATTCCTTTAACCACTTCAATACCGGGCACTTCCCCCCCTTCCTGCCTAGGACAATTTTCAGCTTTCAGCGCTGTTGCACTTTGAATGCCAATTGCGCGGTCACCTAACACTGCACCCAAACTAAATTGTTATCATTTTCTTCCCACAAACAAAGCTTTCTTTTGGTGGTATTTGATCACCTCTGAGGGTTTTTTTATTTGTTGCTACAAAAGACTGAAATTTTTGAAAAAAAAAAGTTTTTCTTTGTCTCTGTTATAAAATTTGGTTTTCTCCTTTACTGATGGGCACTAATGAGGAGGCACTGATGGGCACTGATGAGTTGGAACTGATAAGGTGACACTGATGGGCACTGATGAGTAGGCACTGATATGTAGAATTGATGGGCACTGATAGGCGGCACTGATATGCAGCACTGATGGGCATCGATAGGTTGCAATGATATGCAGCACTGATGGGCACTGACAGGCGGTACTGATGGGCACAGAACGGCAGCACTAATTGGCACTAATAAGCAGCACTGATTGGCACTGACAGGTGGCATTGATGGACACTAATAGATGGCACTGATGGGCAGGTACTGATAGGTGTTAATGCTGGCCACTGATTGGCAATGTGGTGGGCACTGATTGGCACTATGGTGGGCACTGATTGGCACTGCGGGTGGCACTGGCACTTAATTGAGCACTGACAGGAGGTAATGATGGGGCACTGACTGGCAGCGGCTGGGCACTAATTGGCAGCTGATGGGTACATTTGATAGGGGCTGTGCTGATAATCAATGTGCTGATTGTCAGCACAGACCCCCCCTCTGACAGGGAGAGCCGCCGATCGGCTCTCCCAGTCAGCGCAAACCGAGGAATGCCGTTTACCGGCTCTTCCTGGTTCACATGATGATCAACTGTTGAACACGTGGTAAGAAGTCTGCGTCAAAGGCTTCTTACCACGATCGGAGATGCAATGTCAGACTGACACGATGCACCATGCCGGCATATTATCCTGCTGGGCGTCAGAATAACAGAACCACTTCCCGGCTGCCAATGTGCTATAGGCCGGGCGGGAAGTGGTTAAATAACATGTCTGGGGATTCCCTGGCAACACCAACATTTACAAAGAAAAAATGCTGGTAAATTGCTGGCAAACTACAGTTTCCAGACCCTTATCTTGATGGGGGGGTCTGGTATGATGATGGGGGGTCTGGTATGATGATGGGGGTCTGGTATGAATTTCAAGGGGGACTCCAAGCAAAAACAAAATCCATAGCAGACCCTTATATAACAATGCAGCCTGGCAGGCCAGAAAAGTAGGGGGTCAGTCACATATTTCCAACCTGTTTCCTGAACCATACCAGGACACATGCTCTCAATATAGGGAAGGGACCATTCCAGTGGTGTTTCCCATAGCAAAACACCTTGTCCCCATGATGATGAATACAAGAGCCTCCTCCCCACAACCCTGGCCCAGTCTGTGGGTGGGGGGCTTATAAGAATCTGCTAATTACAGTTTCCAGCCTCTTACCTTTGATTGTAAACAAATGGCTGGGGATTCCCTTTGTTCACACCAGACCATTACCCTACATGAGAGTCTTGTAAAAAATACATACTAGACCCTTATCTTGATGGGGGTCTGGCAGGATGATGGGGACTCCAAGCAAAAACAAAATCCATAGCAGACCCTTGTACAACAATGTAGCCTGGCAGCCAAGAAAAGTAGGGGGTCAATCATGTGCTTTCACCCAGCTTCCTGAACCATACCAAGCCACATGCCCTCAATATAGGGAGGGTACCATTCCAGTGGTGTTTCCCATAGGAAAGCACCTTGTCCCCATATTGATGAATACAAGCGCCTCCTCCCCGAAACCCTGGCCCAATCTGTGGGTGGGGGGGGGCTTATCAGAATCTGGAAGTCCCTTTAACAATAAAGGGGCCCCTAAATACCAGCCCCTCCATGTGAAAGAGAAAGGGGTGCACAGTGTCCCTACACAGTCACAAAACACGTGTAAATAAAAACACACCTTTTGACAAGTATTTTATTTAAAAAAAAAAAGTCCCATTATGAGAATCCATTGTCACTCACATCATCCAGGGACAATCATGATGAACATTGCTCGCCAACTTGCTAAAAGAAAAAACCCACCAACTGATGGGCTTGTCTTATCCCATTGCTACACTCACAACAAATGGCAGCTCTGGTCCTGTCTACTAAATGTAAACAATAGGGTGGGGTATTCCCAAAATATGGCCAGGTGGCTTTATCTGGGAAATGAGGTCATCTCCTGTAGCTGTTGACATGACCATATTTGGTCAGTGATGTCAGTGCTATCCCCGCCCCTTTGATTACATGGCTGGAAATTCCTGGCCAGCAAGTGAATAGGGCTTGATGATGTCACTGACTGCTAAAGACATGGCTGGTGCCTGCTGCTTCCTTCACAACCACTAACAGGGAAAGAATGAAGCTCTGACATGTAGCGGTAGACAAAACACTACTCTATATGACATTTGTCTCCTGCCCAGGCAGATAAAGGGCTGGATCAGCAAAGAGCTCTCTGAGATAGATGTTCTGTCCTATTCTATGATTTGGGGCTTTAAGAGAAAAGGAAAGATGGCTTACAAAATGTTAGTAAATCTTGTTGATCTGGTAAAATTACATTCAGGGGAACTACAGACCAACGTGTGGAGGAGCTGTGTAAACTCTGCTTTGTTTTCATTCTTTTAAGATAAGGAAACCAGCGATCCTAGCAACGATGAGGAGGAGGATGGTGATGATGATGATGATGAAAACAATAGGTGAGAAGCTGTGGATATCTCACTCATTTTTTTTCCATTACTTTTTCATAGGTGGCAAAAATACATAAAAAAGCAACAAGATCTTCTAACAGGTCCACGGGCCAGTTAGAATAGTTGAGCTAAAAATAGGGTTGGAAGGGGTTGGGAGGGTGGCAGAGGAATGTATTAAATACACAACTCTACCTCCAGTATCTCCTCTGTACTGAGCCTCTACTCTACCTCCAGTATCTCCTCTATACTGAGCCTGTCCTCTACCTCCAGGATCTCCTCTGTACTGAGCCTCTCCAGTATCTCCTCTATACTGAGCCTCTCCTCTACCTCCAGTATCTTCTCTATACTGAGCCTCTCCTCTACCTCCAGTATATTCTCTATACTGATCCTCTACTCTACCTCCAGTATCTTCTCTATACTGAGCCTCTCCTCTACCTCCAGTATCTCCTCTATACTGAGCCTCTCCTCTACCTCCAGTATCTCCTCTATACTGAGCCTCTCCTCTACCTCCAGTATATTCTCTATACTGATCCTCTCCTCTACCTCCAGTATCTTCTCTATACTGAGCCTCTCCTCTACCTCCAGTATCTCCTCTGTACTAAGCCTGTCCTCTACCTCCAGTATCTCTTCTATACTGAGCCTCTCTTCTACCTCCGGTATCTCCTCTATACTGAGCCTCTCCAGTATCTCTGCTATACTGAGCCTCTCCTCTACCTCCAGTATCTCCTCCATACTGAGCCTCTCCTCAATTTCCAAATTACAATAGTAACAAATTTAAAGTAATCCAAAATAACGAAACAAAATTTTGGACAGAATTCAAACAGTTTTCAAATTGAATTTCAATAGTTTTCAAATAGAATTTGAATTTCTGAAGATAAATAGGAATAGAATAGAAAAGAATAAAATGGAATAGAAAAGAATAGAATAGAAAAAAATTAGAATATAGTAGAGTAAAACAACAGAATACAAAAAAAAAAAAGAAGAGAAACAAATAGAATACAAAAAAAGGAATAGAATAGAAAATAAAAGAATAGAGTAAAGCAGAACAAAATAGAACAGAAAGTAAAATAACAGAATAAAATACAATAGAAAATAAAGGAATAGAACAGAATGAAAAATAGAATAGAAAGAATATAACCATCTTCTCAAATTTGAATTTTAAATAGAATACATTAGAATTTTAATACAATGGAAAAAAAATAAAACAGAAAAGAATAGAATAGAATTTAAAAAATAGAATAGAATAGAAAGAATATTTCCCAAAATTTGATTAAAATTATTTTGAATTCAAAAAGAATAGAAAAGAATAGATTAGAATAGAATAGAAAATAAAAGAATAGAATTAACTAGAAGAGCATAGAAGAGAAATGAATAGTATAGAAAAAAAACTATACAATAGAATATAACCATCTTCAGAAATTCAAATTTCGAATAGAAAAAAAATTTGAATTTTAAAGGAATAGAAAAATAAAAGAATAGAATAGAAAAAAAACCCAATAGAATAGAATGGAATATATAAAATATAACCATCTTCCAAAATTCCAATTTTGAATAGAATAAATTTGATTTAGAATGGAATTTGATTTGAATGCAATTCGAATGGAATTACAATGGAACTCAAATTGAATTCAAATTTGAATTTTCCAAATTTGGTCGAATTGAGTTCAATTTGACCGAATTCGGAAAATTAAAATTGACTTGACTTCAAATAAACGAAACAAATTCCAAAAACGAATTAAACAAATTTAACTAAACAAATTTATGTAAATAACGAATCAAAATGATGCCGGGGGAAGAACTCCTCCAGTGAGAGTGGGGGGGGGGGCGAAGGGAAAGGAAAGACAGATTCTGGTGGTAGGGGACTTAATTCTTAGAAAGACAGAGAGGCCAATCTGTAACAAAGACCTGAAGTGCCGAACAGTATGTTGTCTACCAGGCGCTCGGGTTCGGCACATCACGGATCTGGTGGACAGATTACTGGGAGGGGCTGGGGAAGACCCGGCTGTCATGGTGCACGTTGGCACCAATGACAAAGTCAGAGGCAGATGGAGTGTCCTAAAGAACGATTTTAGGGACTTGGGCGCTAAATTGAGGAAAAGGACCTCCAAGGTAGTATTCTCAGGAATACTACTGGTACATCGAGCCACACCAGAAACGCAGAGGGAAATTAGGGAAGTAAACAAGTGGCTGAGGAGCTGGTGTAGTAAGGAGGGGTTTAGGTTCCTGGATGCGATGGGGGGGGGGGGGCCCAGAGGTAGAGATAGTCAGCGTGGAATATATTCCAGAGGGTAGTATTGGGGGCATTAGTGGTAGGTTGACTAAAGTACATAAACCAAAGGCAAGTATAGTCCTAGTTGCAATCTTGGAACACCCAATAAGAGGATAGTATGCGACCGGTCTAAACTATGTGGCATTTCCACCAATGCCAGGAGCCTGGCGGACAAGATGGGTGAACTAGAGATACTGTTGTACGAAGAAGATTTGTATTTTGTGGGAATTTCAGAGACCTGGTTCAACAGCTCTCATGATCGGCTGGAAAACATTCAAGGGTATACCCTTTTATGCAAGGATAGAGAGGGTAAACAACGGGGAGGGGTATGCCTATATATCAAGAATAATGTACAAGTGAATGTGAGAGATAACATCACTAAGGGAGCTAGGGAGGAGGTGGAATCCTTATGGGTAGAGATCCAAAGGGATGAAGCTAAGGGGAAAATAATACTGGAAGTATGCTATAGGCCTCCTAACCTGAGGGTGGAAGGGGGGACAGATCTCCTATCACAAGTTGGATTAGCAGCAAGGATGGGAGGTGTCATAATGGGGGATTTTAATTATCTAGACATAGACTGGGCGGAGGGAACCACGCATTCGTCTAAGGCTCGCCAGTTCCTAAATGCCTTGCAGGACAATTTCATGGTTCAGATGGTAGATGCACCAACTAGAAATAAAGCGTTACTAGATCTACTGATTACCAACAATACAGACCTGATCACAGATGTGGCAATACGGGGCAATTTAGGAAACAGCAATCACAGGTCAATTGGCTTTAGTATAAATCACACAAATAGGAAACATAACGGGGAGTACAAAGACATTGAATTTCAAAAGAACCAACTTCCCTAAACTATGAACCTTGTTAGAAGGCATAAATTGGGATAAAATCTTAGGAACAAAGAACACAGAGGAGAGATGGGTTTGCTTTAAGAGCATATAAAAAAGGGCATTAGTCAGTGCATCCCAATGGGTAATAAATTTAAAAGAGCGAACAAAAGTCCTGAATGAATGAATGAATAATTTGTAAAGCGCAGCAAATGCAAACTGAAACAAAAGTCCTGGATGGCTTAACACCAATGTAAAAATGCATATAAAAGCAAAAGAGAAGGCCTTCAAAAAATACAAGGTTGAGGGATCATCGTCAGCATTCAAAAGTTATAAAGAATGCAACAAGATATGTAAAGGTGCAATTAGGGGGGCTAAATAGAACACGAAAGACACATAGCGGCGGAGAGCAAAAAAAATTCCAAGAAATTCTTTAAGTATGTAAACAGTAAAAAAGGGAGGACAGACCATATTTGCCTCATAAAGAATGAGGAAGGACATCTGGTTACAAAGGATGGGGAGATGGCAAAGGTATTTAATTTATTCTTCTCCTCAGTCTTCACAAGGGAATTGGGGGGCTTTAGTAACCAAAACTGCAGTGTTTATCCTCATGACACATCACAGGAAGCACCTTCATGGTTAACAGAGGACAGAATTAAAATTAGACTTGGGAAACTTAACATTAATAAATCACCGTGACCAGATGGCTTGCACCCGAGGGTACTTAGGGAACTCAGTCAAGTAATTGCTGGACCATTGTTCCTCATTTTTACTGACAGTCTACTGACCAGAATGGTACTAGGTGATTGGAAAAAAGCCAATGTAGCACCATTATTTAAAAAGGGCCCAAAATACATCCCTGGAAATTACAGACCAGTTAGCCTAACATCAATAGTATGCAAGCTCTTGGAGGGGATGATAAGGGACTATATACAAGATTTTATTAATGAGAACGGTATCATTAGCAGTAATCAGTATGGATTCATGAAGAATCGTTCTTGCCAAACCAATCTATTAACCTTCTATGAGGAGGTGAGTTGCCATCTAGATAAAGGAAGGTCCGTAGACGTGGTGTATCTGGATTTTGCAAAAGCAATTGACACAGTTCCCCATAAACGTTTACTGTACAAAATATGGTCAGTTGGCATGGAACATAGGATGAGTACATGGATTGAAAACTGGCTACAAGGGTGGGTCAGAGGGTGGTGATAAATGGGGAGTATTCGGAATGGTCAAGGGTGGGTAGTGGGGTCCCCCAGGGTTCTGTACTGGGACCAATCCTATTTAATTTATTCATAAATGACCTGGAGGATGGGGTAAACAGTTCAATCTCTGTATTTGCAGGCGATACTAAGCTAAGCAGGGTAATAACTTCTCTGCAGGATGTGGAAGCCTTGCAAAAAGATCTGAACAAATTAATGGGGTGGGCAACTATATGGCAAATGAGGTTTAATGTAGAAAAATTTAAAATAATGCATTTGGGTGGCAAAAATATGAATGCAATCTATACACTGGGGGGAGAACCTCTGGGGGAATCTAGGATGGAAAAGGACCTGGGGGCCCTAGTAGATGATAGGCTCAGCAATGGCATGCAATGCCAAGCTGCTGCTAACAAAGCAAACAGAATATTGGCATGCATTAAAAAGGGGATCAACTCCAGAGATAAAAGGATAATTCTCCCACTCTACAAGACTCTGGTCCAGCCGCACCTGGAGTATGCTGTCCAGTTCTAGGCACCAGTCCTCAGGAAGGATGTACTGGAAATGGAGCGAGTACAAAGAAGGGCAACAAAGTTAATAAAGGATCTGGAGGATATTAGTTATGAGGAAAGGTTGCGAGCACTGAACTTATTCTCTCTGGAGAAGACACGCTTGAGAGGGGATATGATTTCAATTTTTAAATACCATACTGGTGACCCCACAATAGGAATGACAAGACCCATGGCCACCAAAATTAGAAGAAAAGAGGTTTAACCTTAAACTGCGTAGAGGGTTCTTTACTGTAAGAGCGGCAAGGATGTGGAATTCCCTTCCACAGGCGGTGGTCTCAGTGGGGGGCTTCGATAGTTTCAAAAAACTATCCTGAACGACCGCAACATACAGGGATATACAATGTAATACTGACATATAATCACACACATAGGTTGGACTTGATCTTGGACTTGATGGATTGAGATAAACCATTGGGTGCTGGCGTGGGCATCTTGAGTACAGGAAACTGGCAGTGAAGCCCTGCAGCTTCACAGCCAGTTTCCTACTGCACATGCGCAAAGCACGCTGCGCTTTGTGAATGAGCCTGAGGCTACAGGGACCTGTGAAGTGTCCCAGAAGGCTGCGAGGAAAGAAGGGGGGGGCCTTCTGGCTCAGTTCACCTCTGTAAAAACCAGCTACCCGCTCCCCCCCCAAAAAAAAATGTCAAATGTGGCAGTGGAGGGGAGGAGGATGCAAACAAGCACAGCTTCCCCTTTTGGGTGGAGCTAAGCTATAAGTCCACGATTTGCCAGTAATCCACAAATGCAATAAGTCAATAACTGTCAGCTAAGTGTCCATAAGAGTCCTCAGGTTTCAAACCCCATAGGGAATCCAGACTGGGCCCCCAGATGGGGACACAGTCCAACAGAATAACAACCTACAACTTGGCAGTAGGGATGAGCTTCGAGTTCGAGTCGAACTCATGTTTGACTCGAACATCGGCTGTTCGCCAGTTCGCCGAACAGCGAACAATTTGGGGTGTTCGCGGCAAATTCGAAAGCCGCGGAACACCCTTTAAAAGTCTATGGGAGAAATCAAAAGTGCTCATTTTAAAGGCTAATATGCATGGTATTGTCCTAAAAAGTGTTTGGGGACCCGGGTCCTGCCCCAGGGGACATGGATCAATGCAAAAAAAAGTTTTAAAAATGGCCGTTTTTTCGGGAGCAGTGATTTTAATAATGCTTAAAGTCAAACAATAAAAGTGTAATATTCCTTTAAATTTCGTACCTGGTGGGTGTCTATAGTATGCCTGTAAAGGGGCGCATCTTTTCCGTGTTTAGAACAGTCTGACAGCAAAATTAAATTTCAAAGGAAAAAAGTCATTTAAAACTACTCGCGGCTATTGCATTGCCGACAATACACATAGAAGTTCATTGATAAAAACGGCATGGGAATTCCCTACAGGGGAACCCCGAACCAAAATTTAAAAAAAATTATGTGGGGGTCCCCCCTAAATTCAATACCAGGCCCTTCAGGTCTGGTATGGATATTAAGGGGAACCCCATGCCAAAAAAAAAAAAATGACGTAGGGGTCCCCCTCAAAATTCATACCAGACCCTTATCCGAGCACGCAACCTGGCAGGCCGCAGGAAAAGAGGGGGGGGGTGAGAGAGCGCCCCCCCTCCTGAACCATACCAGGCCACATGCCCTCAACATTGGGTAGGGTGCTTTGGGGTCCCCCCTAAAGCACATTGTCCCCATGTTGATGAGGACAAGGGTCTCATCCCCACAACCCTGGCCAGTGGTTTTGGGGGTCTGCGGGTGGGGGGTTTATCGGAATCTGGAAGCCCCCTTTAACAAAGGGACCGCCAGATCCCGGCTGAAATAAAGGAATTGTCAAAAACTGTCTCTTGTCATTTTTAACATTTTTGACAGTTTTTTTGTGAAATGGTGAGCCCTTACCATTTCACACAGGGGGGAGGGCAGGGAGCTGGGGGTCCCCTTGTTAAAGGGGGCTTCCAGATTCCGATAAGCTCCCCGCCCACAGACCCCCACAACCACCGGCCAGGGTTGTGGGGATGAGGCCCTTGTCCTCATCAACATGGGGACCCCAGGGGGGACCCCAAAGCATCCTCCCAATGTTGAGGGCATGTGGCCTGGTACGGTTCAGTAGAAGGGGGTGCTCTCTCTTTTCCTGCGGCTTCCCAGGTTGCATGCTCGGATAAGGGTCTGGTATGGATTTTTGGGGAGACCCCACGCCAATTTTTTTTAAAATTTTGGCGCGGGGTTCCCCTTAAAATCCATACCAGACCTGAAGGGTCTGGTATGAATTTTGAGGGGGACCCCTACATCATTTTTTTTTTTTAATTTTGGCATGGGGTTCCCCTTAATATACATACCAGACATGAAGGGCCTGGTATTGAATTTAGGGGGACCCCCACGTCATTTTTTTTAAATTTTGGTTCGGGGTTCCCCTCTGGGGAATTCCCATGCCGTTTTTATCAATGAACTTTTATGTGTATTGTCGGACCAGCAATTCATTAATAGCCGCGAGTAGTTTTAAATGCCTTTTTTTTCTTTGAAATGTCATTTTGCTGTCAGACTGTTCTAAACACGGGAAACATGCGCCCCTTTACAGGCATACTATAGACACCCCCAGGTACGAAATTTAAAGGAATATTACACTTTTATTGTTTGACTTTAAGCATTATTAAAATCACTGCTCCCGAAAAAAAGGCAGTTTTTAAAACTTTTTTTTGCATTGATACATGTCCCCTGGGGCAGGACCCGGGTCCCCAAACACTTTTTAGGACAATACCATGCATATTAGCCTTTAAAATGAGCACTTTTGATTTTGAACGTTCAAGTCCCATAGACTTCAATGGGGTTCTAAAGCTCTTGCGAAGTTTTGGTCTGTTCGCAAGTTCTGGTGCGAACCGAACCGGGGGGGGGGGGGGGGGTGTTCGGCTCATCCTTACTCCTGGGACACTGAGGAGCCCCTTTTTATGTGGATCTTTATAAAATTGTTGGGGAAAATCTAACCAATCAATTTCTCAGATCCACCACACATCTACATTATAACAATTCAGCTGAGAAACAGCACAGTGAGCCCAGACAGCTGCAGAATGTGAGACAGCACAGCAGAAAAGTTCCTTCAACTCTTCTGTAGGTACCTGCTTACACCAAAGTTTTCCTTCATCCAGAGTGAAGGGCGCTCTAATACAGGAGGGGGTGTCACTGGCCAGATCACCAGGTGAAAACAGGGAGAAAAAAGCCTACAAAAGAAAACAAATACAGCCGCTCCATCTAATGATTGGTAAGCTACTATATATGGCATGTCTGGTTTTGGGTTTATTACCACTTTAACTTCATGTTGGGTGAGGGCAGTTGAGTGCAGTAACACTGTGAGCCCAGGTTGTGCAGTGATGTCTGGACTTGGGGCTGTCTTTAAAATTGATTGGACCCTGGGCAAACAATTTCTTGGGCCCTCCCCCGAATTCACTTATCAACTATTTGTAGGCAGCGTGGGCTCAAGGGTAGCTGCTTTGGGCCCCACAACAATGACCGAGCCCCTTTTGCCCTGCCTTAAAGATGGTCCTGATTGGACTCAGAGGAAGGGGTTTGAATGCTGATCATCATTCAGTGTGGAGGTCTGGTGACATCTAGTGGCTGAAAGAAGTTGCTCGGGAGGTCCACTCAAGATTGAAGGTGAGTATTACAGCCAAAGTTGCTTTTGTGTTTTATTTTAATAGGCTATTGATATTTATTTATGTATTTATTTATTTATTTACTTACTCTCTTTTTAAGCTGGTATTCTGTTTCAGGTTTCAAATTCTGAAGATTGTCCTCCCTTGTCTGGCTGTGGTGCTCATTGTGGTGATCTGCGCTTTTCTTTGGGGGAAAAATCGAAATCGTCAACGTAAGGAGAAAATGATTCTAATCTCTGGTCGGTCATTTTCTTCCAAAGTTTAATTTTCCTATAGGGAGTGAGAGATCCCCTTCCCTGTGCCCTAGGTAAGGCAAGGACCATTTCATTCCAGCTAAGAGAGGATTTCTGATTGGTTAATCAGGTCTTTGAACATCATTGACATATTGGCATATCCAATAGGACAAGCAATTGTTGCTAGCTGCCATAACCCCGGAATTTTCAGGCACGGCGTGCGTTTCTCTTTATGATAAAAGTGGTCTCTGTGGCAGATTCGCCGCAAGATCACTTTTATAGGTGGCACGAGAGGCCCCCCCCTCCTGCCGCGCTCCGGTCGTCTCCTCCGCTTACCAGAGCCGTCAGTATCTGCGAAGACGATTGCGTCTGCTCCTCTCACTGCCTGGATGCCGAGTGAGGGAAAGATGGCCCCCGCTTGGCTCCATAACATTGGAGAGCAATGCTCTTAAAGGGGAATTTTTTTTTTTTTAATTATATTAATTTTTTTTTTATTATTGCATTTTAGTGTAAATATGAGATCTGAAGTCTTTTTGACTCCGGATCTCATATTTAAAAGGTCCTGTCATGCTTTTTTTCTATTACAAGGGATGCTTACATTCCTTGTAATAGGAATAAAAGTGACCCATTTTTTTTTAAAGGACAGTCTAAAAATAAAAAAGAAAAAGTAAAAAAAAAAAAAAAAAAAATTTTTTAAAGTGCCCAGTCCCGCCGAGCTCGCGCGCAGAAGCGAATGAATACGTAAGTCGCGCCCACATATGAAAACGGTATTAAAACCACACGTGTGAGGTATCGCCGTGATCGTTAGAGCGAGTGCAACAATTCTAGTAGTAGACCTTCTCTGTAACTCAAAACTGGTAACCTGTAGAAATTTTTAAACGTTGCCTATGGAGATTTTTAGGGGTAAAAGTTTGTCGCCATTCCACGAGTGGGCGCAATTTTGGAGGCATGACATGTTGGTTATCAATTTACTCGGCGTAACATTATCTTTCACAATATAGAAAAAAATTGGGCTAACTTTACTGTTGTCTTCATTTTTACCTCAAAAAAGTGTATTTTTTCCAAATAAATTGCGCTTGTAAGACCGCTGCGCAAATACGGCATGACAGAAAGTATTGCAATGACCGCCAATTTATTCTCTATGGTATCTAAAAAAAATATATAAAGTTTGGGGGTAAGTAATTTCTAAGTAATTTTCTAGCAAAAAAAATGATTTTAACTTGTAAACAACAAGTGTCAAAAAGAGGCTCGGTCCTTAAGTGGTTAAGATAAGAACACCAATTATTTTGGATTCCAACACTGTGAACATGACTCTGATCAGTCATTTAGCACTGGTGACTTTGTTTTCCCTTTACTCACAATAACTGTTGCATTGTCTATTTTTTTCCCCAGGAAACCTCGAGATAGGGGGCGCTAGTGATCGGGTAAGCATCCTATTTGGTTTATTGGGTGAAGGAAATTATATGATTGGCTGATCTTACATGGGGATAATTGTGGACCCTCATAATGTTTTTAATGTCTCTCACACACAGCCGGTTGGTCTATTCCTCCATCCTAGCTTGTACCCAGATAGTAAAGATAACTTGCCACAAATTTGTGGCAGTGTTGAATTGTAAGTCTTGTTAACTTGCTGCACATTTTCACTGGCACGTTGTACACTTGCAGAGCACTTGAAGCACAAGGTCTAGTTGACCCTTTCCCAATTTGTAGCAAATTTGCGTGGCAAGTCTCTAGCAAGAGCAAAGTTGCATTGGTGAGTCTACAGCAAGAGCTCTGCAAGTCTACAGCATGTAAATTCAGCCACAGTGACCCCCTGTGGTGGGATGACTATTGCACATCATAAGTGAACCAGAACTTGCAGCAAACTTGCAGAATGTTTGCAAAGAAAGCTGATCTGGAGTCATGCAATGCGGACTTGCTGCAATTGTGCAACAAACTTGTGAAGCCTTGTGAGCAAGTCTAGCAATAGGTTAGCAAGTCATTTTCAATGAATCTGGCAACTCGGAACATACTTCTCTTAGCATACAGTAGACTGATTCCTTAGCACCCTCTCTAGAGACCTTCCTCATTCTGCAATGCCCCAGCTGCTATGAGAAATGTCCATTTCCCAGCACACTCCTTGTAAGGACATTCATCTCCACCCTGCCCTGGGGTACCTTTGACTCCCAACTCTCTCTCCATTTTACTTCTGTCACCACCCTCCCTATATTTCCATATACTAGAGTTCTGCTGTCCACCACCCTCCCTATATCTCCATATACTGAGTTGTGCTGTCCACCACCCTCCCTATAGCTCCATATACTAAGTACTGCTGTCTACCACCCTCCCTATAGCTCCATTTACTGGATACTGCTGTCCACCACCCTCCCTATATCTCCATATACTGAGTACTGCTGTCCACCACCCTCCCTATATCTCCATATACTGGGTACTGCTGTCCACCACCCTCCCTATAGCTCCATATACTGGATACTGCTGTCCACCACCCTCCCTATAGCTCCATATACTTTATACTGCTGTCCACCACCCTCCCTATATCTCCATATACTGCATACTGCTGTCCACCGCCCTCCATATATCTGCATATACTGAGTACTGCTGTCCACCACCCTCCCTATATCTGCATATACTGAGTACTGCTGTCCACTAGGGATGAGCCGAACACACCCCAGTTCAGTTCGCGGCAGAACATGCGAACAGACCAAAAATTCGTACGAACATGCGAACCTCGTTAAAGTCTTTGGAACTCGAACGTGAAAGATCAAAAGTGAGAATTTTAAAGGCTAATATGCAAGTTATTGTCCTAAAAAGGGTTTGGGGACCTGGGTCCTGCCTCCGGGGACATGTATCAATGCAAAAAAAGTTTTAAAAAACAGACGTTTTTTCAGGAGCAGTGAAAAAATAAAAGTGAAATATTCCTTTAAATATCGTACCTGGGGGGTGTCTATAGTATGCCTGTAAAGTGGCGCATGTTTCCCGTGTTTACAACAGTCCCTGTACAAAAAGACATTTCAAAAGGAAATAAAGTCATTTAAAATTGCTTGCGGCTGTAATGAAATGTTGCCCCCCCCCAGCTCATTAATGGGCCCTTTGGGTCTGGTATGGATATTAAGGTGAACCCCGCACCCAAATTAGAAAAAAAAGGCGGCCCCAGGCCCTATATACTCTGAACAGCAGCAGTATACAGGCGGTCCCCGGGTTACAAACAAGATAGGGACTGTAGGTTTGTTCTTAAGTTGAATCTGTTTGTAATTTGGAACAGGTACATTTTCTAAGTGTAGCTCCAGCCAAAAAATCTATTTAAAAGCTTTTTGGATAACATAAAAGGGTTATCATCACCCCTGTAACATTTGTTTTGCTGTCTGTCCCCCTGTTCAGAAGATTTCACTTCACTTTCTGTCCCAATGAGAATTGGATTTTGAAAATGTTGGGTTGTTGTAGAAACAAAGATTGGTGATACAGCATCAGTGGAGACACCTTTTTCCCATAATAACTCTTACAGGAGAGAGTTTCCCTTCCTAGGGGTAGATTTCCTCTCACTTCCCGTTGTCTCCCTCTGTTTGTAAGTAGAAGACATTTGTAATTTCGATCTTTGAAAATAGAGGACCATACTATACTATATACTATATATCCTGCCCTATACACTCTGCGGAAAATTGGGCCTTAGGTGTTGGTGGTACCAGAACACTGTAAGCCCTCACAGTTACTCTTCTGGGTATGCACTGTAACAGGCCCTGCTGCAAAATATTATATCAAGAATTGTAGTTACATGCCCCTGTTGAACAGGGGCAGAAATATTGGGCCTTGGGCGGTGGTGGTGGTGGCACAACACTGTAAAGTCTCACAGATACTCTTGTTGAGTGCAGGAACGGGCCCTGCTGTGAAATATTAGATCAAAAAATTTTTAATTATGCACCCCTGTTAAACAGGGGCATAAAAATTGGGCCTTAGGCGGTGGCACAACACTATAACCCCTCACAGATACTCTTGTTGGGCACAGGAATGGGCCCTGCTGTGAAATATTAGATCAAAAATTGTAATTATATGCCCCTGTTAAACAGGTGCATAAAAATTGGGCTTTAGGCAGTGGTGGTGGCACAACACTGTAACCCTCACAGATACTCTTGTTGAGCCAGAAATGGGCCCTGCTGTGAAATATTAGATCAAAAATTGTAATTACATGCCCCTGTTAAACAGGGGCAGAAAAATTGGGCCTTAGGCGGTGGTGGCACAACACTGTAAAGCCTCACAGATACTCTTGCTGAGTGCAAGAACGGGCCCTACTATGGAATATTAGAGCAAATATTGTAATTACATGCCCCTGTTAAACAGGGGCAGAAAAATTGGGCTTTAGGCACTGGTAGTGGTGCCACAACACTGCAACCCCTCACAGATGCTCTAGTTGAGCGCAAGAATGAGCACTGCTGCAAAATATTACAACAAAAATTATAATTATACGCCCCTGTTAAACAGGGGCAGAAAAATTGGGCCTTAGGCACTGGTGGTGGTGCTGAAACAAAAATGTTCTTAGAAGCTATCAACATGAACATTGAGGAGGAATAGGATAGTCACTCAGCATAACAGGATAGTCACTCAGCATAGGCAGTCTTCAAGGGATCTCACATTCATAGAAAAATTAATCGGTAATCAGCATCAGGTGCTTGGTAGCTGGTGATCCAAGACTGATTCATTTTTATGAAGGTGAGCCGATCAACTGAGTCTGTGGACAGGCGCACTTTGTGATCGCTTACAGAGCCTCAAGCAACACTGAATGTTCTTTCAGAAAGAACACGGGATGCAGGACAGGCCAGTAGCTCAATTGCATACTGTGCAAGCTCTGGCCAGTGATCCATCCTCAAGACCCAGTAACCCAATGGATTTTCGGCTGGAAAGGTCTCCAGGTCTGATTTTGCCCCTAGGTATTCCTGCACCATGTAAATCAGACGCTGGCGATGGTTGCTGGTACCGATCAGACCTTGGGCCTGTGGACTAAAGAATTGTCTGAATGCATCGGTCAGAAAGCCACCTTCTCCACCGCTCCTTCTGTGACTGACCGAAGCCTCAGCAACACGTTGTCCAGGAGGACCAGGGAATTGTAACCTCCCAGGCACTGGAAACGCCTTGCACAAACCTTTCTGCAAGGCCTCCAGAAGATGTTTCATCCTCTGCTCCCTCTGCGAAGGCTGGATAAGTTCAGAAACCTTACCCTTGTAACGTAGATCAAGAAGGGTTGCCAGCCAGTGATGATCCCTCTCCTTGATTCCACAAATCCAAGGGTCCTTTCACAGGCTTTGCAGGATCAGGGGAGGCCATGCAGTGAAGGTTTGCTGAGGCATTCGATCCAGAGTCCTTTGGGTCACTAAGGATGACATGATCCACGGCCACCTTCTCCCAGCCACGTACAAGTCCCTGGGTTTCTGGGGACTGAAAACGATCCCTTGAAGACTGCTGCTGATGCTGAATGCTAGGCTCCACCTCCATGCTGACACAATCCTCCTCATCCTCCTCCTCTTCCTGTGTGATTGGCGGGCCCGCAGGAATACTGTCAGGATAAAGGGGGCCTTGAGAGGTAAGAAAGTCCTCCTCTTCCTCCCTCTGTTCTGCCTCAAGTGCCCTGTCCATTATTCCATGAAGTGTGCACTCCAACAGGAAGACAAGTGGGACAGTATCACTGATGCATGCACGGTCTCTGCTCACCATCCTCGTAGCCTCCTCAAATGGTGACAGAACAATGCATGCATCCTTGATCAGTGGCCACTGGCATGGTGAAAAAAAGTCAAGCACTCCTGACCCTGTCCTGGTGCCATACTCACACAGGTACTCATTGATGGCTCTCTGCTGCATGTGCAGCCGCTGCAGCATTGCCAATCTTGAGTTCCACCTGGTGGGCATGTCACAAATGAGGCAGTTCTTGAGCAGTTTGCATTCCTTTTCAAGGTCAGCCAGCCGAGCACTGGCATTATATAACCGGCGGAAATGCCCACAGACTTTCCTGGCCTGCCTCAGGAGATCCTGTAAGCCCGGGTACCTGCACAAGTACTGCTGCACCACCAAATTAAGGACGTGAGCCAAACAGGGAACATGGGTTAAGTGTCCCTGTTGGAGGGTGGAGAGGAGGTTGGTGCCATTGTCGCAAACCACCATTCCTGCCTGAAGCTGGCGTGGCGTCAACCACCTCTGAGCCCCTGCAGAGCTGACAGAACCTCTGCCCCAGTGTTGCTCCTGTCCCCTAGGCAGACCAACTCAAGCACCGCATGGCATCTTTTTGCCTGAGTGCTTGCGTATCCCTTTGAACACCTACAGAGCACCGCTGGTTCAAAGGAGACATCTGCAGAGGAAGAGGCCATAGAGGAAGAAGAAGAGGAGGGGGTGGTGGAGAGAGGTGTGGCAAAATCACCACTACTAGCATTTTGGAGGCATGGTGGCAGAACAAGCTCCAATAATACTGCACCCTGTCCTGCATCCTTCCCAGCTGCCAGCAGACTTACCCAGTGCGCCGTGAATGAAAGGTAACGTCCCTGTCCATGCCTGTTGGACCATGAGTCAGCGGTAATATGCACCTTCCTGCTGACCGCCCTGTCCAACAAGTCCAAGACATTGCCTTCCACATGCCGGCAGAGAGCCGGAATGGCCTTCCGTGAAAAGAAATAGCTTTTAGGAACCTGCCACTGAGGTACTGCACATTCCACAAATTCACAAAAGGGGGCAGAGTCTACCAGCTGAAAAGGCAGCAGTTGGAGTGCTAACAATTTAGCCAAGCTAGCATTCAGCCACTGAGCATGTGGATGGCTGGGACTGAATTTCTTTTGACGGTTTAGCAACTGGGGTAGGGAAATTTGCCTGCTACAATCGGATGTTGCTGTAGCGATAGCAGATTGCCCGCAAGTACTTGGCACACCTAATTCTACACCTTCATTCCTCTCATTGCAGGTTTCTGAGAAGGCTGAAGGTATAGTGGGGTCTGAGATCCCAGCTGATGAGGAGCAAGGAGAGGTCCGCCTTGTTCTTTGGTGTGGGTCTTTTAAGTACTGTTGCCAAAGGACTGCATGGGAGGTCGTCATATGTCTGGTCAAGCATGTGGTGCCCAACCGGCTGCTGTTTTGGCCACGCTTGATACGCTTCAGACATATGTTGCAAACAGCAACGGTGCGATCTGCTGCACGCATATCAAAAAAGGCCTACACCAAAGAACTTTTCAAAATACGTTGGGAGTCAGCAGCGCCCTGCACATGCGAAGCTCTGTGGTGTGATGCAGTCAAGTGGCTGCCCTTAAGCTGGCCCCTGGAGGGCATCCTGCCTCGTTGGAGATGTGCCTCCTCCTCCACCTCCTCCTCTCTTCTATCAGGCACCCACGTAGAGTCAGTGACCTCATCAGCCCCTCCCTCCTCATCACTGGAGCAAACCTGGCATTATACTGCAGCTGGGGGAACATGACTGCCAGTTTCTTGTCCTTCTTGGGCACCCCCTCTCTCTGGGCTCATGTTACTGCCTTGCTCAACCTGGGTACCATCATCAGAGCCTTAAAAATGCTGCGCATCCTCCTGCAGCATGTACCCGACACTGTAGTCGAACAGTTTGTGGGACTCCTCCGTGCATGATGATGGGGCTAGGGAAGGAGTGACTAATG
This sequence comes from Aquarana catesbeiana, assembly GCA_037953035.1. Classification (NCBI taxonomy): domain Eukaryota; kingdom Metazoa; phylum Chordata; class Amphibia; order Anura; family Ranidae; genus Aquarana; species Aquarana catesbeiana. Next base: position 206,303 of record JBBHAA010001507.1, read on the forward strand.
ACATTGAGCCGATAGAATAGGCTAATTTGGCAGCTGCATTGGCATGCAAACTGCTCTGAGCCTGGGTGACAGAGGATAAGGAGGGCTTAGTTATCCACTCTACCAACTCTTCTGCATGTTGTGGATCAACACGGCCAGCTGCCAAAAAAAAAAAAAAAAAAGGACAAGCGTGCCCTATGGCCACGTGCTGAGGATGCACCATGTCCATGACCAGCAATGTTGGCTATAGACACAGAGCCTGCTTGCCCTCTTTTAATGGCCTGTGAGCATCTGCCTCTCCTTGGTGGCCTTCCAGACATGCTGTAAAATTTTATTAGCAGAACACCGCCTGAAGTTTACTAGAAAAAGTACACCAGGAATGGCCTGCAGTCAGATATAGGCTTTGCTAGAATAGAAAGGAGTGGATATATATATGTAGGAGACTGTATATATTTTATGCACTGCAGTTCAGTGAATCACCTGCCTGCAAATGTATTTGAAAACGTACACCAGGAACTACCTGCAATCAGATATAGGCTTTGCTAGACTAGAATGCAGTGTATTTATATACAGTATGAAGGAGACTGTATATATATTTTATGCACTGCAGATCACTGAATTACTTGCCTGCCTGAAAGTGTATTTGAAAACGTACAACAGGAACGGCCTGCAGTCAGATATAGGCTTGGCTAGACTAGAATGCAATATATATATATATATATATATATATATATATATATATATAGGAGACTGTATATATATTTTATGTACTGCAGATCACTGAATCACCTGCCTGAAAGTGTATTTGAAAATGTACACCAGAAACGACCTGCAGTCAGATATAGGGTTGGCTAGACTAGAAAGCAGTGGATATATATATATAGAAGACTGTATATATATTTTATGCACTGCAGATCACTGAATAACCTGCCTGCCTGAAAGTGTATTTGAAAACGTACGCCAGGAATGGCCTGTAGTCAGATATAGGCTTGGCTAGACTAGAATGCAATGGATATATATATGTAGGAGACTGTATATATATTTTATGTACTGCAGATCAATGAATCACCTGCCTGCCTGCCTGAAAGTGTATTTGAAAACGTACACCAGGAAAGGCCTGCAGTCACATATAGGCTTGGCTAGACTAGAATGCAGTGGATAAATATATGTAGGAGACTGTATATATATATATATATATATATATATATATATATATATATATATATATATATATATATATATATAAATACACTGCAGCTAACTGAATAATCTGCCTGCCTAATCTAAATGACACTTTCTCTCTGTCCACGCCGGCAACGACACACTACACGAGGCCGACGTGCAGTCAGCCTTATATAGTGTGGGCGTGGACTTAGTCCCCCTGAGCCATGATTGGTGAAAGGCACCTTGCCTTTGGCCAATTATGGCTCTCTTAGCTCAGGGCGCTGTGATTGGCCAAAGCATGCCAAATCACGCAGTGCATTATGGGTCATTACGCGCCGCTCGAATTTGTCGCGAATGGCCCATAATGTTCAGTTTTTGACAAATGTGAGAAAAGCAAATGTTCGAGTCAAACTCATGTTCATCCTGAACAGAAAGCTCATGTTCTACTGTCCACATCCCTTCCTACATCTCCATATAGTGCATACTGCTGTTCACCACCCTCCCTATAGTTCCATGTACTGAGTACTGCTGTCCACCACCCTCCCTTTAGCTCCATGTACTGGATACTGCTGTCCACCACCCTCCCTATAGCTCCATATACTGAGTACTGCTGTCCACCACCCTCCCTATAGCTCCATATACTGAGTACTGCTGTCCACCACCCTCCCTATAGCTCTATATACTGGATACTGCTGTCCACCACCCTCCCTATAGCTCCATATACTGCATACTGCTGTCCACCACCCTGCCTATATCTCCTTATACTGGACACTGCTGTCCACTAGGGATGAGCTTCGTGTTCGAGTCGAACCCATGTTCGACTCGAACATCGGCTGTTCGATCGTTCGCCGAATTGCGAACGATATGGGCCGTTCGCGCCAAATTCGTGTGGCGCGTCACGGCCCATAATTCACTGCGGCATTGCAGTGCATTGCTTGCTGATGATTGGCCAAGCATGCACTATGACCCGCATGCTTGGCCAATCACAGCGCCGCCTTAACAGAGAGCCATAATTGGCCAAAGCCAAGGAGGCTTTGGCCAGTTATGGCTCAGGGGATTTAGTACACGCCCCACACTATATAAGGCCGCCTGCACGGCGGCCCTGTGCAGTGTGTTCCGGTGTGCTTAGAGAGAGAGAGAGACAGTGTCATTTCATTTGAGTTAGCTAGATTAGGCAGGACAGTCAGTCAGTTAGCTGCACTTAAAGTGTATTGTGTATATATATATGCATCCCAGGTGTTGCATATATATATATATATATATATATATATACACTGTATTCAGTTTAGCTAGATCCGTTCCTGTTATCTTCTAGACTATTTACATTTAGTGCAGTGCGTCCTGCTCACAGTGTTCAGCTAGATCCGTTCCTGTTATATTCCTACTGACAGGCAGGCTTGTCTTGTTACAGTATTTTGAAGAAAATTACTGGTGTTCTTTTGATCCTATTAGTACCACAGTCAGGCAGCTAGACTATTTACATTTAGTGCAGTGCGTCCTGCTCACAGTGTTCAGCTAGATCCATTCCTGTTATCTTCTTACTGACAGGCAGGCTTGTCTTGTTACAGTATTTTAAAGAAAATTACTGGTGTTCTTTTGATCCTATTAGTACCACAGTCAGGCAGCTAGACTGTTTACAGTTAGTGCAGTGCGTCCTGCCCACAGTGTTCTGCTAAACCTACAAGTAAGTGGGGTGCGTCCTGCTCACAGTGTTCAGCTAAACCTACAAGTTAGTGGGGTGCGTCCACCTCACAGTGTTCAGCTAAACCTACAAGCTAGTGGGGTGCGTCCTGCTCACAGTGTTCAGCTAGATCCGTTTCTGTTATCTTCTTACTAACAGGCAGGCTTGTCTTGTTACAGTAAATACAGCTACCTGAAGAAAATTGCTGGTGTTCTTTTGATCCTATTAGTACCACAGTCAGGCAGCTAGACTATTTACAGTTAGTGCAGTGCGTCCTGCTCACAGTGTTCTGCTAAACCTACAAGTTAGTGGGGTGCGTCCTGCTCACAGTGTTCAGCTAAACCTACAAGTTAGTGGGGTGCGTCCACCTCACAGTGTTCAGCTAAACCTACAAGCTAGTGGGGTGCGTCCTGCTCACAGTGTTCAGCTAGATCCGTTTCTGTTATCTTCTTACTGACAGGCAGGCTTGTCTTGTTACAGTAAATACAGCTACCTGAAGAAAATTGCTGGTGTTCTTTTGATCCTATTAGTACCACAGTCAGGCAGCTAGACTATTTACAGTTAGTGCAGTGCGTCCTGCTCACAGTGTTCTGCTAAACCTACAAGTTAGTGGGGTGCGTCCTGCTCACAGTGTTCAGCTAAACCTACAAGTTAGTGGGGTGCGTCCACCTCACAGTGTTCAGCTAAACCTACAAGCTAGTGGGGTGCGTCCTGCTCACAGTGTTCAGCTAGATCCGTTCCTGTTATCTTCTTACTGACAGGCAGGCTTGTCTTGTTACAGTAAATACAGCTACCTGAAGAAAATTGCTGTTGTTCTTTTGATCCTATTAGTACCACAGTCAGGCAGCTAGACTATTTACAGTTAGTGCAGTGCGTCCTGCTCACAGTGTTCTGCTAAACCTACAAGTTAGTGGGGTGCGTCCTGCTCACAGTGTTCTGCTAAACCTACAAGTTAGTGGGGTGCGTCCACCTCACAGTGTTCAGCTAAACCTACAAGCTAGTGGGGTGCGTCCTGCTCACAGTGTTCAGCTAGATCCGTTCCTGTTATCTTCTTACTGACAGGCAGGCTTGTCTTGTTACAGTATTTTAAAGAAAATTGCTGGTGTTCTTTTGATCCTATTAGTACCACAGTCAGGCAGCTAGACTATTTACAGTTAGTGCAGTGCGTCCTGCTCACAGTGTTCTGCTAAACCTACAAGTTAGTGGGGTGCGCCCTGCTCACAGTGTTCAGCTAAACCTACAAGTTAGTGGGGTGTGTCCACCTCACAGTGTTCAGCTAAAGCTACCTGTAGAAGGTTGGTGGTGTTCTCATACTACAGGCAGGCAGTTGATTTTGCTAGCTGCAGTATCAGTACATATATATATATATATATATATATATATATATATATATATATATATATATCCCAGCTTAGTGCAGCTACAGGCCATTAGTATGTCTGGAAGGCCAAGAAGGAGAGGCAGACAGTCACAAGCCAATAAGAGAGGGCAAGCAGGCTATGTGTCTAGTGCTGGTCGTGGAGACGGTGCATCCTCATCAGCACGTGGCCATGGGACACGCTTGGCCTTTTTTTCGGCAGCTGGCCATGTTGAGCCGCAACATGCGGAAGACTTGGTCGAGTGGATGACCAAGCCGTCCTCATCCTCCTCATCCTCTCTCACCCATGCCCAGGGTACTTTGTCTGGCAAAGCAGCGGCCTCTTCCCTTGGCTCAATGTCATCAGTGACTCCTTCCCTAGCCCCACCATGTCCTCCTGAGGAGTCCCTCGAACTGTTTGACCACAGTGTTGGGTACATGCTCCAGGAGGATGCCCAGCGTTTGGAAGGCTCTGATGATGATACTGAGCTCGATGAAGGCAGTAACACGAGCACGGACAGAGGGGGTGCCCAAGAAGGACAGCAATCTGGCAGTCATGCTCCCCCTGCTGCAGCATACTGCCAGGTTTGCTCCAGTGATGAGGAGGGAGGGGATGATGAGGTCACTGACTCAACGTGGGTGCCTGATAGGAGAGAGGAGGAGGAGGAGGAGGAGGAGGAGGAGGCGGCACATCACCAACGAGGCAGGATGCCCTCCAGGGGCCAGCCTAAGGGCAGCACATTGACTGCATCACACCCCAAAGCTCCACATGTGCAGGGCGCTGCAGTCTCTGCGCGTTATTCAAAAAGTTCTTTGGTGTGGGCCTTTTTTGAGACGAGTGCATCAGATCGCACCGCTGCTATTTGCAACATATGTCTCAAGCGTATCTCGCGTGGCCAAAACATCTCCCGCTTGGGTACCACATGCTTGACCAGACATATGTTGACCTGCCATGCAGTTCGTTGGCAAGCGTATCTAAAAGACCCACACCAAAGAACAAAGAGGACCTCTGCTTGCTCCTCATCAGCTGAGATTTCCAACCCCACTAGACCTTCAGTCCTCTCTGAGACCTGCACTGAGAGGAATGAAGGTGTAGAATTAGGTGTGTCACAGCCACGTACTTGTGGGCAATCTGATTTTGGTACACCGACGTCAGATTGTACCAGGCAAATTTCCCTGCCCCAGCTGCTGCACCGCCGAAAGAAGTTTGCTCCCAGCCATCCACATGCCCAACGGTTGAATGCTAGCTTGGCAAAATTGCTAGCACTTCAACTGCTGCCTTTTCAGTTGGCAGACTCTGCCCCCTTCCGTGAGTTTGTGGAATGTGCGGTTCCTCAGTGGCAGGTACCCAAACGCCACTTTTTCTCACGGAAGGCAATTCCGGCTCTCTACCAGCATGTGGAAGGCAATGTCCATGCCTCGCTGGACAGGGCGGTCAGCGGTAAGGTGCATATTACCGCTGACTCATGGTCCAGCAGGCATGGACAGGGACGTTACCTAAGTTTCACGGCGCATTGGGTGACTCTGCTGGCAGCTGGGAAGGATGCAGGACAAGGTGCAGTAGTGTTGGAGGTTGTTCCGCCACCACGCCTCCAAAATGCTAATGATTGTGACACACCTCTCTCCTCCACCCCCTCCTCTTCTTCTTCCTCCATGGCCTCTTCCTCGGAACCAGCGGTGCTCCGTAGTCGTTCAAGGGGCTACGCAAGTACGCAGGCCAAAAGATGCCATGCGGTGCTTGAGCTGGTGTGCTTGGGGGACAGGAGCCACACTGGGGCAGAGGTTCTGTCAGCTCTGCAGGGGCAGGTTCAGAGGTGGTTGATGCCACGCCAACTTAAGGCAGGAATGGTGGTTTGCGACAATGGCACCAACCTCCTCTCTGCCCTCCGACAGGGACAAATGACCCATGTGCCCTGTTTGGCTCACGTCCTTAACTTGGTGGTGCAGCGGTTCTTGGGCAGGTACCCGGGCTTACAGGATGTCCTGAGGCAGGCCAGGAAAGTCTGTGTGCATTTCCGCCGGTCATATAATGCCAGTGCTCGGCTGACGGACCTCCAAAAGGAGTTTAACCTGCCCAAGAACCGCCTAATCTGTGACATGCCCACCAGGTGGAACTCAACGTTGGCCATGCTGCAGCGGCTGCACACGCAGCAGAGGGCCATCAATGAGTACCTGTGCGACTATGGCACCAGGACAGGGTCAGGGGAGCTTGTTTTTTTTTCCCCACGCCAGTGGGCCATGATCAGGGATGCATGCACTGTCCTGTCACCATTTGAGGAGGCCACGAGGATGGTGAGCAGTGACAGTGCATGCATCAGTGACACTGTCCCCCTTGTCCACCTGTTGGAGCACACGCTGCGTGGAATAATGGACAGGGCACTTGAGGCAGAACAGAGGCAGGAAGAGGAGGACTTCCTTAGCTCTCAAGGCCCCCTTTATCCAGACAGTGTTCCTGCGTGCCCGCCGATCACACAGGAAGAGGACGAGGAGGAAGAGGAGGAGGAGGAGGAGGAAGATTGTGTCAGTATGGAGGTGGAGCCTGGCACTCAGCATCAGCAGCAGTCTTTAAGGGATCAGTCCCAAGAAACACATGGACTTGTACGTGGCTGGGAGGAGGTGGCTGCGGACCATGTCGTCCTTAGTGACCCAGAGGACTCCGGACCGAATGCCTCAGCAAACCTACGCTGCATGGCCTCCCTGATCCTGCAAAGCCTGCGTAAGGATCCTCGTATTCGTGGTATCAAGGAGAAGGACCAATACTGGCTGGCAACCCTCCTTGATCCACGTTACAAGGGTAAGGTTGCGGACCTTATCTTGCCATCGCAGAGGGAGCAGAGGATGAAACATCTTCGGGAGGCCTTGCAGAAAGGTCTGTGCAACGCGTTCCCAGAGACTGGGAGGTTACAAACTCCTGTTTCTGGACAACGTGTTGCTGAGGCTTCGGTCAATCAAAGAAGGAGCGGCGGAGAAGGTGGCCGTCTGACCGATGCGTTCAGACAATTTTTTGGTCTGCAGCCCCAAGGTATGATCGGTTCCAGCAACCATCGCCAGCGTCTGTTTTACATGGTGCAGGAATACCTAGGGGCAAGATCAGACTTGGACACCTTTCCCACCGAAAATCCTCTGGGTTACTGGGTCTTGAGGATGGATCACTGGCCAGAGCTTGCACAGTATGCAATTGAGCTACTGGCCTGTCCTGCATCCAGCGTTCTTTCGGAACGCACATTCAGTGCTGCTGGAGGCGTGGTAACCGATCACAGGGTGCGTCTGTCCACTGACTCGGTCGATCGACTGACCTTCATAAAAATGAATGAGTCTTGGATTACCACCAGCTACCAAGCACCTGATGCTGATGTAACCGAATAATTTTTTTTGAAATCTCAGATCCCTTCAAAGACTGCCTATGCTGATGCTGAGTGACTATCCCTGAGTAATTATCCTCTTCCTCCTCAATCATCACGCTGATAGCTTGTAAGAACATTTTTGGTTCTGGGTGCCACCACCAGTGCCTAAGGCACAATTTTTCAGCCCCTGTTTAACAGGGGCGTGTAATTACGATTTTTGATGTAATACTTTGCAGCAGGGCTCGTTCCTGCATTCCAACTAGAGTGTCTGTGAGGGGTTGCAGTGTTGTGGCACCAGCACCAGTGCCTAAGGCCCAATTTTTCAGCCCTTGTTTAACAGGGGCGTGTAATTACAATTTTTGATGCAATACTTTGCAGCAGGGCTCGTTCCTGCATTCCAACTAGAGTGTCTGTGAGGGGTTGCAGTGTTGTGGCACCAGCACCAGTGCCTAAGGCCTAATTTTTCAGCTCCTGTTCAACAGGGGCATGTAATTACAATTCTTGATCTAATATTTCACAGCAGAGCCCTGTGAGGGCTTACAGTGTTGTGGCCACAGCAACACCTAAGGCCCAAATTTCTGCTGAGTATATAGGGCAGGACCCTACTTTCAAACAACTACCTTACAAACGACTCCTACTTGCAAACGGAAGGAGACAACAGGAAGTGAAATCTACCCCTAGGAAGGGAAATTCTCTCCTGTAAGAGTTAATATGGGAAAAACATTTCTCCTTTCCACTGATGCTTTCCAATCCATTGGGACAAAAAGTGAGGTGAAATCTTCTGAAGAGGAGGAAAGACAGCAAAACAAATGTCACAGGGGTGATAACCCTTCCCTATGTTTTCCAAAAAGCTTAAAAAAGATTTTTTGGCTGGAGCTAAACACGTTAAAAATGTACCCGTTCAAAATTACAAAGAGATTCTACTTAACAACAAACCTACAGCCTGTATACTGCTGTTCAGAGTATATAGGGCCTGGTGGCCCCACACCTTTCCTTATTTTAATTTGGGTGCGGGGTTCCCCTTAATATCCATACAAGACCCAAAGGGCCTGGTAATGGACTGGGGGGTACCCATGCCATTTGTCTCACTGATTTTCATCCATATTGCCAGGACCCGACATTACATTAAACCCGCAAGCAGTTTTAAATGAGATTTTTTCCTTTAAAAATGACATTTGGTGCAGGGACTGTTCTAAACACGGGAAACACGCGTCACTTTACAGGCATACTATAGACACCCCTCAGGTACGAAATTTAAAGGAATATTTCACTTTTTTTTTTTTTTTACTTTAAGCATCATTAAAATCACTGCTCCCGAAAAAACGGCCGTTTTTAAAAGTTTTTTTTGCATTGATACATGTCCCCTGGGGTAGGACCCGGGTCCCCAAACCCTTTTTAGGACAATACCATGCAAATTAGCCTTTAAAATGAGCACTTTTGATTTCGAACGTTCGAGTCCCATAGACGTCAATGGGGTTCTAACGCTCGTGCGAACTTTCGGTCCGTTCGCAGGTTCTGGTGCGAACCGAACCGGGGGGTGTTCGGCTCATCCCTACTGTCCACCACCCTCCCTATATATCCATTTACTGGGTACTGCTGTCCACCACCCTCCCTATAGCTCCATATACTGAGTACTGCTGTCCACCACCCTCCCTATATCTTCATCTACTGAGTACTGCTGTTCACCACCCTCCCTATAGCTCAATATACTGGGTACTGCTGTCCACCACCCTCCCTACATCTCCATATACTGGGTATTGCTGTCCACCACCCTCCCTATAGCTCAATATACTGGGTACTGCTGTCCACCACCCTTCCTATATCTCCATATACTGGGTACTGCTCTCCACCACCCTCCCTATAGCTCCATATACTGAGTACCGCTTTCCACCACCCCCCCTATAGCTCCATATACTGGGTACTGCTGTCTACCACCCTCTCTATATCTCCATATACTGGGTACTGCTGTCCACCACCCTCCCTATATCTCCATAAACTGAGTACTGCTCTCCACCACCCTCCCTATAGCTCCATATACTGGGTACTGCTGTCCACCACCCTCCCTATATCTCCATATACTGGGTACAGCTGTCCACCAACCTCCTTATTGCTCCATATACTGCATACTGCTGTCCCAGGGCACCATAAAGTGGTTTCACTCCACCCCTCAATAAACAATGCAACAAATGATGCTGTGCAACCCACAAACCTTCACTATAAAATATTAATAAAGTCCAAAACAATGATGAATCTTCCATTAAATTATCTCCATGCACCAATATCTTTTATAACTGATCACCCATGCTATTCATGCATAAACCTCCCGTGAACAGTATATGATCACCTCCAGACTAGACCCCGATGTTTAGTCAAGGGTCACATGCGCTTTTGCCCCCTTCATGGACTGCAAGCAGGATGGCTCCAAATTCACTCCACCACAGATGGCTCCCACTGTTCCACAGGTCCTCCACTCTCATAGGAAGCGTTATTTCATTAATGAAAGAGGAACAAGGACCAATAGTGCTCTCCTCACAATAAAAACATTTATTCAATGACACTCACAAGTCAGAGAATGCACAGTGCTGTGTACCATGCATATCAAACATAGGCAGCTGTCTGTGTCAGCCCCTACACTGCTGACATCAAAACAACCACCAACTAACCCCTCTCCACTCCCAAACGCATTACACCTATTCAACAGGCTTCATCAGTAGGCATCAGATGGAGATATTGGTACACGTGGATAATTTGGTGTTACACATAGATCATTTGGTGGAGGATTTATCATATTTTTGGTTCTTTATTATTAATTAATAGTGAAGGTTTGCACAACATCTTTTGTTGCACTACACTAATACTATTATGTTCTCACCAGTGGCCACATCTTAGCCAGCTGTCTCCCCCTCCAATCACTGTCTATTTTTTACAGTCTGTCTTCCCAAGACTTGAAACATATATCCCCATTTCCTGCAGTCTTTCCACCCAGTGCTTGCAGTCTACCCTAGCGTTTTTCCCACAGTTCCTACAGAATTTTCTCCCAGTTTCCACAGTCTCTCATCATAGCTCCCATAGTTCCCCCCCATTACTTAAGTCTCTTCCACTAGTTCCGGCAGCCTCTCCTACCCAAGGTGCTGCAGTCTAGAGCAAAAAAGGAAGTGCTACAACCCCAAAATCCCATAAAGATAGACAGGATGAGATGAAGACACCTGTGCCCGGGCTCATGTGGTACTGAACGTCCAAAATCCAATGAAGAGAGTAAAAATCCTACAGCAGGCTGTCTTGGCATTAAAAATTGACATCTTTATTTAATCCATCAAACCATAAAAAGGAATCAATTCCTAAAAATGTACATGTTTCAGCTTCCTACATTGGCTTAAGTCACAATGACAATTTTAGGAATTAATTCCTTTTTATGGTGTGGTGGATTAAATAAAGATATCAGTTCCTGCAGTCTCTCCTACCTGTTCCTTCAGTCACCTCTCAGGGTTCCTGCAGTCTCTACCCCCCTAATTTATGCACTTTCCCACAGTTCTTGTAGTCTGTTCTTCCAGTTCCAGCTTGCTTTTCTCTGAGCTTCTTCAGTCTCCTATCTCAGTTCCTGCAATCACTCCTCCTATTTCCTGCAGTATCTCCTCCCATTTCCTCTAGTTTCTCCTTCCAGTTCCAGTCCCCACAGTCTTTCTGAACAGTTCTCAGTCTTTTTTTCAGGTTGTTGCCTGCAGTTTCTTCTTCCACTTCATGCAGTTTCTCCTCCCAGTTCCTGTAATCTCCTCCCCCATTTCTTACATTCTCTCCACCAAGTTCCTGCAGTTTCTCTTCTCAGTACATGTAGTCTCTCCACCCAGTTCCTACAGTCTCTCCTCCCAGTTCCTACCGTCTCTCCCCCCCCAGTTCCTACCGTCTCTCCCCCCCAGTTCCTACCGTCTCTCCCCCAAGTTCCTACGTCTCACTCCCCAGTTCCTACCATCTCTCTTCCCAGTTCCTCCAGTCTCTCTCCTCAGTTCCTCCAGTCTCTCTCCTCAGTTCCTACAGTCTCTCTCCCCAGTTCCTGCAGTCTCTTCCCCCAGTTCTTGGAATCTCTACTCTGAGTTCCTACAGTCTCTGCTCCCAGTTACTGCAGTCTCTCCTCCCAGTTCCTGTAGTCTCTTCCCCCAGTTCTTGGAATCTCTCCTCTGAGTTCCTACAGTCTCTGCTCCCAGTTCCTGTAGTCTCTTCCCCCGTTCCTATTGTCTCTTCCCCCAGCCCCCAGCTCCTGCAGTCTCTCCACCCAGTTCCCACAATTCCCCGTTCCTCCAGTCTCCTTCCCCTATTCACACAGTCTCTCTCACAGGGTGTCTGTCTTAGCAGTGTCTGTATTCTCTCCTCCCATATTATACCTGTAATTTTAAAGCGGGGGTCCACCTATCTATCGCTTTTTTTTTTTTTTGAGTTCATTCACAAACTTTTCTTCTCAGCATTACATACTCACATATTGTGTGTAATATGTCCGCCTGTGTCAGATTTCGTCGGAAAGAATAACTTATATTATTCACCGCAGGCGGTTTCCATCTTCATTGTGGGCATTTGAAGCCCACAAGCAGTTATTTCCTGGATGTGGTGAATGCTGTGCTCCCAGCATTCACCGCTCATTCCCGCACATGCTCAGTGGTGGGAAGCCTGAGACTAGCTCCCAGGAGTCTGGGAGAGGCTAGAAACACGCCTACTCCCACGGGAGGAGAACCAGGAAGTGCAAAGAAGAATAGAAAAATAAAAGGTAATTACAGCGATGTAATTTTTTTTAAATTGCATGTCAGCATCTAGGCAAGGAAGAGAATACATACAGATATTGTTCAAAATTTGGGTGGAACCCCGCTTTAAGATCAGACCAATCTGTGAACTCAGATCTGGAGGATAAGTTTGCTTATTTGAGCTTTTTTATTGCTGTCATACAAATCACAGCCAGGGAGGAAGATGGGATCTACCAGTGACATCAATCTGAAAAGCAATGAATTCCCCCCTTTACCACACAGACTTTCCCACATCTACCAGGAGATACCAGCTACTCAAGAGGTGAGATCCAACTCCTGATCACATGGTCATGGAATGGAGAAAGATTCAAAACAGTTATTATAACATGTCTCTGCAGTAATATATGTGCATCTAATAACTGACTGCTGTATGAGGATGGATGGGCGAGGCCAAGTCCCTGCAAGAAATGTCCTTCATTCAAAAATGACTTTCTAACTTTAAGCACAGTTACTAAGAGTACCAGATCCTTCAGGACAGTCCTGGGATTTTGCCCCACAGTGTCCATGTTCCACAGCCTGTAACGCCGGATCCAGGAGGTCTCACACTTCTCAGAATGGCAGAGGAGTGCTGAGTGATGGTACGCTCTCTGTTCCAGTACTCAGGATTATAGGTGGAATTCTCTCCTGCCCTACAGTCCCAGCATAGTTCTGCTCAACAGCAGATGCAGAGCGGTAATGTTGCTTCAGGTACATTACTTTTGAAAACCAATGGTCATTCTTGTTCCCAATGACACCAACAATGAGACTTATTTCATCCTCATGACACCAATATTTTTTTGTATCCCACTGACGCCAATGTTGTGATTTTTCTTTTTTAACCCTCCATCATCAATGATGGGACTTACCGTATTTTATCACGTGGACACCAACGATGGGGCTTAGTTAACTCCTACTGACACTGACGGGACTTGTTTTTTTCAGTGACGCCAACGTTGAGACTTTTTACACTCCCACTGACACCAACGATGGGACTTATTTTACTCCCACTAACACCAACATTGGAACTTTTTTTTTATCCCACTGACAGCAACAATGGGGATTATTTTACTCCCACTGAGATCAATGATCAGCTTATTTTATTCCACTGACACCAGCAAAGGCAATTATTTTATCCCACTGACACTAACTTTTAAGCCTTTTTAAGCCACTGACACCAATGATGGGACCTATTTTATCCCACTGACACCAGTGATAGGGCTTATTTTACTCCTACTAATACCAATGATGGCACTTATTTTATTTCACCTAGACCAAAGTTGGGTCTTATTTCATCCTTCTAAAATGTATTTTATTCCACTGACACTAATGACAGAGAAATATGTCAGGTGAACCTTACTGTCAATCTTTCCTTTTAGGATCCAGCTGAGGTCCTCCAGAATCCTCTGTACACCCCTTCTGGACCCCCTTCTCTGGAGCAGCAGTCTGGGTCCCAGGGTGAGCATCCGGCAGAAGGACAATACAGCCTCCTCCAACCCCCAACCCAACTCCAACCCCCAGACCAGCAGTGATCTCACAATGTGGAGAGGATCAGAAGATATAATCATTATTTAAGAAACATTTCAATGTTGTATAATTATCAACTTTAGCACTAAAGCTTCCACCGAATGTACCAGAATATTGCCTACAAGTTCTGTCACTATTTTTTATTTTTTTATATGTTTATTAAAAAGTTCATAAAATTCAGTTAAAAATGTAAAAGAACCGTGAAACAATGACTCTGAGAGATGACCGGCAATGGATTCCAGTTTATTGACACATTCGGTGGCTGTGGTTCTATTACTACCGGCCAGACCCTCTAATCAGTGTAGATAGGACCCCGAGACTGACCCACATCTAACAAGCTCTAGAAATGACACCACATGGGGCAGATTCTGGTAAGTTCATACTTTGGATGTCTCTGGTTAATATCACAAAATATCCTCTGAGAATGACTGGATGAAATGATGGTCATTGGGCTAGGATCTCTGATAGGGGCCATATCTTCCAGAAGTCAGTAAATAAAAAAAAAATTTAATTTAGTAAAATATAGGGATGGGCCGAACACCCCCCTGTTCAGGCTGCAGCAGAACTCCCAAACAGGGGAAATGGAGAACCCCATTGGAGTGTATGGAAGCCAAACCGGAAAAATCAAAAGTGCCCGTTTTGAAGGCTTATATGCAAGTGATTGGCCATAAAAGGGGTATGGGGTCTGGGTACCGCCCTGGGGGACATGTATCAATGCCAACATTTTTTGAACTTTTTCAAAACAAAAAATAAAGCAATAAAAATCCTTTAAATATAGTGCCTGGGGGGTGTTCTTAATGTGCCTGTAAAGTGGGCATCTGGAACATGCATAAAACATGCTACAGCAAAAATGAAAACAAATCAAATCCCATTTAAAAAGACTCAGTTACAAAATAAAGAAAAAAAATGGCATGTGGCCCCCCCAGTCCATACCGCCCCTTTAGGCCTGGTATGGATTTTAAGGGAACCCCACGCCAAAATAAAAAAAATGTGGGGTCTCCCCCAAAATCCATATCAGACAGACCCTTATCCGAGCTTGCAGCCCGGCAGGTCAGAAAAGGAGAGGGGACAAGCCAGTGCCCCCCCCTCCTCAACCATACCAGGCCCCATGCCCTCAACATGAGGGTGTTGGTGCTTTGTGGCAGGGGGACTCTGTCCCCCCCCCCCACCCCAAAGCACCTTGTCCCCATGTTGATGGGGGCAACGGCCTCTTCACACAAACCCTGGGCTGTGGTGGTCGGGGTCTGCGGGCGAGGGGCAGGGGGCTTATCCAAATCTGGAAACCCCCTTTAACAAGGGAGCCCCCAGATCCTGCCCCCCTATGTGAATGGGTATCGGGTAAAAATGTGTTAAAATGTAATAACCACAAGAAACAGTTTTTGACAAGTCCTTTATTAAAAAAAAAAAAAAATGGTGTCCCTTGATGTAGATCCACTGCCGTATGCCCGCTCTGCGCTTTAATAGTTCTTTTAAAGGCAAGGGACTGGGCCACCCAGCTACATAACCCAGTGGCATCGCCCCTTTCTGACGCCACGTGACATCACATGATGTCTATGTCTAAAACTTGCTGTGTGAATAGAGCAAAAATCAGGGTTACCATTGCCATACTTCCTCTATTATGTGTGATTCCCATATCATCTGCGCCATCTATTGGCCACAATGCAAAATGCAAAAAAATAAGACAACAGTAAAGTTAGCCCAATTTTTTTTATATTGTGAAAGATAATGTTACCCTGAGTAAATTAATAACCAACATGTCACGCTTCAAAATTGCGCCCGCTCGTGGAATGGCGACAAACATTTACCCTTAAAAATCTCCATGGGCGACGTTTAAAAAATTCTACAGGTTGCATGTTTTGAGTTACAGAGGAAATAGAGGTTTGTGGTGTTACGAGTTTTTAGCAAAGGAAGAAGTTAGCCAACCCACATCCCTAAATTGTATACTAAATCACAAGAATTGAGTTTCCTCTAATTGGGACTTTAAATGGGAGGCTACTTCAGTTAGTCAAACATGGTTATTATCAAAAAATAATACTTGTTTATTGATAGAGATAAAAGATGTCACAATAGTGCAGAACACAGAAAGTGCAGGATGCAAGAAAGGGCAAATACAAAAGGTAAGAATTACATATGAACTGAAACTCAATTGGAAACAATGCAACAATAGAGATAGCCCAATGCGTTTCCAATCTATCATAATAGTTCTCTTCTTCAGGGGTAAAAGGTTACATCAAGACGATAATACGTCTATAAATTAGAAAAACATGATTGTAAACATACATAGTCCAAACATTGGAAAAAAAAACAACAAAAAATTGAATGATTCACTGTGGTTGGAAACAAAGATTTGAACATACACTGACCCTGCATATTGCACAAGAATTTGCACATTATTGCATCCATGTTCAAACTGAATTGGGAAAGGCTGCAACCTTGAGGGTGACCACCGGAGCTCGAAAAATTCTAGCCCCAGAGGAGGTCTAGTGCTAGAATTATTGCTCTTGCTCTACCGATACTTCACATGTGTGGTTTGAACACCGTTTTAATATGTGGGCACTACTCACGTATGTATTTGCTTCTGCATGTGAGCTCGCCAGGACGGGGCGCGTTATTTTACCTTTTTTTTTTTTTCTGTTTTTTTTTTTTACCAAAATATTGTCACTTTTATTCCTATTACAAGGAATGCACTGTAAACCTCCCTTGTAATAGAAAAAAAGCATGACAGGACCTCTTAAATATGAGATCTGGGGTCAAAAAGACCTCACATCTCATATTTACACTAAAATGCAATAAAAAATAAATACAGTGGGGAAAAAAAGTATTTAGTCAGCCACCAATTCTGCAAGTTCTCCCACTTAAAAAGATGAGAGAGGCCTGTAATTGTCATCATAGGTAGACCTCAACTATGAGAGACAAAATGTGGAAACAAATCCAGACAATCACATTGTCTGATTTTTGAAAGAATTTATTTTTCAAATCATGGTGGAAAATAAGTATTTGGTCAATATCAAAAGTTCATCTCAATACTTTGTTATATATCCTTTGTTGGCAATGACAGAGGTCAAACATTTTCTGTAGGTCTTCACAAGGTTGTCACACACTGTAGCTGGTATGTTGGCCCATTCCTCCATGCAGATCTCCTCTAGAGCAGTGATGTTTTGGGGCTGTCGCTGAGCAACACGGACTTTCAACTCCCTCCAAAGGTTTTCTATGGGGTTGAGATCTGGAGACTGGCTAGGCCACTCCAGGACCTTGAAATACCTCTTACGAAGCCACTCCTTCGTTGCCCGGGCGTGTGTTTGGGATCTTTGTCATGCTGAAAGATCCAGCCATGTTTCATCTTCAATGCCCTTGCTGATGGGAGGAGGTTTTCACTCAAAATCTCACGATGCATGGCCCAATTCATTCTTTCATGTACACGGATCAGTCGTCCTGTTCCCTTTGCAGAGAAACAGCCCCAAAGCATGATGTTGCCACCCCCATGCTTCACAGTAGGTATGATGTTCTTTGGTTGCAATTCAGCATTCCCTCTCCTCCAAACGCAAGGAGTTGTGTTTCTACCAAACAGTTCTACTTTGGTTTCATCTGACCATATGACATTCTCCCAGTCCTCTTCTGGATCATCCAAATGCTCTCTAGCAAACCTCAGATGGCCTGGCTTAAGCAGGGGGACACGTCTGGCACTGCAGGATCTGAGTCCCTGGCGGCGTAGTGTGTTACTGATGGTAGCCTTTGTTACGTTGGTCCCAGCTCTCTGCAGGTCATTCACTAGGTCCCCCGTGTGGTTCTGGGATTTTTGCTTACTGTTCTTGTGATTATTTTGACCCCATGGGGTGAGATCTTGCGTGGAGCCTCAGATCGAGGGAGATTATCAGTGGTCTTGTATGTTTTCCATTTTCTAATTATTGCTCCCACAGTTGATTTCTTCACACCAAGCTGCTTGCCTATTGCAGATTCAGTCTTCCCAGCCTGTTTTGTTTCTGGTGTCCTTCGACAGCTCTTTGGTCTTCACCATAGTGGAGTTTGGAGTGTGACTGTTTGAGGTTGTGGACAGGTGTCTTTTATACTGATAACAAGTTCAAACAGGTGCCATTAATACAGGTAATGAGTGGAGGACAGAGGAGCCTCTTAAAGAAGAAGATACAGGTCTGTGAGAGCCAGAAATCTTGCTTGGTTGTAGGTGACCAAATACTTATTTTCCACCATAATTTGCAAATAAATTCTATCAAAAATCAGACAATGTGATTGTCTGATTTCTTCAGTTACTTCTTGGTTTCCATGCCTAGGCAAATGATGTCATCCATCACAGGAGTCTTCAGGAGGGGTTTTCTTGGCTAAGTAGACCCTCCTACCTGCATGCCTGAGCTAAGAGCAGATGGATTCTCGGAAGTTAATGCTACATGAATCATCTGCCCTTATCTAACCACCTCCCACACAGCCTGTTGGAATATGATGGCTGGGCGGGGCATTTGCCATTCTGGATGGAAATTATATGATGTCCTCTCAAAATGCGCCTTTCATGTGCCCCATGGGGTCACGCTCCTGTGCGATCTGTCACTGGCTGTGTCCATCGGATCAGTGTACCAGCTCGCTGCCGGTACCATGTGAACTGCTGTGACCAATCACAGCAGATCACATGACAATTGTACACAGTGGGTGGCTTCCTTTCATGCCATTCATTGTGTACAATTCTGTTGTGATTGGTCACATGGTACAGCCCATCTGTACCATTTGTATAGATGAGACCAGTCACAGCTAATCACAATAGTAAACACTGAATTAATCAGTTTCATTCAGTAAAAATAGTTCTAATGGTAAAAATTTTATTCACTGGTTGTCAGGGCTGGACTCAGCCCTTCCTTCTCTGAGCTGGCCGCTCAGCTGTCAGCTAATTGCCAGCTCCCATCTTTCTCCATAGTTACTCACCTGTTGATGATCCTGCTCGTCAGTCCTGCCTACTTAAGCCGTCCAGTCCAGAGGAGTTCTGCTTCGCCCTGGTTACATCACAGGAAACTGTGTTTTTGTTTAAAGACTGGCTTTGCTGACATCCCTTCTGGCTCCAGATCCTGCTTGCTGTTCCACTACATTGATTCCTGACTTCTAGCTTGGCTGACTACCCGTTCCGGTTACTGAACTTTGGATATGTTTTGACTACGTTTGTTCTATTTACTTTTATTATTAAACAAGTGTAATTTACCTGTACTTCTGTCTCGGTCTGATTTCATGGTTTCTGACACTGGTATAAGCCATGATAATAAAATAATAATCCTGATCACTTACTCAGAGCAGTACAGTGTTACTACGGTAACACTGCATTGCTCCGGTCACAATGTGTTAAAAAAAAAATAAAATCATACAAAAAAAAACTTAATCAAAAAGAAAAAAATGTTAAAAAAAATTTGAAAAAAGTCAGTGCCCCTGATCCCCGCCACACCAGTTATATGATTTCACTGTACTGCACTGGTGACTGTGTAATAAGAAATTTTTTGGAAAAAAAATGTGAAAAAATTGTGAAAAAAAAAATATATTTTTTTACATTTCTTCATTTCTCCCAAAAATTGTGACAAAAAATCTCAACTTCAGAAAACTTGCCATTCCTCTTACTTAAAACCTTTGATTGTCTACTTTCCAAAAATAGGTCATTTTGGGGGTATTTGTACTGTTTGTGATTTTCAGATATACTGTATATACTGGGGCTCTCCAAAAACTTTCCAAACAAAGGGCCAGTTTACTGGTCCTCAGGCTTTAGGGGGGCCCAATTTGTGACCACTGGAAGTAGAAAATGCCCCATCATTGGAAGAAATAGAGCCTCATTGATAGGAATGGGAGGAATAATGCTCCATCATTGGTGTCAGCTGGAGGAAAAGTGTCCCAAGGGCCAGATGAAGGCAAGCAAAGGGCCGCATCTGCCCCCCCCCCCCTCCCCCCCGGGACATAGTTTGAAGACCACTGGTGTATACCATAGTTTGTGGACTCTATAACTTTCCTACAGACTAAATAATATACACCGATTTGGGTTATTTTCACCAAAGTAGTAGAGCAGAATACAAGTTGACTAAATTTATGAAGAAAGACTATTTATTTGCAAAATGTATTTGCAGAAAGGAAGAAAAATGTGTTTTTTTTTTTAAAGTTTAGGTCTTTTTTTCCTTTAATTAGCAAAAAATAAAAACCCAGTGGTGATTAAATACCACCAAAAAAAAGATCTATTTGTGTGAAAAAAAAGATAAAAAATGTAATTTGTTTACAGAGTTGCATAACCGCTCAATTGTCATTCAAAGTGAGACAGCGCTGAAAGCTGATAGTTGGCCTGGGCAGGAAGGGGGTGAAAGTGCCCAATATTGAAGTGGTTAAATAGAGCCCTGCTATAAATTCCTAATGTAACATGTGCTTGTAATCATCATTAATCTCCTACCAGATCTCCTAGAGCAGTGGACTCAAAACTGCGGCCTGGGGGCCAGATGTGGCCCTTTGCTAGCTTTTATGTGGCCCTTGGTATCCACAGATACCAACTATGACCAGTGAATGGGGCATAATTCCTCCCAATGACACCAAAGATGGGGCACAATTCCACCCAATGATACCAGCAATAGGGCCCAATGACAGCAATGATGGGGCACAATTCCTCCCACTGACACCAAAGATGGGGCATTGTTTTTTCCCCACTGATGTCGGGACCTTATCTACTGCCAATGGCCAGGATACACCCCCCCTCCCCAAAGCCCTAAGGACAGTAAACTGGCCCCCTGTTTAGAAATTTTGGAGTCCCCTGTCCTAGAGGAAGATCTGTACATTCAATAGACCTTCAGGTCACTCTGGCACTAGTAGTACACCGGTGTCCATGAAGTTTATGGAACTTCACCATCTCTGTTGGGTGTTATGATGGAGGATGTTAAAGTTGTTCAGTGGAAAGGTCTGATAAGATCTTAGCACTTCATCTTAAAATATTAACCAATGTTCCTTCCTGTATCACTTCCTATTTTCCACCGGACCACACGCTCCTTTCTCAGGCACGTAGTGTCAGTGTAGACAGAGCTGAGTTTCTCCATCCGTTCACTTCTAGACAGACCTCCTGGAGGATAAATATAATGACCTTCTTTTTCTGCATCCTGGTTGTATGTATAATAGGTAAGTCTACAATATAATAAGTTAAAGGGAACTTGATAGTATAGAATTATGGGAGCTTCCACTACTGCCTTATGCTTGAAGTGGTTATTTATAGTCTCCATAAGAAGCCCATGCGACAGGGTGACAAAGTAGGAGCAAAAATGAAGAGACAGGGACAGAGTGTTGTCAACCTATTAGAGGAAGCCATGTAGCATGCTAGACACGATGATGTAGTCAGCGATAACTTAAAAGCCTTAAAATCAGGGCGACAGGAGGGAGCATACAATTAAGAACACTCCACTAATAAAGAAGATCAGATAATCCAATAAGCATGAATAGAGGACAAGTGAAGCAGGACAGTTCTATTAGAGATCTTTTCTTCAATTCTTCTGCTCGTTGTTGTACTGCTAATGGAAATATGCATTCATTAATTATCATCATTATATTAACTGCTGCATGCAAAAATATTTTATATCTCCTGATATGTACACTGGACATACTGTGTTATTGTGATACATACATACCTCCCAACCATCACGGATGTGCTGGGACTGTCCCAGAACTTGATGCAAGTCCCGGCGTCCCTGAGAATGAAGTCTTTGTCCCAGAGTGGAGCCAAGTGCTGGAACAAATTTCCGCACTTGGTTTAAGTGGCTTGCCCGCAAGCATGCAGTAGCGTGGGCACCAGTAACACCAGCCCTCCAATCACATAGATACAGTATACATGTGATCGGAGGAATTTGACATGGATCGAAAGTTGTTTTTGCACAGTTTTTTTTCCACACAGTTTTTATTCATGAACTTATTCATATTAGTGTTTATCAATTGTTGGACTTTTTTGAATTTCACCTTTTACACTCCAGGAGAACAGTGGATTTGTTCTGAATTTTTAACATTTCACTTTATGTCATTATTTTATTAGACTAGGATTGTCATATTTTTTTCACTTGATGCACCTTATATACACACTGGATGTTATTTTATTTTCTGTCCCTCAGTTCTTGCATATTCATACCTCAGATCACCCAATTCCTGTACCTTCACCCATCAGATCCCCCCCAATTCCTGTACCTTCACCCCTCAGAACCCCCAATGCCTGCACCTTCACACCTCAGATCCCCCAATTCCTGCACACCTCAGATCCCCCAATTCCTGCACCTTCACACCTCAGATCCCCCAATTCCTGCACCTTCATATCCCAGGTCACCCCAATTCATGCACCTTCACACCTCAGTTCCCCCCCCCCCAATTCCTGCATGTTAGCAGCTCAGATCATCTCAGTTCCTTCCAAGGTCTTCTGCATTTTCATTTCTTGGAACAAATATTCAAATTAGAAGTCATAAACTCACTGAATGCCTTGCTTGTTTTAAGTCAGTGTGTTAAACTACCGAATTCAAAGACAGACAGGAAACTAGCATTTTCAGAAGGAGGTCAACAGCGACCAGGCTCTGCTCGTGGTTTTTACCTCCATTCTATTTAAAGTGAGATATGTGTGATAACTGCTAATTCTTTATGTACATCACGGGACACAGAGCCATAGTAGTTACTATGTAGGTTATAGGCCACCTTCAGGTGATGGACACTGGCAAGCCCTAAGACAAAAAGTGCACTCCCTATATAACCCCTCCCACTACTGGTAGTACCCCAGTTTTTTCGCCAGTGTCTAAAGGTGTTGGTCACTAGTGAAGATGTGCTGAGCTCCACTGGAGCAATCCTTGCTGGGGCTAGCCATGCAGCTGGGATCCAAAGTATCTTTTTAGGCCGAATTGAATGGTACCCGGGCCTCGAGTCGGAAGAAACGAGGTTTTGCCTGTAAACGCTTCTCTTTTAGAGAGCTGGACCCCGGGCTTCAGTACTTTTGGTAGTAAGGCCATGAAGTTTTACTGGCAGTGGTGCTATTACAGGTCCAGCATTGTGGGTTTCCCAGAGGATCCCCAGCTCCTGAAGCTTTAATGGAACCCACTGTGAAGGGTGAAGATTGGGTCTGTTGGTTTACCACAGAAAACCCTGCGGCAGGAAAGGTAAGTGGAGTTTTTCTAAGAAATTTTTGAAATCTTCTTATGAATGTCTCCTTTAAATTTAGTGAATGTTGTCATGCCTATGTGTCACCACTGGGAGCTGTATAGAGCACGTACCGTCCCTTGCTTCTCTGAGGGCCCACAATGTATCCAGGAACAGCAGTTTCCTTTCCTCCTGCCAGCAGCGGTCCTCCGGTAAGTCTGAGGGGGGGTTTTCCTCCCCAGCAGATGCCCCCCCTTGTGCTGTTTTTTCTCCCCTTCTTCACAGGGAAGAAGTGGAAAAAAAAAAAAAAGCGCGAACGGCACGCCGCCCTACTCAGCGGCTTCCAGGCCCCCCTTCACCATTTTCTTTCCCTCACTGCTGATAGGATTGGAAGACTGCACTCACGTGGGAAAGGCTCTTTTTCAAAAGGAAAGGAGAGGGGCCATAGGCGATGGAGGGGGGTGGGGCTTAGTGTGGCATTGGCATCCTCCAGCGCTGGAAAGTGTGTTTAAAAGGCACCATTGTTACTGCTGCAAGCTGCGGAGGGACACAAGAGCAAAGCTGGCATGAAAGAGGTTTATTGACACAGGCATTCCTTTTGACACATTTACTACTGCATTAGGCTGAGCATTGATAGCAGCGATAGGGCTGGACTATTGCGCAAGCAGTGGATGCGTTCCTTCTGGTAGTACCTCTGCTTTGTGCATCGGGCTATGGTCGGAAGGGGGGGTAAAAACACCTCAAAAAAGGTCTCTAGAAAGACATCTACAGTCACACAGAACCATCTCAAAAAAGATGGCATCCTCCCCTGAGAGTAATATGGCTGGTCAGAGTGAACCATCAGGAGTGTTGCAGCTGCTCTTAACACTGCAACCCCTGTACATATTACTAAGGAGGTTTTTTCTTCAACCATTTTAGGCTTGGAGCAAAAAATTGACACTTTAATCGCATCCCAGAGTGGGACTAAGCGTAACAGGTCCCCGTCCATTGCTCAGGACCCTCATGCTGAGGAACAAGGGGCGAGAGATGACAAATTTCTCTCACCAGGACCAGGAAGAGGCGGATGACTTCTCTTCCGAAGAACCTAATACGGAAGGATCAGGTTTGCAAGAAAGATTGTTGGTACAGTCTCTCACTGAATTGGCCGCTCCACATTTTTGCTGCCAGTAGCGGAGTCAGTCAATGAGCCCACTTCTGGTTTGGGTTCACTAAAGCCTCCCCAAACTGTTAATGCTTTTCCTATTCATTCATGGCTAAAAAAGCTTATGTATTCTGTGTGGGAGCACCCAGATAAAGTTTTTTCCTCCAAAAAAGTTTTCAACACTTCTTCCTCCTATGGAGGAAAAGTTTAAGAAATGGGGAATTCCAGCTATTGACGCTGCTATATCCTCTGTGAACAAAAACCTGACTTGTCCAGTAGACAATGCTCAAATACTGAAGGATCCAACAGATAAGAAGTTGGAATTCCTTTTTAAAAACTATATTTCGCTCGCAGTTTCAGTGGTTCATGCTGCACTGGCAGTGATCGGGGTATCTCAGTCCTTAAAGGACCAGTTTATAGAGGTACTCAAGGTTATTCCTGATCAGCAGGCCCAAGATTTGGCTGGGATATCAGAGGCGTTGGCCAGTTTCCCTTTTCACGGTAAACGGTTATTTGGAGACGATCTGAATAAATATATCCAAAGAATTTCTAATGGGAAAAGTTCCCTTTTACCGGTTAAGAAGAAGTTTAAGCATTTTTCTTTTAGACAAGCTTCTTCTCCAGTGCCAGGAGCATCAGCCTCCAGGCAGTCACGATGGCCCCCACCGCCAGGTTCAAGAGGTAAACCTCATTTGAGTGGGGGGAAGACTTCTGCAGTTTTCAAGAGTCTGGCAGGAACAATGCCAAGACAGATGGGTGGCTTCCTCAATATCTCTAGGTTACAAACTAGAGTTCCAAGAATTCCCGTCTCCTCGTTTTCTCAGATCAAACGTTCCCAGAGATCCAGTAAAAAAGAAGTCTCTCTTTCTAGCTTTGGATCATCTCTTGTCTCAAAGAGTGATATCGGTGGTTCCCTTGGTAGAGCAAGGATTAGGGTTTTATTCAAACCTTTTCATGGTACCAAAACCAAACGGGGATGTCAGACCCATTTTAGATCTCAAAGATCTAAACCAGTTTTTGAATATCTCTCGCTCTTTTCGCATGGAGTCAATCCGATCAGTAGTCTCCATCATACAAGGAGGAGAACTTCTGGCATCAATCGACTTCAAGGATGCTTATCTCCATGTGCCAATTTTCCCTACTCACCAGAAATATTTATGCTTCGAGGTAGAAAATCTTCATTTTCAGTTCGTAGCTCTGCCCTTCCATCTAGCTACTGCACCTCGAGTGTTTACAAAGGTCCTGGCTCCTCCTATAGCCAGATTAAGGGCTCAAGGTATAATGATACTAGACTACTTGGATGATCTACTCTTGATAGATCAGTTGGTAGCCTGCTTAAAGCCAAAGTTTGGTCACCGCAGTCAGCTACCTGGAATACCTAGGTTGGATTCTCAACCTAGAGAAATCCTCCATCCATCCATCAAGTAGATTGCAGTACTTTGGGCTGATCATAGATACAGTTCAGAAGAGGGTGTTTTTGCCCCAGGAAAGGATCAGTTCTATAAGGGAACTGATTCAGTTGGTCAAAACAAAGAAGAATCCTTCTATTCAACTTTGCATGAAATTGTTGGGAAAGATGGTGGCTTCTTTCGAGGCCATTCCTTATGCGCAGTTTCATTCAAGACTGCTGCAAAACAGTATCCTGTCAGCTTGGAACAAGAAGGTCCAAGCTCTGGACTTCCCAATGTGTTTATCCCCCAAAGTGCGTCAGAGCCTCAATTGCTGGTTGATATTCAAGAATCTTAAAAAAGGAAAAGTCTTTCTACCAGTTACCTGGAAGGTGGTAACAATAGATGCCGGCCTTCTGGGCTGGGGAACAGTCCTGGAAGAAGCATCTGTCCAAGGGAAATGGTCCAAATCAGAAATGACCTTTCCCATCAATATTCTAGAAATTTGGGCAGTACGCCTGGCCCTGAAGGCCTGGACGCTCAGATTACGGAATTGTCCTGTCAGAATTCAATCCAACAATGCCACAGCAGTGGCCTATATCAATCACTAAGGGGGCATGAGAAGTGGTGCGGCCCAAAGAGAGGTGAATCATATCCTATCTTGGGCAGAAGACAACATTCCTTGTCTGTCAGCAATCTTCATTCCGGGGATAGAGAATTGGCAGGCGGACTACTTGAGTCGCCAACAGTTGTTCCCGGGAGAATGGTCTCTTCACCCTGACATCTTTCTGTCAATATGTCAAAGATGGGGAATTCCGGACATGGATCTGTTTGCGTCCAGGTTCAACAACAAGATCGACAACTGATCTATGCGTTCCTTCCTGTTCTGCTGCTTCTGCGCCTTCTTCGCAGGATCAAGCAGGAAGGTGATTCTTGTACAAACAGCTCTCTTATATAATGCCGGGAAAGCGCGCTTGTATGTCTCTCAGTAACACAAACAGACGCTGGTATCACGTTGAGCTCAGCAGAATCCTGTCTTGAATGCTTTTTACTCCTTTATTTATACTGTCAACATGAATGAACAAAGGAAGGTGGTTGCTTCAGAATCAGCCAATCAGACACTTGTATAGTTTCAAAAGAACCAATCACAGACACATATATATATTCAAATAGAAATACAGTAGTGAGGTGTGCAGATGGTCGTGTGCAAAACCATGCGGCAAGCACATGGTTCCGAACACGATCGTGTGCACATTCCCACTGCTACCAATGACACGAGCCATACTCTAACATGGCTCAGTGGGCCATAATTTTGTATGGTTATGCTATGGTTCCCATGTACGCAGATCTGCTTACTTAGAAGTTTAAATACGGTCGCCATGGAGTGGCCAGTCCCTTGGTAAGGCATAAATAAACATCCTTAAAAGAGCAACCAGATCAGATCTACCATGTCCACGGGAAGGTTTCCACATCCAATGGTCTTCCACCAGCGTCTGTATGTGCGAATACCCTCACATGAGCGTATTACAGCAAAACAGACACTGGGGGGCATCTGAAAACATACATTAATAAAAATTTCCACAACAGATGACATATATACATATGGAGATTGGATGACATATATGTATGGGGATTGGATGACATATATATGTATGGGAATTGGATGACATATATATGTATGGGGATTGGATGATATATACATGTATGGGGATTGGATGACATATATATGTGTATGGAAATTGGATGACATATTCGTGTATGGAGAATGGATGACATAGATGTATGGAGATTGGATGACATATAGATGTATGGAGATTGGATGACATAGATGTATGGAGATTGGATGACATATAGATGTATGGAGATTGGATGACATATAGATGTATGGAGATTGGATGACATAGATGTATGGAGATTGGATGACATATAGATGTATGGAGATTGGATGACATGCCATATCTCACAACAGTGAGTACACCCCTCACATTTTTGTAAATATTTTATTATATCTTGACAACACTGGAGAAATGACACTTTGCTACAATGTAAAGTAGTGAGTGTACAGCTTGTATAACAGTGTAAATTTGCTGTCCCCTCAAAATAACTCAACACACAGCCATTAATGTCTAAACCGCTGGCAACAAAAGTGAGTACACCCCTAAGTGAAAATGTCCAAATTGGGCCTAAGGTGTCAATATTTTGTGTGGCCACCATTATTTTCCAGCACTGCCTTAACCCTCTTGGGCATGGAGTTCACCAGAGCTTCACAGGTTGCCACTGGAGTCCTCTTCCCCTCCTCCATGACGACATCACGGAGCTGGTGGATGTTACAGACCTTGCACTCCTCCACCTTCCGTTTGAGGATGCCCCACAGATGCTCAATAGGGTTTAGGTCTGGAGACATGCTTGGCCAGTCCATCACCTTTACCCTCAGCTTATTTAGGAAGGCAGTGGCTGTCCTGGAGGTGTGTTTGGGGTCACTATCATGTTGGAATACTGCCCTGCGGCCCAGTCTCTGAAGGGAGGGTATCATGCTCTGCTTCAGTATGTCACAGTACATGCTGGCATTCATGGTTCCCTCAATGAACTGTAGCTCCCCAATAGGGATGAGCTTGATGTTCAGGTCGAACACGAGTTTGACTCGAACATCGGGTGTTCGCTCGTTCGCCGAATATCGAACAATATGTGGGCATTCGCGGGAAATTCTAGGGCCTGCGGAACGCCCCATAATGCACTGCGAGATCGCAGTGTATTGCTGTATGATGATTGGCCAAAGCATGCACCTGACCTGCATGCTTTGGCCAATCCCAGCGCCCTCTGCTAACAGAGCCATAATTGGCCAAAGGCAGGGTGCTTTTGGCCAATCATGGCTCAGGGGGACTAAGTCCACGCCCCACACTATATAAGGCTTCCTACATGGCAGCCCTGTGTAGTGTTGTTGGCTTGGACGGAGACATAGCTTGATTTAGATTGAGCAGGCAGGTTATTCAGTTAGTGGCAGTGTATTTAATATATATATATATATATATATATATATATATATATATATATATACAGTCAGTCTAGTATATATATACTCTGCAGCATCCAGTCAGTGTAGCCTAGAGATCAACATTCTACAGTGCATTCCGTGGGGTACTATTTCTAATCTACTTCAGGCAGTGTATTTGATATATATATATATATATATATATATATATATACAGACAGTCTAGTGTATATGTGTATATATATATATATATATATATATATATATATATATATACACACACACACTCTGCAGCATCCAGTGTAGCGTATATCTACAGTACATTCCGTGGTGTACTGTTTCTACTACTTTTCTGGTTGTGTACACATCACACAATACAGTGCAACCATAGTGCAGTTGCTCCTACTTTTCTGGTGGTGTACACAGCACACAATACAGTGCAGTGTGGTGTTGCCAAACAAAATATACATCATGTCCGGAAGGCCACCAAGGAGAGGCAGATGCTCACAGGCCACTAAAAGAGGGCAAGCAGGCTCTGTGTCTACAGTCAACAGTGCTGGTCGCGGACATGGTGCATCCTCTTCAGGTGGCCGTGGGGCACGCTTGTCCTTTTTTCCTGCTGCTGGCCATGTTATTGAGCCAGAATATGTAGAAGAGTTGGTGGAGTGGATAACAAAGCCGTCCTCATCCTCCTCATCCTCCATCACACAGGCTCAGAGTAGTTTGCCTTCCAATGCAGCTGCCAAAGCGGCCTATTCCACCGGCTCCTTGTCCACAGTCACTCCTTCCGCTGCCTCACCATCATGCACAGAGGAGTCCCCCGAACTATTTGACCACAGTGTCGGCTACATGCTGATGGAGGATGCGTAGCAATTAGAAGGCTCCGATGTTGGTTCCCAGGTTGAGGAAGGGAGTAACGTGAGCCTAGAGAGAGGGGGTGCCCAAGAAGGACAAGAAACTGGAAGTCATGTTCCCCCAGCCACAGCATACTGCCAAGTTTGCTCCAGTGACGAGGAGTGAGGGGATGACGAGGTCACTGACTCTACTTGGGTGCCTGATAGAAGAGAGGAGGCAGAAGAGGCACAACTCCAGCGAGGCAGGATGTCCTCTGGAGGGCAGCTTAAGGGCAGCCACCCTACTGCATCACACCGCAGAGCTCCGCAGGTGCAGGGTGCTGCTGACTCCCCCCTGATTTTCAAAAGTTCTTTGGTGTGGGCCTTTTTTGACACGTGTGCAGCAGATCACACCATTGCTGTTTGCAACCTATGTCTGAAGCAGATAAAGCATGGCCAGAACAGCAGCCACTTTGGCACCACATGCTTGACCAGACATATGACGACCTCCCATGCAGTCCATTGGCAGCAGCACTTGAAAGACCCACATCAAAGAAAAAGGCGGACTTCTCCTTGTTCCTCATCTGGGATCTCCAACCCCACTATACCTCCAGTCCTCTCCAAAACCTGCACTGAGAGGAATGAAGGTATAGCAATAGGTGTCCCAAGTACTTGCAGCCAATCTGCTATCAGTACACCTCCATCTGATTTTAGCAGGCAAATTTCCCTACCCCAGTTGCTAAACCGGAAAAAGAGATTTGGTCCCAGCCATCCACATGCTCAGCGTCTGAATGCTAGCTTGGCCAAATTGCTAGCATTGCAATTGCTGCCTTTTCAGCTGGTAGACTCTGCCCCCTTCAGTGAATTTGTGGAATGTGCTGTACCTCAGTGGCAGGTTCCAAAATGCCATTTCTTTTCACGGAAGGCCATTCCGGCTCTTTACCGGCATGTGGAAGGCAATGTTTTGGCCTTGTTGGACAGGGCGGTCAGCAGTAAGGTGCATATTACCACTGACTCATGGTCCAGCAGGCATGGGCAGGGACGTTACCTTTCCTTAACGGCGCACTGGGTAACTCTGCTGGCAGCTGGGAAGGATGCAGGACAGGGTTCAGTATTGTTGAAGCTTGTTCTGCTACCACACCTCTAAAATGCTAGTGGTCATTCTGCCACAACTCTCTCCTCCACTCCCTCCTCTTCTTCTTCCTCTATGGCCTCTTCTGATTTCTCCTCTGAACCAGCGGGGCTCCGTAAGCGGTCAAGGGCCTACACAAGCACTCAGGCAAAAAGATGCCATGTGGTGCTTGAGTTGGTCTGTGTCAGGAAGATCCTGCCAGTAACAGACATCCTGAGCTTGCAGTTGTGCGATCACGCGCTTATGCGCATGCACGTGCGCTCGCCCATTAGCACCAGGCGGGTTATTTAAACCAGACTTTAACAATGAGATCTTGCTGTCCGCTCTACAGCGTTACATGTGTCTTGATCCTTGAAAACCTGTTCCTGTGCTAAACCCGGCTTGCTCCTGACTATCCTTGTTGTCCGCCTGCATCTGATCCTGGCTTGTCTCTGACCATCCCTGTCATCTACCTGCATCCGGCCGCGGCTTGTCTGACTTCTCTCCTGCCTTACCCTCTGGCACCTCCACTGTCTGCCTGACTACCAACCTGGCTTGTCTGACCCTCCAGTCTCAGTAACCTGGTTCCAGGTTCCAGTCTGCTGTCCAGTTCAAGTCTGCTGTCCGGTTCCAGTCTGCTGTCCGGTTCCAGTCTGCTGTCCAGTTTCAGTCTGCGGCACCAGCCTGCCGATCCAGCTCCTTCCAGGTTCCTGTCTATCTTCCGGCTCAGTCTGAGGTTCTTCTACACAGTGCTTCCTGAGTTCCAGACCCATCTCCTGCTGTTGATCCTGCCAGGCACTCGTGCCACTCCTGACTCCTGTGCTTCCTGTTCACCCCACCAGGGCCCTCGAGTCAGAGCCGCAAGAGAGGCCATCCCCTGCAAGTCGGGCTCGTCCACAAGGTACGTGACAGTCTGCTTAGGGGACAGGAGCCACACTGGGGCAGAGATTATGTCAGCTCTGCAGGGGCAGGCTCAGAGGTGGTTGATGCCACGCCAGCTTCAGGCAGGAATGGTTGTATGCGACAATGGCACCAACCTTCTCTCTTTCACAGCAGGGCCCATTCCTACGCCCAACAAGCGTAACTGTGAGGGGTTACAGTGCTGTGGCACCACCACCACCACCACTGGCTAGGGCACAATTTTTCTGCCCCTGTTTAACAGGGGCATGTAATTACAATTTTTGATCAAATATTTCACAACAGGGCCCGTTCCTGCACCCAACAAGCGTAACTTTGAGGGCTTACAGTGTTGTGGCACCACCACCACTACCCAAGGCCCAATTTAGCTGCCCCTGTTTAACAGGGGCATGTAATTACAATTTTTGATCAAATATTTCATAGCAGGGCCCGTTCCTGCTCCCAACAAGCGTAATGCCCCGTACACACGGTCGGATTTTCCGATGGACATTGTCCGATCGGAGCGTGTTGTCGGAAATTCCGACCGTGTGTGGGCGCCATCGGACATTTTCCATCGGATTTTCCGACACACAAAGTTGGACAGCAGGAGATAACATTTTCCGACAACAAAATCCGATCGCGTCAATTCCGACCGTGTGTGGCCTGTTCCGACGCACAAAGTGCCACGCATGCTCAGAAGAAATTCCGACACGGGACAGCTCGTTCTGGTAAACTTAGCGTTCGCAATGGATACAGCACTTTCGTCACGCTGCAATGTAAAAAATGGTTTAATACAGCGCACTCTCTTCTTCTTTATAATGTGACAAGAATTAAGCAGTTTTGCTGCTCATATTCACACACACTTCTCACAAACTTTTATTTGTGTTTTTTTAGTGGGATTCCCTCAATATATTGTTATTAGTTGTCACATCTGACAGTTTTATATTTTTTATGTTTTTTTTTTTTTTTTTGTTTTTAAGCCTTTTTTTTTCTTTAATGTTTGGATTTTTTCCAAGGCTGATCTTTGTTCAATGTTATTTTTATTTTTACTCCAGAATATTTTTGTGTGTGTTTTGTGTGGCAAGTTACCCCAACACCATTGATATCTTTTATTATTTAATCTCCAGGAGATTGTTTGATGTTGGTGTCCCTTGTTCATTTCACATTGTATATTAGAAATGTACCTGAATCCTCACAAACAAACTGTCATTTTTGAAGTAAAACACATAGGAGAGTATAATTCAAAACAAAAATCCTTTATTAAGGGATCAGAACCAAACAAAGAGGAAGGCAACACTGGATCAACAGCAGAAATTAGTGAAGCCTGGGACCCCCACGGCAGACATCAATTCTTCAACATCAAAATTGGTGGCCTGAGGAGTCCATATATAAGGGAGAGCAGTCTGGTCCGGGATTCACAGAGATCCGGATAGCAGCAAATGACATCAGTGTCCCCAGGCTGTGGTACCACAAGAGGCTGCATTTTTTGGCCGACCAGACTGGACCCAGGGCAATCACTGTCTAGTCTTCCTTCCACGCTTCCTTCCGGGCTGTGGCTGTGCAGTTGGAGATGTGGCAGGAGGAGGAGTAGGACCTGGAGGAGGAGGAGGACTGGGGGGACCTGGAGGAGGACTGGGAGGACCTGGAGGAGGACTGGGAGGACCTGGAGGAGAGGGAGGAGGAGGAGGAGGACCATCCCAAAGCTGTGTGTGAGGTGTAATTTGGCCCCTCATACCTTTCTCCAGAGCCTCTGATATGAGGGCCTGACACATGGCTTTTTGGCCCTCCTCCATCCTCTGCATTTTATATGCTATGAATGCAGCAATGTTCTCCTCCATGGTGTGGGGTGCTCCCAGGACCTCTGTAGCCCTCCAAAAGAATCTGATAGCCGCCTCCTCTAGGGCACTCGTCCTACTGCCACTTTCTCTTTTCAGGGGGGACGGAGGGACCTGCAGATCAGCCAGCCACCTCCTGGCTGAGACTTCCCTGTGTATGAAAAAGGGACATAGTTGTAATGTTTTGCATCATCATTCACAATCCTAAATTAGTACTCCAAACTAACATCTAGTTAACATCATTGATTGGACAAGCAGAAATATTTAGAGGAATGCTATACCTGGCTCAATCTGGGCTCCTCCACATGCGGCCTGGAAGGCCCAGGTTGGGCGTCAGAAGCCTCAGCCGGGGGGGGAAGGAAGCGTGGAAGGAAGACTGGAGAGGGATGGCCTGGGTTCAGTCTGGCCTGCCAGAAAGTGCAGCCTGTCGTAGTACAACATCCTGGGGACATAGATGTCATCTGCTGCTCCGGATCTCTGTGAATCCAGGACTTTCTTGCGCTCCCTCAGATATGTGCTCCTCAGGCCACCAATGAAAATCTTTAAATAAGTGATGTCTGCCGTGGGGATCACCTGCTTCACAATTTCACACAATTGCTCCAGTGCTGCCTTCCTCTTTGCTTGGTTCTTGAAATGGGGGTGGGTAATTTCCCACAGACAGGGCAGCTCACTTAGCATATCAATGAATAGTGACATGAAGTCAGTATCTCTCATTAAGATATCCATGTTCACTGCAAGACACAACACAAGACAAAGCCTAATGTCAGACAAAACTCTCCTAATCTTGTTACAATATAGGCCTCAATCTAGAAGCAGTATAGGCACAAGTTTGTCTCTTACCTTCGTTCTTACGATCGGCGCGTTCAATGCTCCTTCCTCCGCTCACAGATCGTACGTAATACGCACGCGTGTTACGCTTTATACACACTGCGCATGCGTGTAACTCCGCCCGCCCCTGACGTTCTTTCTAGTCTATTCCCCGCCCCTTTTCGTTCGGCGCAGTGGGTGAAGAGCATGATGGCAGAGTTACAGCAGGTGCATGCTAATTATAGCAACGAGGAGGAGGAGGAGGAAAGCCCTGGTCCAGGCACGTCCCGATCCAGAAGGAGACGTTTTAAGGCCACAAATATGTCGTTTGGGGAGATGTTGGAGATGGTACACATCATGAGGAAGTCCGACTATGATGGAAAATATGGGCCTTACCCCCACCCCAACATCCGAAAGGCCAAAATCATTGGTAAAGTGGTCCGGAGTCTGGAGAGGAATTTCGGGGTACGAAGATCTAAAGATCAGCTCAGGAAGCGGTGGTCGGACCTGAAGTTGAGAGAGCCAGAGCAGTACCGAAAGATCCGGAGAGTGCTGCAAAAAAGTAAGTAGTTGTGCTGTGTTCCTATTCTTTCTGTCTTTATTCCGTTCCTTCTGCTCCATATGCTTTTATTAATTGTAACGTTTAAAAGGGCAACTTTAATGTTCATGGGCCCATTATTCGTTCGTATCAAACATTTTTATTTCGGCCTCTAGAACACCATTGTTTAGGCCATATGCATTTTCACACATTTTTTGGGGCCTACTTGGATGCCAAATATTTGTTTGTGTAGATGGGTTGTTACTAGAATGAAATGACAACTAGATTCTGTGTAAGGAGAGGACACTGAGCAGCTGTTTTCACATCTGGACACTGGAGCACTAGTGTGGGACCCCAGAACACCATTTTTATTAGGGGGGCACACAGGTGCTCCAGTGTATACTATAGGGGGGGCTACATCTGTGAAGCTTGTACCAAACATGTAAAGTATTGCAGCTTGACAAAGGGCAATAAAAAAAATATACATCTTGGAACTCGGCTAAAATAGACAATTTTACCCCACTTCCAAGCAATGTTTCCTATTTCTAGTTCTGCCATCAAATATCTGTGTGCTAATTATACCATTTTTGTTTTACATAGGGGAGAAAAGACTCGGAGGACAGCCCTCATCCGAGGAGACCACAGACCCCCCACCTATGGAAGAAGGTGAAATACCCCCAAACGAAGAAGAAGAGCAGGAGGAAGAAGAAGACGTGGTGGAGATTGGCACCACAACAGGTGAGTGTCTGCGACCACAGACTCAGGTAAACGAGATGGATGGTGGCAGATTTTTGAGACCTTTTTTTTGTTCTTTATCTCTTTTTAGGTGATCGTGATGTGAGGGATCCTGAACGCTTTACTTCAGAAAGTGCCCAGATACTGATCGGGGAGATCATGGGGTGTAATCTCCAATTGCAAAACATCCAGAAACAAATCAGTGATGTTATTAAAAAAAATAATAACATCATTGATGTTTTGGGGCGAATTTAAACCCCACAAAATCACCTGTTTTATTGTGGTCCAATCTTCCAAAAATTTTTAAAATGTTTAGAAAAGCCAAATTTGGAGGATGCACACAGTGTGCCAACATGTGCTATCTGCCATCACGGGAGATCAATGGACGCGTTTTGGGGGTGCAACACCTTCCTCAATTATAAAGTCGCATTGAGGAAAGGCTTTCTCCCCCAAAACACGTCCCTTGATCCCCCATGATGGCAGATAGCACATGTTGCCATTCGTAAATTGGTGTGCATCTTCCAAATTTGGCTTTTCCAGGGGTGATTTCCCCCCATCTGAACGCTAGATCAAACCCAGTTCCTAAATACTGATGTCTGATATAGCCTTCAGGTTTTACCTAATGTGAACTTTGTAAGTTCAACTTTTTTGGCTTTCTTGTTGGTTTTACACAGGCCTGTTTTATCTGAAATGGATATTTTGATTTTTCATAATGCTACTGCAAACATTGTTATACAACAAACATGTTGGTTTGTTTTAAAAACCTTTGGTAAATGCGCATGTGATTGTGCAGGTATAAAAAAGTGCCTTACTCAAGAATGTGTGGATTATTGTCTCAACACTACAACACTTTTGGGGTGATGTAATTGTTGTTTTATGCACAAATGGGGGTTATTTCCTAAGGGCAAATCCTCTTTGCACTACAAGTGCAGGTTCAGTGCAGTTGCAAGTGCACTTGTAGTGAAATGTGTTTTTGCATTTAGGAAGTACCAGCCAACACTGTTTTTTATAAGGTTACCCAATCACGACATTTTCTGCACTCAACACATTTCTGTCAGGGTCAGCTAAAACAAACACAAGCAGTAAATGGCCACAAAGAATTTCTTTTGGTTGTTTTTTATTTGAAAAAGGTGTCACAGATTGTCTGGCATATTGATAGCCCCCCTACCCGCAAAGAACTCCAGGTATCGTAACCGGACATCACGGGCATTCAGGGAGGGCAAGCCAGGACGGCCGCTTTCAAGTGCCGTCATTGTTGATGTATTTGGGATTCCGGCCTCAGGCCCAACTGAGCCAGCATAGTTGGCTGAATGTTTTCGTAGAAAATTATGGAGAACACAGCAGGCAAGTATTATATGGTTCAGTTTATACTCCGCCATATGGATGGGTGTCATAAATAATCGGAACCGGCTGGCCAGGATTCCAAATGTGTTCTCCACCACTCTTCGGGCTCTGGCCAGCCGGTAATTAAAAACCCTCTGTTCCGGGGTGAGGGTCCTCATCGGGAATGGCCGCATCAGGTGGTCCCCCAGCGCAAATGCTTCATCAGCAACGAACACAAATGGGAGACCTTCAACATTGTCCTCTGGAGGTGGCAAGTCCAAGCTGCCATTCTGGAGACGCCTGTAGAACTCCGTCTGGGCGATGACTCCACCATCGGACATCCGGCCATTCTTCCCCACGTCCACATACAAGAAGTCGTAATTAGCCGACACCACCGCCAACATCACTATACTATTAAACCCCTTGTAATTATAATAGTACGACCCCGAGTTGGGTGGTGGGACGATGTGGACGTGTTTCCCATCAATTGCCCCTCCGCAGTTAGGAAAGTCCCACCGCTGGGCAAAGTGGGAGGCCACAGTCTGCCATTCCTGTGGCGTGGAAGGAAACTGTTGAGGAAAAAACAATAAACATTACTATTTTTTCACAGAAACCTGGCAAGCAGATTAGACACAAACATTATGGGTCAACCTCCAGATAGCATTTATTAAGGGGAATTTAACAACAACAAAGTATAAGGTACACCTATCATATTCCCCCCCCCCTCTCATGGGCCATTTCTAACATTATAGGGGGGGGGAACACTTGGACAGGTAACCCTCTTCACTTCATTGAGAGATGAATGCCTAAATACAGGGTATTACTTGGAACAGCCCCTCCTTAGTTACACTATTGGCAGCCCACTGGACAGGTAAGAAGTGTCATAATACAAAGATATAAATACACACTGTACACATTTGAGCACATTTGGACATTCTGCTATTACCTATCAAGATCATAATAGGATACAAGAACTTTAAACAGTACCATTGGAAAGTATACAGGAAGGCCCTTGCACTACATGCTTTGGGGAATTAATCCATAAATCTGAGCACTAAAGAGATGGGTATAGTGTGTATGGGTTTGGCAAAGTCAGCAGATAGATGATTGAGGATAGAGAATTGGGATCAGCTGACTTAGCAGTTGGGGGAGGGAGGGTTACAAAAAATTTGGGGACACCACAAAAAAAAGCCTCTGGCCCTCTGCCTGAATTTAAATAAAAAATAACATTTCAAAACATTTTAGGGGGTGTTTGGGGTAAAGCACTACTATGGAGCTGATAAAATACATTGTTAAGTAACTACATCAGGTGAATATAGGGCAGGAGACACCATGCTGGGGAGGTTATTGAAGGACAAATATGTATGAAGGACCTAAAATAATAATTACATAAAAATCCAGCATGCATGAGGACAAAGGGGACATTCACAGCATAATACAATTATGGTAATTAGGGAATGAGGAAAGAAATACAATATATTATCAAACATTCAATACAATAAAATGTGATATAAAAGGATAAAAATCTTACCTTCATATACTCCTTCTGCAGGACCTGGATGATGGCAGAACAGGTCTCTGGGATAATGATCCCCAGAGCCTGGGGGGAGATGCCTGTCGAGAACTTGAGGTCCTGCAGGCTTCTCCCTGTGGCCAAATACCGCAAGGTAGCGACCAACCTCTGCTCCGGAGTGATGGCTTGCCTCATGCAGGTATCCTGCCTGCTGATATAGGGGGTCAGCGAAGCCAACAAACGGTGAAACACGGGGTCCGTCATCCTGAGAAAGTTCCTGAAATCATCAGGATTATTCTCACGGATCTCACGGAGCAAAGGCATATGACAGAACTGGTCACGCTGAAGCAACCAATTCTTGGTCCATGAACTCCTCCCCACCCTGTTCATGGACTGGACTTGTGTCAAGGTCAGGACCCCAACACCAAGCCCCCGCACAGCACGAACTCTACGAGGAGTACGCATACGCAACATGGCTAGAAAACGGTCGGCTGCTCAGAACGAACTAACAGAACGCACTGAAGAACAGCAAGGCCTGTGAAGAGCGACCTGAAAAACAGCAACGAGCGGACAAGATCGCACAGAAAACTCCAATACGAACTGACTGCACGCACTGAAGAGCAGATACAAACCCACAAGCACAAACTGAACGGCAGAAAACGATCTGAAAGCCACGAGTCTGAAAAAGCGCGAATCGTCTCTCACCAAACTTTTACTAACACGAGATTAGCAAAAGGAGCCCAAAGGGTGCCTCGCTTGGTTCTGAACTGGCCTTTTCTAGTCTCGTCGTACGTGCTTGACGTCACCGCGTTCTTGGCGATCGGAAATTCCGACAACTTTGTGCGACCGTGTGTAGGCAAAACAAGTTTGAGCCAACATCCGTCGGAAAAAATCAGAGGATTTTGTTGTCGGAATGTCCGAACAAAGTCCGACCGTGTGTACGGGGCATAACTGTGAGGGGTTACAGTGTTCTGGCACCACCAACACCTAAGGCCCAATTTTCTGCAGAGTATTTAGGGCAGGCAGTATAGTATATATTAATGATAGGTGATCCACTAAACCTGCCCTTACCTTAAGTGAAATCAACTAGCAGCGCTCATTACAAGAAAAATTATAATTAATGTATATACATGTGTAAGTATAACATAATAAACTAAGAAGTGCAACCTGTTTAGTGTCACACAAAAATATTCCAAAATATTTCAGTGTACACAATATAAATACATACAGTGAATATTCAATGGATAATATAAAAGTTCAACAAATAGTGACGTAGTGATAAGTGTGATAAATCATATATAATAATAAATATAATAATAAAGATCTTCAGTGAACAAAAATCTTCCACCACACCGCTGTGAACTGTGGTCTCCACACCCCTTCAGCGAGCAAACTCACCAGCTACTTTTGCCTTACACTCTCGTGTTCGGCTCACAGGCTATTCCCACACAGTAAGGGGTACAGTGATCATATCCACTCAATTCCCGTTAGATCTCCAGAGCCTATATAGGCGTACTCTCCACATGAAACAAAGAAAAGCGAACCAATAGTGCAGTAACGCAATGAACTTTATTAAAAGCAACACTCTCCTCCACCATTAAACTCACATTTCCACAACTTGAATCAAGCAGAAAAGCACAGCAAACATGGACATCACCAAAAAAAAAGACTCTCCAAATAATGACCGAACGTATGGTGGTCACGGCAGACCCAGGAAGCTAAGTGTTCGGAGACACTCTCACCCGTTCACCGAGTCCCCTGGAGCCGCTTCCCCGCTTTCCCGTATGGCGCCTCCTGTCACAGCGTCCTACGTCTAGCGCGTCAGATTGCCTCGTAGCCACGCCCCGACATGTTTCGTCACAAGGGACTTATTCATGGGATTGGCTGCGCTATCTGGCAATCTCTCTTAAATACCCTCCTTTCTCGTATGACGCGCGGTAATGATGACACCGCGCTTGCGCACTCCCTGTGTCTCCGCTCGCACCATACGTGTACATTGCTTGATGTGCAAAGGTCCACATACATTTAAAGACTTCTGTTACCGCAAATGTTGAGTACGCCCCTCCATATCTGCAAAAGATCTATTAAGTATTCCTGCAAG
Source organism: Aquarana catesbeiana (assembly GCA_037953035.1). NCBI lineage: Eukaryota > Metazoa > Chordata > Amphibia > Anura > Ranidae > Aquarana > Aquarana catesbeiana. The sequence continues at coordinate 246,437 of JBBHAA010001507.1, forward strand.
CCCATCTCATAGGCAATGCTGATACCCAATCGTCTTTGCATGTATTTTATATTGCAGGCATGGAGTGTCATCTCACAAAACATTTAAAAAAATTTTTTAAATTTTTTTCAAAATTAAAAACTTTTTTAATATTACTATAAAAAGCTATAATTAACATAAAAACTGAATGGTTGGAAAATGAATAAAACTCAACCTTAACCCATTGCAGTCCATCCCAGGTATTCCTGGGTGTCCTCAAAAACCCTACCGACACACATTTTTTATTTTTTATTGTAAATATCTGGTCCCCCTACTACAGTTACTAAAGTGCACCATATTATCATCTGGTCTAACCTTCCTCCCTGTCACTCTCCCTAGGGGTTAAATTCTATAATTGCGTTAGGTGTTATAGAACCTCTCTATATCCAGGGTCAGAGTGACATATATAGAAGGACCTCAACCGTTTCCCCATCAATAATTGTTGATGAAACAGTTGAGGTCCAAGTCTATGTTCAAACCCCCCGGAAAAAGACATTTAAACAGGTATATCCACCGGGTTTCTCGTTGAGACAAATCTCTTATTCTGTTCGAGCCCCTCCACGATGGGTATACAATGTCTATCCCGCAGAACTGTAGTAAAGTGGGGTCCTGGTTATGGTATTCCTTAAAGTGGAGGGACACACTGTGGTACTTGAAACCATTTTTTATATTGGTTAAGTGCTCAGAGATACGAACCCTTAGTAATCTTTTTGTGCGTCCTATATAGAACAGGCCACATGGGCACCACATCAAGTAAACAACAAATGATGAATTACATGTAATGAACTCTTTAATTTCAAAAGCTTCATTTGCTCGATTAATAATACACTTCGTGCTCCTACTTCTGTTCCTCACTGTTCTACAACATATGCACTTATTGCATGGAAAAAAGCCTTTAAGATTGATTTTAATTGATGGCTGGGCTGGAGGGTCAAGAATTTTCTTTACTACTTTGTCTCCAAAGTTAGGAGCCCTCCTATAGATAAACTTAGGGGTTTCTGGTAACACCTCTCCTAGATGTCGATCCCTACGGAGTATGTACCAATATTTTTTAAAAATGGTCTCTATCTCCCTATATTGACTGTGATAGTTGGATATAAAACTCCATTGGTGTTTTTCCTCAGATTTAATCCTTTCTTTCTTTTTCAGACAGTCCTCCCTTGGTACATTAGCTACCCGTTCTATGACGTCATCCATGGACTTTTTTGAGTATCCTTTCTGAAGGAATCTCTCTTTTAAAACCTTAGCCTGCGTGTAGTACTTCTCTTGTTCCGTACAGTTTCGACGGACCCTCAGGAATTGTCCCTTCGGGATACTCTTTATCCATACAGGGTGATGACCACTCCTGATGGATAAAAAACTATTTCGGTCTGTCGGTTTGAAGTATACACTGGTCACCAGAGACTGTTCCTTCCTTTCAATGGACACATCCAAAAAATTGACGCATGTTTCACTAATTTGGGCCTCCAGTTTAATATTGTTATTATTAGTGTTGAGATATTTCAAAAATTCATCGACAGAGTTTCTCGATCCCTCCCAGATGAACAGGAGGTCATCTATAAACCTTCGGTAGAATTTCAGCTGGGGAAAAGACTTACTAAAAATGAATCTGTCCTCCCACTCAGCCATGAACAGGTTGGCGAGGCTGGGGGCAAACTTAGCCCCCATAGCCACGCCAACCCGTTGGGAGAAGAAGTGCCCATTCCACCAAAAATAATTGTGTGACATGCAGAAGTTTAGGGCCTGGCCCACAAACCTCTTCTGCATGTCAGGAATGTCCTCTCTCCTACTTAAGGCCCAATTCAATGACAGGGAGGCGTCCTCATGTTGAATGATCGTATATAATGAGGACACGTCTGCTGTCCCGTATGGCGCCTCCTGTCACAGCGTCCTACGTCTAGCGCGTCAGATTGCCTCGTAGCCATGCCCCGACATGTTTCGTCACAAGGGACTTATTCATGGGATTTAGTTTTGAAAGATTTAGACACCATTAAAGTAAAAGAGGAAGTGATTCCAAAATATATTAATGAAGGAATCAGGGCACTAGAGAAACGGAATAACATTATCATACGTCCGGCTGACAAGGGAGGGGGGGTTGTCATTTTAGATAAATCTTTTTATCATGGACAACTTTCAAACATGCTTAATGACCGCTCCACATATGAAAGATTAACCACTGACCGTACTGAGAAATATAGGGAACAATTAAATTCACTGGTTGAATGGGGATATGCCATTAATGCCCTGAATCTCAGAGAAAAGAGATACCTTGTCCCCAGTGCATGTAGAATTCCAATTATATATACACTTCCCAAAATTCACAAGGATGCTGAACTACCTCCAGCGCGCCCGATTGTAAACGGGATAGGATCTGTCACGGCTAGGTTGGGAGAGTACCTAGATAGGTTTCTCCAGCCAAGTGTGAAAACCACGAAGGCGTATCTACGAGATACAACCGACCTACTCCAAAGATTGGGGGAGGTCTGTTTGAACCCTGCTGATGACATTCTCCTAGTGACAGCAGACGTGTCCTCATTATATACGATCATTCAACATGAGGACGCCTCCCTGTCATTGAATTGGGCCTTAAGTAGGAGAGAGGACATTCCTGACATGCAGAAGAGGTTTGTGGGCCAGGCCTTAAACTTCTGCATGTCACACAATTATTTTTGGTGGAATGGGCACTTCTTCTCCCAACGGGTTGGCGTGGCTATGGGGGCTAAGTTTGCCCCCAGCCTCGCCAACCTGTTCATGGCTGAGTGGGAGGACAGATTCATTTTTAGTAAGTCTTTTCCCCAGCTGAAATTCTACCGAAGGTTTATAGATGACCTCCTGTTCATCTGGGAGGGATCGAGAAACTCTGTCGATGAATTTTTGAAATATCTCAACACTAATAATAACAATATTAAACTGGAGGCCCAAATTAGTGAAACATGCGTCAATTTTTTGGATGTGTCCATTGAAAGGAAGGAACAGTCTCTGGTGACCAGTGTATACTTCAAACCGACAGACCGAAATAGTTTTTTATCCATCAGGAGTGGTCATCACCCTGTATGGATAAAGAGTATCCCGAAGGGACAATTCCTGAGGGTCCGTCGAAACTGTACGGAACAAGAGAAGTACTACACGCAGGCTAAGGTTTTAAAAGAGAGATTCCTTCAGAAAGGATACTCAAAAAAGTCCATGGATGACGTCATAGAACGGGTAGCTAATGTACCAAGGGAGGACTGTCTGAAAAAGAAAGAAAGGATTAAATCTGAGGAAAAACACCAATGGAGTTTTATATCCAACTATCACAGTCAATATAGGGAGATAGAGACCATTTTTAAAAAATATTGGTACATACTCCGTAGGGATCGACATCTAGGAGAGGTGTTACCAGAAACCCCTAAGTTTATCTATAGGAGGGCTCCTAACTTTGGAGACAAAGTAGTAAAGAAAATTCTTGACCCTCCAGCCCAGCCATCAATTAAAATCAATCTTAAAGGCTTTTTTCCATGCAATAAGTGCATATGTTGTAGAACAGTGAGGAACAGAAGTAGGAGCACGAAGTGTATTATTAATCGAGCAAATGAAGCTTTTGAAATTAAAGAGTTCATTACATGTAATTCATCATTTGTTGTTTACTTGATGTGGTGCCCATGTGGCCTGTTCTATATAGGACGCACAAAAAGATTACTAAGGGTTCGTATCTCTGAGCACTTAACCAATATAAAAAATGGTTTCAAGTACCACAGTGTGTCCCTCCACTTTAAGGAATACCATAACCAGGACCCCACTTTACTACAGTTCTGCGGGATAGACATTGTATACCCATCGTGGAGGGGCTCGAACAGAATAAGAGATTTGTCTCAACGAGAAACCCGGTGGATATACCTGTTTAAATGTCTTTTTCCGGGGGGTTTGAACATAGACTTGGACCTCAACTGTTTCATCAACAATTATTGATGGGGAAACGGTTGAGGTCCTTCTATATATGTCACTCTGACCCTGGATATAGAGAGGTTCTATAACACCTAACGCAATTATAGAATTTAACCCCTAGGGAGAGTGACAGGGAGGAAGGTTAGACCAGATGATAATATGGTGCACTTTAGTAACTGTAGTAGGGGGACCAGATATTTACAATAAAAAATAAAAAATGTGTGTCGGTAGGGTTTTTGAGGACACCCAGGAATACCTGGGATGGACTGCAATGGGTTAAGGTTGAGTTTTATTCATTTTCCAACCATTCAGTTTTTATGTTAATTATAGCTTTTTATAGTAATATTAAAAAAGTTTTTAATTTTGAAAAAAATTTAAAAAATTTTTTTAAATGTTTTGTGAGATGACACTCCATGCCTGCAATATAAAATACATGCAAAGACGATTGGGTATCAGCATTGCCTATGAGATGGGCTTGCAGGAATACTTAATAGATCTTTTGCAGATATGGAGGGGCGTACTCAACATTTGCGGTAACAGAAGTCTTTAAATGTATGTGGACCTTTGCACATCAAGCAATGTACACGTATGGTGCGAGCGGAGACACAGGGAGTGCGCAAGCGCGGTGTCATCATTACCGCGCGTCATACGAGAAAGGAGGGTATTTAAGAGAGATTGCCAGATAGCGCAGCCAATCCCATGAATAAGTCCCTTGTGACGAAACATGTCGGGGCGTGGCTACGAGGCAATCTGACGCGCTAGACGTAGGACGCTGTGACAGGAGGCGCCATACGGGAAAGCGGGGAAGCGGCTCCAGGGGACTCGGTGAACGGGTGAGAGTGTCTCCGAACACTTAGCTTCCTGGGTCCGCCGTGACCACCATACGTTCGGTCATTATTTGGAGAGTCTTTTTTTTTGGTGATGTCCATGTTTGCTGTGCTTTTCTGCTTGATTCAAGTTGTGGAAATGTGAGTTTAATGGTGGAGGAGAGTGTTGCTTTTAATAAAGTTCATTGCGTTACTGCACTATTGGTTCGCTTTTCTTTGTTTCATGTGGAGAGTACGCCTATATAGGCTCTGGAGATCTAACGGGAATTGAGTGGATATGATCACTGTACCCCTTACTGTGTGGGAATAGCCTGTGAGCCGAACACGAGAGTGTAAGGCAAAAGTAGCTGGTGAGTTTGCTCGCTGAAGGGGTGTGGAGACCACAGTTCACAGCGGTGTGGTGGAAGATTTTTGTTCACTGAAGATCTTTATTATTATATTTATTATTATATATGATTTATCACACTTATCACTACGTCACTATTTGTTGAACTTTTATATTATCCATTGAATATTCACTGTATGTATTTATATTGTGTACACTGAAATATTTTGGAATATTTTTGTGTGACACTAAACAGGTTGCACTTCTTAGTTTATTATGTTATACTTACACATGTATATACATTAATTATAATTTTTCTTGTAATGAGCGCTGCTAGTTGATTTCACTTAAGGTAAGGGCAGGTTTAGTGGATCACCTATCATTATTTTTTGCACTATTTGTATTTAAGCAGCAGCTGTCAGTGAGGGGTAGATCTGTGAGCGCAGCGTTTGGAACATAGGAGGGAGCGGTGTTTCCTGTGAACCATATTAAGTGACAGTATAGTATATATACTTCTGTTCAGAGTATATAGTGCCTGGGGGCCCCCCCACGCCATTTTTAAAAAAAAATTGGGTGTGGGGTTCCCCTTAATATCCATACCAGACCCAAAGATCCTTGTAATGGGCTGGGGGGGGAACCCATGTCGTTGTTTTAAATGATTTTCATGTATATTGCCGAGACCCAACAATACATTACAGCCGCAAGCAGTTTTAAATGACTTTTTTTCCTTTAGAAATGTCATTTTGCTGTGGTATTGTTCTAAACATGGTAAAACTGTTCCACTTTACAGGCATACTATAGAGACCCCCCAGGCACGATATTTAAAGGAATATTTAATTTTTATTGTTTCACTTTAAGCATTCTTAAAATCACTGCTCCCGAAAAAACGGCCGCTTTTTTTTTTTTTTGCATTGATACATGTCCCCTGGGTCAGGACCTGGGTCCCCAAACACTTTTTAGGGCAAAAACTTGCTCACAAGTCTTTAAAATTAGCACTTCTGATTTTTCAAGTTTGTGTCCCATAGACTTTAATGGTGTTCTTCTATTCAAACAAACTTTTTGGCATGTTCGGATTTTCTAATGCGAACCGAACCGGGGGGTGTTCGGCTCATTCCTACTCCCCAGTGCCGGCAGCACTCATGCAGCCCCAGACCATGACACTCCCACCACCATGATTGACTGTAGACAAGACACACTTATCTTTGTACTCCTCACCTGGTTGCTGCCACACACGCTTGTCACCATCTAAACCAAATAATTTTATCTTGGTCTCATCAGACCACAGGACATGGTTCCAGTAATCCATGTCCTTAGTCTGCTTGTCTTCAGCAAACTGCAGGCTTTCTTGTGCATCATCTTTAGAAGAGGCTTTCTTCTGGGATGACAGCCATGCAGACCAATTTAAGGCAGTGTGCAGCGTATGGTCTGAGCACTGACAGGCTGACCCCCCAACCCTTCACCCTTTGCAGCAATGCTGGCAGCACTCATACGTCTATTTCCCAAAGACAACCTCTGGATATGACGCTGAGAACGTGCACTCAACTTCTTTGGTTGACCATGGCGAGGCCTGTTCTGAGTGGAACCTGTCCTGTTAAACAGCTGTATAGTCTTGTCCACCGTGCTGCAGCTCAGTTTCAGGGTCTTGGCAATCTTCTTATAGCCTAGGCCATCTTTATGTAGAGCAACAATTCTTTTTTTCAGATCCTTCTCAACTTCTGTCCTCAAGGCGCCCCAACAGGTCATGTTTTCAGGCTCTCCATTATTTTGCACAGGTGATTTGATTAGTTTCACTGTCTTAGTTTCATCTGAAGGAAATCCTGAAAACATGACCTGTTGGGGAGCTTTAAGGACTGGAGTTGAGAAACACTGGTCTAGGCCATCTTTATGTAGAGCAACAATTCTTTTTTTCAGATCCTCAGAGAGTTCTTTGCCATGAGGTGCCATGTTGTACTTCCAGCGACCAGTATGAGAGAGTGAGACCAAATATAACATACCTGCTCCCCATTCACACCTAAGACCTTGTAACACTAATGAGTCACATGACACCGGGGGAGGGAAAATGGCTAATTGGGCCCAATTATGTATGGGGATTGGATGACATATAGATGTATGGGGATTGGATGACATATACTGTATATGTATGGGGTCTGTATGACATCTATATCTCTGTAATGTAAATAATGCTTTTCATTTTTTTAATAATATTATCCTTACCACTCGATCTGTACACGCATCCTTGAAAAAGTGGACTCTGTTCCAAGGAACGTTTGGCTTAAAAAGCAGAATTCTTTGTGATGTGAACAATGATGATGCCATAAAGGATGTACGGATGTGGACGGTCTTACCCAAATACATTTATAAAAAGTCATTGAGCTCCAGGGCAGCACAGTGGCTTAGTGGATAGCACTTCTGCCATGCAGCACTGGGCTCTTTAGCTTGAGTTCTGTCTGCATGGAGTTTATGTAGAGTTCAAATTCCAAAACAATGCTTGCATGGAGTTTGCATATTGTTCCTGTGTTTGCATGGTTATTTCCCCCACACTCCACAGACAGGCTGGTAGAAAAATTTTCCCTAGCATGTATATGTGATAGGGATCCTAGATTGTCAGCTCCTTGGGGGCAGGGACTAATGTGATTGTGTAGCGTTGGTAAATTGATGGCGCTATATATAAATCTCTGTTTTATATGATGAAATAAGACTTCAAATGTTTTATCCATGTATCAGTGTGAATATCGGCCTGTCATAAAGACTCCCTGGTCTTCTTTTTTGGGATATTGTGGGGTCATGGGGGATCATTTCCTCTGATCTCCTTCCTTTTCTCTATCTCTATGTGATGACCGCACTCCAGGAACCGCACTTCGTTATATGATATTTGTACCTAATCTCCCTCTCCAGGACTCTCTGATGGATCCTCCATAGTGTGTCTGAGGAGGGGAAGGAATGTCACCTGCACTAATGACCACCAGAGCCCTACAAAAGGTCATGAGAAGGAAATCTATTTACAATGTGATACAAAAGAAATCATCTGCCCAGTAATCCCAAGTCTGGACAATGTCAGCATTGATATGAAATCCCAGGAACTCAAATGCGGGACAAAGAAGAGCCAAGAACCGGACCAGAAATGTGAGATTTACTATTGTCAGATAGTATTGTCAGAAATTCTCCTCTACATATCAGCCCTCCAAACTGCTCCTCCACGTAAGTTTCTTAAAAGCTGATGATAATCCTACTTACAGTATATTTCACCTTCCCTGGTTCCCTCTTCATCAACATAGTGACATTTTTTAAATAAAACTTTTTTTTTTTTTATACACTTTATTTTAGACCTAGTGACATAATTACTAGGTCTCTGGGGTTCTCTATGCAATGCAGGCAAAGCATGGCTGGTGGGAAGGGCTGGTAAGGTGCAGTACATAGCTTGCTGAAAACATCATTGCAGCCCCCTGACTCAGTACTCCTCTCAAGAGCCCTCAGTCCCGATGCAAGCAGTGGGTGGGCTCTTGGGAGGAGTTATGCAAATATCAAAATGCCCTGATGGCTGGGAGTCAGTCTGGAGGAGTGGGCGTTCCTAAGCAGGCTATATTTGCATAGGTAACGCCCACATGTGATAGTGAGCCTCACTTAGGCATCGATCTAGAACACATTTGCAAACTTTTTTTTTTATTCCTCTGTTTGCATTCCTATAACTGACCCTTGACCTTCCTTTCAGTCTCGCACAATTGTACTGGCTCCTCTCCTGGACTGAAATGGCTTCCCCTGAATTCACTGCATACTGTGAGCTTCTCACAACATGCATTAGAAACTGCAGCAATTCACATAGATCCCCGCCTCATTTCCTGGCTGGAGGACTTACAGCATCATTTAGCCTCCTCAACCTGACTGTCCCTGGCCCCGCCCCTTTAATTCATTGGATTTAAGTTCTTTAAATCATCTATCAGTCTACCCTATTGGTTTTATGCACGGGGACCAAGACCATCCCACTTCAATATGGACTGTTATTAATCACCGCACATTGTGGATACTTGGAGATTATTAGAGACTTTATTTCTTATACCATTTAATTTATTTCATCCGTTTCTTTTCACATAATTTTTCATCACATGTGTTATATGTTTAATTCACTACGTTATTTATGTTTACAACATAACTACGGTCATTTAATTTGGCATTTCAGCGCTACACTTGATGCACCTGTTGATTTGAGCAAAATTTCTGTTTGTTGTGTTAGCTGCTAATTACTTTTTGGGCAGCGCAGAGTATTTTTTTGGATTCACCAATTTATTCTCCAAGGTCTAAGGTTTCAGAAAATATGTCATGTTTTGGGGGTTTTTTAACTAATCTTTAGGCCCAAAATGCCATTTTAACGTGTGAAAAAACCTGCCTGTTATGCCCTGTACAGCAGAACTGAGGCAGGGTGAGGGGGGAGGGTCAGAGCGGTGAGCCAATCAGGGGGTAATGCATTGTAAAGGGCAGTATTCTAAAGCCTCGTACACACTATCGGATTTTCGGCAGGGAATTGTGTGACGACAGACTGTTTGCCTAAAATGCGACCGTTAGTACGCTCCATCAGACAATTGTTGTCCAACTTTCCGCCAACAAATATTGGATAGCAGGCTAGTCGGTCTGTTGCCAGATTTTCCTATCGTGTGTTAACAAGTCCGTCACGCAAAAGTCCAAAGTAGAAACACGCATGCTCGGAATCAACGCTCACCAAACATGACATTAGCAGAAGGTGCCCAAAGGGTGGGCGCTCAAGAACTGAAATTCCACGTAGTACGTCACTATGTTCGTGATTGTTGGCCGACAATTGTGTGCCGTTAGTATGCAAGACAAGTTCCTGGCACACAAGGCTTAACACTAGCTAAGACCAGCAATTGGTAGCAGTGGACCTTTTAGCTGAGACCAGCAATTGGTAGCAGTGGACCTTTTAGCTGAGACCAACAATTGGAAGCAGTGGACCTTCTAGCTGAGACCAGCAATTGGTGATAGTAGTGGACCATTTAGTTGAGACCAGCAATTGGAAGCAGTGGACCTTTTAGCTGAGACCAGCAATTGGTGATAGTAGTGGACCATTTAGTTGAGACCAGCAATTGGAAGCAGTGGACCTTTTAGCTGAGACCAGCAATTGGTAGCAGTGGACCTTTTAGCTGAGACCAACAATTGGAAGCAGTGGACCTTCTAGCTGAGACCAGCAATTGGTGATAGTAGTGGACCTTTTAGTTGAGACCAGCAATTGGAAGCAGTGGACCTTTTAGTTGAGACCAGCAATTGGCAGCAGTGGACCTTTTAGTTGAGACCAGCAATTGGCAGCAGTGGACCTTCTAGCTGAGACCAGCAATTGATTAAGCAGAATATTTCTTCAGTTTTAGCTTCCTCCCCCAGGCAAGGGGTCTAAGAAGCTTGAACTGGACCTTCCTGATTTACATCCTCTCCAGGCAGCAGATCTGAGAGGCAAAGAACCTTCCAGCACCACCTCCTCTCTAGGCAAAGCCTGGGAGGAAAACCACCCTTTTAGAATATATCCCCAAATACTGAATCTCTTATTCAGCCATCATCACTGGAATAAGCCCCTTAGTGATTGACCGAGGTGGAATAAATATTCAAAGTCCCATACATCGTACCATCTCACTCATTTTACTAGAGAACTCTTCCTAGAAGCAGGCAGAAGCAAATTCCGTGATCTTATGAGAAACCTAACAAACCCAGATGACATAAACAGAGCTCAGGCTGTCTACATTACATTTAAACTACACATCCAGCTTACGGCAGGGACCCTATAAGTGCAATGGAGAACAGTGATGACACTAACTTGTCTATGTTGTCTGGCAGAAGTGACTGGAGAAGAGGAGTCGCTGGACAAAAATGTGAAAACTTGGCCAAGTATGTATATTTTTTTAATGTATATTTTATTACAGCTAGTAGCAGTACCCAAATCTGTCAATGCATTATTGTATCATGATCCTCCACTCAGCAGAACTGAGGCCGGGGGAGGCAGGTCCTGAGCTGTGGGCTGATCAGTAGGGATGGGCGAACGGTTCAGCCCGAGCATAAGTTCGGCCGAACTTTGGTTGGTTGGACGTTCGGTGAACAACGAACATTATGCGGTGTTCACGGCAAATTCGAAAGCCGTGGAACACCATTAAAGTCTATGGGACACGAACATGAAAAATCAAAAGTTCGCATTTTAAAGGCTTATATGCAAGTTATTGCCAAAAAAGTGTTTGGGGACCCGGGTCCTGCCCCAGGGGACATGGATCAATGCAAAAAAGTTTTAAAAACAGACTTTTTTTCGGGAGCAGTGATTTTTTTTTAATGCTTAAAGTCAAACAATAAAAATGAAATATTCCTTTAAATATCATGCCTGGGGGGTGTCTATAGTATGCCTGTAAAGTGGCGCATTTTTCCCGTGTTTAGAACAGTCCGTGCACAAAATGACATTTCTAAAGGTAAAAAAAGTCATTTAAAACTGATTGCGGCTGTAATGTAATGTCGGGTATAGATAAAACTCATTGAAAAAAACGGTATGGGTCCCCCCCCCAGTCTATTACCAGGCCCTTAGGTGCTGGTATGAAAATTAAGGGGAACTCCAAACCAAAATTAAAAAAAAAACTGTGTGGGGGTCCCCCCAAAATCCATACCAGGCCCTTCAGGTCTGGTATGGATAGTAAGAGGAACCCTGCACCAAATTTTAAAAAAATGGCGTGGGGTTCCCCCCAAAATCCATGCCAGACCCTTATCCGAGCATGCAACCTGGCATGCCGCAGGAAAAGAGGGGGGATGAGAGAGCACCTTAAAGGACTTGTCCCAAAGTCTCTTCTGTCTTTTTTACTATTTTTGACACTTTTTTTGTGAAATGGTAGGGGTACAATGTACCCGTTACCAATTCACATAGGGGGAGGCCGGGATCTGGGAGTTCCCTTGTTAAAGGTGGCTTCCAGATTCCGATAAGCCCCCCATTCGCAGACCCCCACAACCACCGGGCAAGGGTTGTGGGGATGAGGCCCTTGTCCCTATCAACATGGGAACAAGGTGCTTTGGGGAGCTACCCCAAAACACCCTCCCCATGTTGAGGGCATGTGGCCTGGTATGGTTCAGGAGGGGTGGGGGGCGCTCTCTCATCCCCCCCTCTTTTCCTGCGGCCTGCCTTCTTGCATGCTCGGATAAGGGTCTGGTATGGATTTTGGGGGGACCCCTACGCCATTTTTTTTAAATTTGGTGCAGGGTTCACCTTAATTTCCATACCAGACCTGAAGGGCTTGGTATGGAATTTTGGGGGGACCCCCACGCAATTTAAAAAAAAAAAAAAAATTGGTTCGGGGGTTCCCCTTAATATTCATACCAGACCCAAAGGGCCTGGTAATGGACTGGGGGGGAACCCATGCCGTTTTTTTCAATGAGGTTTATCTATATTGCCGAGACCCGACAATTCATTACAGCCGCAATCAGACTTTTTTCCTTTATGCAGCGTACACACGAGTGGACTTTTCGACCGGACCGAGTCAAACGGACAATCCGATCATGTGTGGGCTTCATCGGACCTGCAGCGGACTTCCAGTCAAAAATCTGACGGACCTTAGATTTGAAACATGCTTCAAATCTTTCCGACGGACTCGAGTCCGGTCGAAAAATCTTTTCGTCTGTATGCTAGTCCGACGGACAAAAAACGATGCTAGGGCAGCTATTGGCTACTGGCTGAAAAAATGAATCCGCGCAATGGAAATAGGTACGAGTGTGATGTAGAACTGCTGCCTCTACAGGTGCGATCTTCCGCAAAGTGGAAAATGCTGGAATAGAGAGAGAATTGGATGTAGGTGCGGCGCTGTTCTGCACTTCGTGCATTGAACCGTTCAATGTGAAGAGTTGCAGTATGATCCGGAAATGCCAGGAACTGCTACACAGTGGCAAAAATTGTGACCGCGCAGTACCCCTGTAGCGGTGAGGCTACTCGGTGAGTGTATGCACATTAGGAGCACGAATAAGCAGCACCATCACTAAGCCAGCACTGGAATAAGAAGATCCACTTTAACAATATTGTTTTACCAGAGGAACAATTCTTTCTAAGCACAAAACCATTTGTGCATATAATAAGACTATTTAAAGCAATATTGTTTCTCCAGCAAGCACTGGTTCATTATTCTGAGCACAAGTCACTTTACCACTTTGTAAAAGAGCAACTTTTCCCCTCCCCCCCTCATTTTTTCACTAAGCACTTTTTTGTCTATGCACTTTATTAAGTATGATATGATATATTGGTCAAATTTGTCATGACTTTATACATTTTTTGCAAATATTAATATTATTCACATGTTAGACGCTATTTACATGGGACAAATCACTCATTGAGAAATCAGTCCCTCTATATACTGTCACTATCTTTTAATTACTAGAGGTTGTAACACCAATTAAATGCTATTTATATGCTATTTATATGGGACAAATCACTCATTGAAAAATTAGTCCCTCTATATATTGTCACTACTTTTTAATTACCAGAGGTTGTACCACCACGCAGACACTACAACACACTGCTTGGTCCATCACCAATTAGTCATCAGAACAGCGCCGCACCTACATCCAATTCTCTCTCTATTGGCTACTGGCTATCTAACTTCCTTATTTTAGTCCGGTCGTACGTCATCACATACGAATCCGTCAGACTTTGGTGTGATCGTGCGTAGGCAAGTCCATTCGTTCAAAAGTCCATCAGAAGTCCGTCAAAAGTTCGTTGAAAAGTCTGCCCATGTGTACGCGGCCTTATAAATGTCATTTTGCTGTGGTATTGTTCTAAACACGGGAAAAATGCACCACCTTACAGACATACTATAGACACCCCCCAGGCACGATATTTAAAGGAATATTACACTTTTATTGTTTCACGTTAAGTATTATTAAAATCACTGCTCCTGAAAAAATGGCCGTTTAAAAAAAAAAAAAAATTAGCATTAATACATGTCCCCTGGGGCAGGACCCGGGTCCCCAAACACTTTTTATAACAATAACTTGCATATAAGCCTTTAAAATGAACACTTTCGATTTTTCATGCTCGTGTCCCATAGACTTTAACGGTGTTCGTCCAAATTTTTTGCCTGTTCGCAAGTTCTGGTGCGAACCGAACCGAACCGCTCGGCTCATCCTTAGTGACCGGTCTCTAATGCATTGCATGATGCCAAAATCTAACACTGACAACTCGCTGACATTTAGGTGACCACGCTGTGTTGATCCACTGCAGTGAAGAAATGTGAGATCTCTGACCTGTATATGTTGTCTGGCAGGTTTTCCTAGGGTACCAGACTTGGTGAGAAAGGTTGGAGATTTCTTGAAAAGTAAGTACTGCTCTACTTTAACTGCCAATTGTGCGGTCTTGCAACACTGTAACCAAATTAAATTTATATCATTTTTGTAACCACCGTTTTTTTTTTGTTTTTTTTTGCTATAAAAACACCAATCATTATGAAAAAAAAAAAAAATACATGTTTTTCTTAGTTTCTGTTACACAATTTCGCAAATGAATAATCTTTCTTTACAAATTTAGGCCAAAATGTGTTCTAATATATTTCTCTGGTAAAAACAAAATCCCAATAAGTGTATATGTTTGTATGTATATGTGTGTGTATATACAGTGGGGACAGAAAGTGTTCAGACCCCCTTACATTTTTCACTCTTTGTTATATTGCAGCCATTTGCTAAAATCATTTAAGTTCATTTTTTCCTCATTAATGTACACACAGCACCCCATATTGTACACACAGCACCCCATATTGTACACACAGCACCCCATATTGTACACACAGCACCCCATATTGTCAGAAAAACACAGAATTGTTGACATTTTTGCAGATTTATTAAAAAAGAAAAACTGAAATATCACATGTTCCTAAGTATTCAGACCCTTTGCTCAGTATTTAGTAGAAGCCCCTTTTGATCTAATACAGCCATGAGTCTTTTTGGGAAAGATACAACAAGTTTTTCACACCTGGATTTGGGGATCCTCTGCCATTCCTCCTTGCAGATCTTCTCCAGTTCTGTCAGGTTGGATGGTAAACGTTGGTGGACGGCCATTTTTAGGTCTCTCCAGAGATGCTCAATTGGGTTTAAGTCAGGGCTCTGGCTGGGCCATTCAAGAACAGTCACGGAGTTGTTGTGAAGCCACTCCTTCATTATTTTAGCTGTGTGCTTAGGGTCATTGTCTTGTTGGAAGGTAAACCTTTGTCCCAGTCTGAGGTCCTGAGCACTCTGGAGAAGGTTTTCGTCCAGGATATTCCTGTACTTGGCCGCATTCATCTTTCCCTCGATTGCAACCAGTCATCCTGTCCCTGCAGCTGAAAAACACCCCCACAGCATGATGCTGCCACCACCATGCTTCACTGTTGGGACTGTATTGGACAGGTGATGAGCAGTGCCTGTTTTTCTCCACACATACCGCTTAGAATTAAGGCCAAAAAGTTCTATCTTGGTCTCATCAGACCAGAGAATCTTATTTCTCACCACCTTGGAGTCCTTCAGGTGTTTTTTTAGCAAACTCCATGCGGGCTTTCATGTGTCTTGCACTGAGGAGAGGCTTCTGTCGGGCCACTCTGCCATAAAGCCCCGACTGGTGGAGGGCTGCAGTGATGGTTGACTTTCTACAACTTTCTAACATCTCCCGACTGCATCTCTGGAGCTCAGCCACAGTGATCTTTGGGTTCTTCTTTGCCTCTCTCACCAAGGCTCTTCTCCCCCGATAGCTCAGTTTGGCCGGACGGCCAGCTCTAGGAAGGGTTCTGGTCGTCCCAAACGTCTTCCATTTAAGGATTATGGAGGCCACTGTGCTCTTAGGAACCTTAAGTGCAGCAGAAATTTTTTTGTAACCCTGGCCAGATCTGTGCCTTGCCACAATTCTGTCTCTGAGCTCTTCAGGCAGTTCCTTTGACCTCATGATTCTCATTTGCTCTGACATGCACTGTGAGCTGTAAGGCTCGATTCACACCTATGCATGTTGCTTTTGAGCGTTTTTGGAGGTTTTTTTTTCATGCTTGGCACGTTTTTGAGCAGCGTTTTTGTAGCGTTTTTGCGGCGTTCTTGCCGCGTTTTTGCCGCGATTTGCGTTTTGCGTTTTTTTTTTCATTTTTTTTTACAGTCTTAAAAAAAAATTACAAAAAAAAAAAAACGGCAAAAACGCACCAAAAACGCTGCAAAAACGCTGCAAAAACGGTGCACTTGCGTTTTTGATGCTTGTCCATTGAAATCCATTACATGCAAAACGCTGCTTTTTGCATGAAAAAAAGTCCCCGACCCTTTCCAAAAACGCAGAGATACAAAAAAGCATTGATGTGAACATGTTCCATAGGAACCCATGTTAAAAAATTCCCATGCATTTCTGCAAAATGCAAAATGCATCAAAAAACGCGCTAGTGTGAATGGAGCCTAAGGTCTTATATAGACAGGTGTGTGGCTTTCCTAATCAAGTTCAATCAGTATAATCAAACACAGCTGGACTCAAATGAAGGTGTAGAACCATCTCAATGATGATCAGAAGAAATGGACAGCACCTGAGTTATATATATGAGTGTCACAGCAAAGGGTCTGAATACTTAGGACCATGTGATATTTCAGTTTTTCTTTTTTAATAAATCTGCAAAAATGTCAACAATTCTGTGTTTTTCTGTTAATATGGGGTGCTGTGTGTACAATATGGGGTGCTGTGTGTACATTAATGAGGAAAAAAAAAATGAAATTAAATGATTTTAGCAAATGGCTGCAATATAACAAAGAGTGAAAAATGTAAGGGGGTCTGAATACTTTCCGTCCCCACTGTATATATTTGCTTTGTGTGAAAGTTATAACATCTACAAACTATGAGATATACTGTATATTTGGAAACTGATCAGTCTTGATGTACTGATGGCCGATCTCATTTCTTAATTCAATTTTTTCAACTTTTTTTTTTCTTTTTTTTTTTTTTTTTTTTTTTTTTTTAATTTTTTATTTATCACAGGAAACAGGTCCTCAGGGACCGACATAACGATAATAAACATCGTAACAGTGTAGTATAACAATTATACAAAAATCATACAGAAAGCCTGGTTGTGTTTATCCCAAAAACAACTCGTAGTGCACCACTAAATGAAGTTGCTATATTTCGGACAATCAGAGTATGTAGTGTCTCCGAGAGTCAGAACTATGCGTGCTGACCGTATTCCTCATACTGTATCCTTATCATATCATAGTCATCTATTGTACATAGGGGTGTATAGTCCATAGGATGTCCCTTGGTGGGTCCTGCCTCCTACCTTTTTCTCATTTTCATGGGGGAAAAATAGACAGAGAGTAAAGAAAGAGGAAAGAGGGGGGAAGGGGGGGGGGGGGGGAGTATTCGCGAACAAGGAGTCCTCAGTTTGTCTGATTGAAACTACTTTCCAGTCTGTCAATTAACAATTCAGTAGTTTGATGGTTTAATAGTTTGATAGTTTAATAGTGTAATAGTGGATTCTATAATAGGTTCCGGTCTATATTAGGTGCCTGTGTCCTCTCTACGGAGGGCTTGTCCCTCCTCTGAGTATTGGAACATGTTCCATAGCTGCCAAGTCCTGGAGTATGACTCACTTCTGTTTTGATTCGTGAGAATCAGGTCTTCCAGTTTGTTAATTTCGTCTATTTTTCTTAGCCATGAGGCAATGGAGGGTGGGTTAGGGGATTTCCAGTTAAGGGGAATACATACCTTGGCTGCGTCAAGTAGGTGGCGTACAATTGATTTTTTGTATATACGCGCAGGAATGTCCGTAGCATGTAAGAGGAAGTATGCCGGGTCATCGGGGACGATGCGGTCAGTGAATTTTTGTATTATCCTACGGACCTCCTCCCAAAAAGGCCTTATTCGGGAGCAGGACCAAAAAATATGTGTTAGCGTGCCTGTGTCTTGTTGACATCTCCAGCATAACTTCGATGTCTCAGGGAAAAGTTTGTGTAGTAGTGCTGGTGTTCTGTACCATCTCGTAAAGATTTTGTAGTTAGTTTCTTGAAATTTGGTGCATATGGATGATTTATGTATGAATTGGAGGATGTGTGATCGTTGTTGTGTAGTGAAGTGACAGTTCAGATCTCTTTCCCATTTGGCAAAGCTAGGGTGTTGATAGTCTCCTGGTGGTGAGATGAGCATATTATAGGTCAGAGATAACGTGTGCGAAAGCACTCCGTTTTCCGTACAAATTTCTTCGAAGGTAGTGAGAGTTGGGTCGTTTACCGCTGGGGGTGTCAAACTGCTAAGAAAGTGTGAAAGTTGGCTCGCCCTCAGAAAGTCCAAGCGGAAAGGTCCGCTCGGGTCCGAGAGCTCGGCCAGCGTCGCCCATCTTCTCCCAGTGGCAAAATGGGAAGCTTGATATCTTCCCGCATCTCTCAACGCGTGAAATATGGGGTCTGTTAATCCTGGTGTAAATTGAGGGTTTCCCAGTATGGGCCTCAGAGGTGAGTTCCTATTGGAGATGGATGTTTGTGTTATTAGGCGTGCGCACGTTTTCGTAGTGTTCCCAATCAATGGGTGAGATCGTATCTGTGGGGGGAGAGTTGAGCTGCACCAGGGGGCTCTATGGAGGGGAATCTCAGATTGAGCTTGCTCTAACTGTACCCATATTTTGGTTTCCTTATGTCGGCACCAGTCGATGAGCCTACTCAGGTGTACTGCAGGGTAGTATGTTTTGATCTCCGGCATGGCCATTCCGCCATGGTGTTTTGGTAGTGATAGAGTCTGTCTCGGAAGGCGCGGTCTTTTCCCTGCCCACAGAAAAGTCAGAAATAGGGAATGCACTTGTCTAAAGTAGGCTGCGGGTATGTGTATAGGTAGGGCCTGTAATAGGTAGAGAAATTTGGGAAGGATCATCATTTTTAGTATGTTACAGCGACCAAACCAAGAATGTAATCCGTTTTTCCAACTGTTGAGTAGTTTTTGGACAGTATTCAGTAAGGGCGGGAAGTTAAGTTTGAAGAGTTGGGAGAGTGTTGGGGGGATGTAAGTGCCTAAATACTTCAGGGCTTTGTCCGTCCACTTGAAATGGAAGGTGTTCTTAAAGTACATGAGCTGAGTCTGTGGTATCTCTATACCCATTGCTTCTGATTTATTGAAATTTATTTTTAGATTAGAAAGATGTCCATAGGTCTCAAACTCTTTCATTAAGTTTGGTAGGGAAATGGTTGGATTAGTAATAGAAAACATCAAGTCATCTGCATACGCAGATACTTTATGTTGGGTATTCTGCATTGCGATCCCTGTAATGTCTGGATTTAGTCTCACATGGCAGAGGAAGGGTTCCAGGGTTAGGGCAAAGAGTAAGGGTGAGAGTGGGCATCCCTGCCTGGTTCCATTACGTATTGGAAAAGGATCCGAGACAACACCATTAGCCCTGACTCTAGCTGACGGATTCGAGTATGCTGCAGATATCCAGTTAAACAGCTTTTCCCTCACTCCGATGTGTTTCAGTGTTTCAAACAGGAATTTCCATCTTATTCGATCAAACGCTTTTTCGGCGTCTGTATTAAGGAAAATACATGGTGTTTGATCTCTATTCGCTATGTGGAGTAAGTTCAGAACCTTAATGGCGTTGTCCCTGGCCTCTCTGGTCGGCACAAATCCAACCTGGTCCAGATGTATGAGTTGTGGTAGGTGGTGTTGTAGTCTAGAGGCTATAATCTTGGTAAAGAGTTTTAAATCGGTATTTAATAGGGATATCGGGCGGTAGCTGTTGCACTGTGTAGGGTCTTTGCCCTCTTTCGGTATTACTGAGATCTGTGCTTGGAGTGTGGAGGGGTGAAATTTTGAGCCAGTGCCAAGGTCATTAAATAATTTAATGAGGTATTGGCCTAAAGATGGTAGGAAGGTCTTATAGTAGGTAATGGTCAAACCATCGGGTCCCGGTACTTTCCCCTGTTTGGTGGATTTGAGAGCCGAACATAATTCGATTAACGTGATGGGTTCCTCCAGTAATTCCCTGGTCTCGGTCGGCAAAGTTGGCATCATTGAGGAGGCTATATATTCAGGTGTATTGTCTGCAGCGGGTAGTATTGTGTGTAGGTTGTACAGAGAGTTGTAGTAGGTTCTAAATTCCTCTGTGATTTGTTTGGGCATAGATGCCGTCTTACCTGAGGGAGATCTAATCTGCGGTATGTATGATGCTAGTTTTTGTTGTTGTAAGGATCGAGCTAGCATCCTCCCGCATTTATTGCCAGATTCATAGACTGTCTTTCGGCATATCTGTAATGCCGCTTTAGCTTTAAAGTGTAGTATGTCTATGACCTGTTTGCGAGTGGTGTCAAGCTCGGCCCCTATTTCCCTTGTTGGGGTCGTTTTATGTCTTGTTTCTAGCGTTTGTAGCTTCTGAAGTAGTGCGTTCAATTGTTCTGTTCTTTTACGTTTCAGCCTAGATCCGTGTTTAATAAGCACACCCCGGATCACGGCCTTATGAGCCTCCCACACCAGACCAACGTCATTGTCAGGGGTACTGTTAGATTTGAAGTAATATCCAATCTCCTTCATTACATCTGCGCAGACCTCAGGGTCCTGCAGTAGGCTCTCATTCAATCGCCATGGCGAACGCTGAGTCGTGTGCGGGTCAGCGATGGCGTAGCGCATCACTATCGGGGCATGATCTGACCACGTGATAGATTCTATTTTAGTGTGTAATACCGCTTGTAGATTTCTATGTGGGATTAGAAAGTAATCGATACGGGAGTACGACTGGTGAGGTCGGGAGAAGAACGTATAGTCCCTCTCGCCCGGGTGAAAGAGACGCCAGACGTCTATTAGTTGGGCCGAGTGAAGAGCTGCTTGTATACGTTTGCGTGATGTTCTTGAGGACGAAGATGTACCCGAGGACGTGTCCTCAGATGGGGTTAAGGGTGTATTTAGGTCACCTCCTAGAATTAGTTGACCCTCAGCAAATTGCATGAGTTGCTCAAGCTGTCGCGTTATGAACGTGTCTTGGTGATCATTAGGGGCGTATAGGTTTGCAAAGGTCACCTTTGTGTTACCTACCTGGCCTTTTAGAAATAGATATCGTCCTTCTGGATCTGTTTTAGCGTCTAGACCTATCCATGGTATCTTAGCTGATATTAAAATCGAAACCCCCCTGGATTTGGCCCGTGAATTGGTGGAGTGATAAACAATGGGGAAGTATTTGTTTTTAAGGATTGGTACGGTATTGTCTCTGAAGTGTGTTTCCTGCAGTAGAATTACTTCTGCCTTCAAGCGTTTCATATCTTGAAGAAGCATCCGCCTCTTTTCTGGTGTATTTAGACCCTTCGTGTTTAAGGAGATTACATTTAGGGTGTCCATGTTCGCGAATAGGAGGGAAAGGGGAGTGTAGGGTAGTGATCAAAGAAAAGGTTATAGGGTGAAAGTCAGGAAGTTTAGGAAATTATTGGGGCAGTGGGCCCCTAGATAAAGAGAAAGCTGGAGTTATAGAAGGTTTTAGAGAGCTGTCACTAGGGTGTGCAGCGTAGTAAGGTACTAAGAGTGCAAGAAAAAAAAGAACTTGCTAATGCGCTGTCCGGTAAAAAACCCCCGGATATACAGCGCTGTCCTAAGTGGGTTAGTGGATAGACACGGCCAAGAGTCGGATCTCCCAGTGTCTCTTTCCACCCCCGGCAGATTTATAAAACGTGT
Organism: Aquarana catesbeiana; assembly: GCA_037953035.1. Lineage (NCBI taxonomy): Eukaryota > Metazoa > Chordata > Amphibia > Anura > Ranidae > Aquarana > Aquarana catesbeiana. The sequence continues at coordinate 268,161 of JBBHAA010001507.1, forward strand.
GTGTAATCGGTATAATATTCCAATCTGGTAGGTATAATGATAAATAAGAGGTAATGAACAAGATCAACTAGTTTTTAAGCAGTAGTTGAAATAACATTTCACATCAACTGGTTGAAACAAGTTAGGCAGAACAAGTGCAAATAAGTGTCTCCATCGCAACATTGGAGAAGTGCTAAGAACTCTTCTATATTCCCTTACTGTGTACATTCAGGTGTATGTGGTATATTACACGTCTAGGAAGATTATAATAACATCTTGTTGCTTGAAGAGAATAGACCCCTATACATCTCCTTTCATTTCAAAAACCTCACAGGAGTCCTCCGTGAGAACGTACACTGGAACATTACCCCCTTCCCTCCCCCCCTCCTCCGCCCCCTCTCCCATCCCCATCCATCAGGGACCATTCCGCCAGTAGGAGATTTGTCATACTGTTTTTATGGGATTTTACATGTTCCCCTGTGTCTCATAATTTTTTTCTTTTTTTACAATTTTTTTTTCAGTGTTGCCTCATTATTTACTATTGTGATGCTGTGATTGGCCACAGCCCCTGTTATCACAGTGGTGACCAATCAAAGATCACTCACACTAGTAAACAATGATGTCATGAATGAATTCCATTCCTGACTATTGTTTACTAAGTGACATGGACAGCAAATTTACACTGTTATACAAGCTGTACACTCACTACTTTACATTGTAGACAAGTGTCATTTCTTCAGTGTTGTCACATGAAAAGATAGAAGAAAATATTTACAAAAATGTGAGGGGTGTACTTACTTTTGTGAGATACTGTAGTTCTTTATTCAGTGCCTGAAGAGTGTTCATAAACATTGTTACTTTGTATCTCTCTATTCCGGGGGTAGGCAACCTTTGAGCACAGTGTGCCAAAAAATGTTTTCAGAGAAATATGAGCATGATGATTTTATAACAAAAAATTTCAACTTCACACTCTCAATCAGGAAAAGGATTTTTTTTATAACGTAAACGCTGTAATCTACTTGAGTAACATCCTGCACTCACGCTTCAGACCACTGTACCTCTCTGCTCATCTGCCCCACCACTGTACCCCCCTACACATCTGCCCCACTACTGTACCTCTCTGCTCTTCTGCCCCACCACTGTACCCCCTTCTCATCTGCCCCACCTCTGTACCCCCTCTGCTCATCTGTCACACCACTGTAACCCCCTGCTCTTCTGTTCCACAGCTGAACCCCCTTCTCATTTCTCCCACCACTGTACCCCCCTGCACATCGGCCCCACCTCTATATCTTCTTCTCATCTATTATATGTGTGATATGTAGAGTGGTGAAAGGAAGCAGAGGTGAGACACATCTACCTGTCCTGGCACACTCATCCTGCTGATCCAACTCTCGCATCCAGCCCACGTGCTTGTATGTGATGTATGGGTTGTGTGGGATGTATGGGGTTATGGGATGTATGGGGTTATGGGATGTATGGGGTGTATGGGATGTATGGGGTGTATGGGATGTATGGGGTGTATGGGATGTATGGGGTGTGTGGGATGTGTGGGATGTGTGGGATGTATGGGATGTATGGGATGTATGTGATGTATGTGATGTCACATACAAGCATCTGGAATGGATGCGCAATGATGAGCTGAGGTCAGGGGCATTTTCTGAAAATAGTGGGCCTGTATGCAGGATCATAAGTTGGGCCCCCGCAGCTGAGAAAAATTGTGGCAGCAAAAGTTGGGTGTGATTTTTTTATTGCGCTGAATACCGGCTGTGGCTTAAAGGGACACAAAGTGGAGGGGTTCAGTAGTAAGTGACGCAAAGGTTCCAGAATAAGTGATGCAAAGTTCAAAGGTTGGTAGTAGTAGATGATGTGGAGCTGAGGGGTCAGTAGTAAGTGACATAAACACATACACATATACACTGTGTGGAAATATATATCTATTAAGGAAAATTGTTATCCATTCTTACCGTAATTTTCCTTTCCTGGATCCTCCCCATGTCAGCCTACTGTGGGTCAGCCCCGCCCCCTCTGACCCCTCCAGGACCACCTCTTTCTTAGCCCATAAAGGGCAGCTGTCTGCCCACACCAGTGTTCAAAAAAAAAACCCACCTTGCGACGGATAAACTGGGTGGGAATCCCCGGCTGACATGGGAAGGATCCAGGAAAGGAAAATTACGGTAAGTATGGATTACAATTTTCCTTATTCCTGGACCTCCCCATATCAGCCTACTATGGGATGTACCAAGCAATATTAAGATGGGAGGGAAGACAAAAAATAAAAACTAAGCCAAACCCTCAATGCAATGCTACTCAAATTTTTAATGGGCAACAACCGCCATAATAACCGTAGAGCCAAATGTTTCCTCAGGCGGACAAGCCAATTTAAGCCTGTAATGCCTAATAAAAGGTGTTGGGCGCACTCCAGCTTGCTGCTCTGCAAACTACCTCAGAGGTGACCTTCACGTATGTTGCCCAGGATTCTGCCATACCCCTCGTCGAATGTGCTTTGATCTCTGAAGGAGGAGGAAGGCCCAGCATTTTGTATGCAATATGTATGGTCTTGACCAGGAAGACACAGCTCTGGATGTTGCTGGCATACCCTTTTTAGGCCCCATTGGGAAAACCTACAGCTGATCTTGTTTTCAAAAGCTTTTAGTCCATTTCAGGTAGGTTGAAACCGCAGAGACCAGGTCTAACTTACTCCACTTATCATCAGCTGTATCCGCCGGAAAGGCTGGGAGAATGACCTCCCAGTTCATACGAAATTATGTGGCCACCTTAGGTAGAAAGCTTGGTATCGGCCTAAGGACTATCTTGTCTGGGAGCACCAAACAATATGGTTCTTTAGATGAGAAGGCGCACAACTCTGACACTCTTCTGGCCAAGGCAACGCTAGTAAAAAACAAAAACAAAAAACTGTTAAAAGAAATAATGAACAAGAGAAAGCTTGATCAAACGGAGGAACCAGCAATGTTCCCAAGACTAGTGTTAAGTCCTTTTTTGGAAAAAACAATTTCAATGGAGGTCTGATTTCTATGGCTGCCCCTAAAAATCAGATCACCAACGGATGTAGAGCATATCTTGTACACGACATAGTCGACAAGGCGGGGATTTGACCCTTCAGGGAATTATAAGCTAACCCTTAGAGACCGCTCTGCAGAAACTCCAAAATGTTAGATACTGAATGAGATCCAAAGTCCCAACCCCTTTCTGTAGTATTCCAGATCCGGTGATAGGTTACATTCATGGATCTCTTACGAGCCTGTAATAATGTCTCCACTACACTGCCCGAAAGACCCAAGCCAGTTAAAGCCCCCCTCTCACTTCCAAGTCATTAACTTCATCCTCCGGCGGATCGGGTGTCAGGCCCCACTCTGCAGAAGGAGATTTTAACAAGGAGGCATTGAGATTGGTGAGTCCAACTTTATCCTCCAAGCCAGAGGGAACCACGGCTCCCTGAGCCAGTAAAGGTAGGGCTACTATTGCTGTGACCCTTTATCGCTGAATCTTCAGCAGGATTTTGAGAGCCAATGGAAGCGGTGGGAACACATACACCAAGGGGAAGTTCCAAGACCTGGATAGAGCACCCTGACCCAATGCCTGTGGATGCCAGGTCCGGGAGAAGAAGCAAGGCAGTTGACAATTCTCCTCCAATGCCATAAGATCTATTGAAGGCGTCCCCCTGACCCTGAAGATCTTGCGTAGGTACTTGGGGTTGAGGTCCCATTTGTTGTGATCCCCAAAGTAACGGGGAGGTGGAGTAATCCTGCGCAAATATATAAACTAGATATGAGAGCTGCTACACAAAATGTGACAAATTTAAATACAAGGAATGTGACAAAATGTAGCACTAACAAAAATATGTACACAGATGATCAGTGCAAAAAAGTGAATAAGTGAAACAAGTCCAACGTAATGAATATGGAAATGGACAGTAATGTGACTGACTGTGAGTCTCAAAGCAAAAAAAAAAAAATGGAAAAAATTAATGGAAGTCCACAAACAATGAAGTGTCAATCTTCTGATGTGCAAAAAACAATGTGGAGCATCAACAATGGTGAATCCGGAAGTAGAAATAGGATCGGGTACTCTTACCAGAGCAGATGGACCCGGATGTCAGCGACACCGAATCGTAAAGGCCTGGATGATCGGATCAGTGGCTCTCTCTGATGAGGGTGGAAGTCCAGGATCTCCACGGATATCTCCAAACGACCTCATGGAACTCAACTAGACTGGAAATACGATTTATCCAAGAGGAACACCACAGCAACTCTCATCCAAATCAATGTATGTGAAAGAAGAAAGGGGGGGCTCCAATAGTGTGGGTCAAACGAGTAGGTTTATTAAAACCAATAATACATAAATAAAAGTGATCACAGGTAAATAAAAGCAATGTGGGGAGTGGTAAGCTAAGCTACGCTTTATTTACCTGTGATCACTTTTATTTATGTATTATTGGTTTTAATAAACCTGCTCGTGGAGATCCTGGACTTCCACCCTCATCAGAGAGAGCCACTGCTCCGATCATTCCAGCCTTTACGATTCGGTGTCGCTGACATCCGGGTCCATCTGCTCTGGTAAGAGTACCCTATCCTATTTCTACTTCCGGATTCATCATTGTTGATGCTCCACATTGTTTTTTGCACATCAGAAGATTGACACTTCATTGTTTGTGGACTTCCACTAATTTTTTCCATTTTTTTTTTTTTTTGCTTTAAGACTCACAGTCACATTACTGTCCATTTCCATATTCATTATGTTGGACTTGTTTCACTCATTCACTTTTTTGCACTGATCATCTGTGCACATATTTTTGTTAGCGCTACATTTTTTCACATTCCTTGTGATCCCCAAAGCCTAGACTCAAGCAATCTGCTAAAACATTCCAAGGCCCTGGGAGATAAGATGCTGTAAGAGAGCCGAGATTCTTCTCTGCGCATAGGAAGATTGACATGACACCTGAAGGAGAGGGCAACTTCTTGTGCCCCCTTGATGAGACACATAAGCCACCATACTTTTGTTGTCCAAAAGAATTTTGAAAGCTCGACCTCGCAACATAGGATGGAACACTAATGCCCTGTACACACGGTCGGACATTGATCGGACATTCTGACAACAAAATCCATGGATTTTTTCTGACGGATGTTGGCTCAAACTTGTCTTGCATACACACGGTCACACAAAGTTGTCGGAAAATCCGATCGTTCTGAGCGCAGTGACGTAAAGCACGTACGTCTGGACTATAAACGGGGCAGTAGCCAATAGCTTTCGTCTCTTAATTTATTCTGAGCATGCGTGGCACTTTGTGCGTTGGATTTGTGTACACACGATCGGAATTTTCGACAACGGCATTTGTTGTCGGAAAATTTTATAGCAAGCTCTCAAACTTTGTGTGTCGAAAATTCCTATGGAAAAGTTCCTATCACACATTTTCCATCGGAAAATCCGACCGTGTGTACAGGGCATAAGAGGGCGTCTGACAGCATCCAATCCCAGGAAATTTGAACTTTTCGCCCCACAAAGGTTCCATTAGCCTTGAACCTGCTGTCCCAGGCAGTGTGCCCTGCAGCCTGCCAGACTGGCATTGGTCGTCACCACTATTGGTTCAGAGGCCTTCAACGGAACTCAGCGGGAAAGATTGCGAGCTACTGACCACCAAACCAGGGACCAGATTATTGGAATTGGCAGATAGATTTTCTGGAACAAGAAGTGACGATCCCACTGAAGAAGAAAGTTGCACTGAAACCTCCTTCTGCGCCACCTGGTCCACGGGACTACTGGAACTGTGGCTGATAGAACCCCCAGATACTGCATGCATTCCTTCACCATCAAAGAAGGCCTGGCCATCACTGCTTTTGTCTGAGACTGGATCTCCTGGACCTTCCTCTGAGGAAGAGAAACACGACCCCGATCTGTGTCGAATTGTACTCCTAAATACTCCAACATTTGGGTCGGATGCATCTGGCTCTTCCGAACGTTGATCAACCAACCAAAACGAGCTAGTGTTTTGCAGGTGAAATTCACATGAACTAGAAGGAGCTTATTTGACGGACCCAGAAGTAGCATGTCGTCTAGATTATATTTGCACTCCCTTGACCCTGAGAGTCGCAACGACAGCAGACAGTAGCTTTGAAAACGTTCTCGGAGTCGTGCAGAGACTGAATTGGAGACATTAAAATTGAAAATGAGAGCCTTCTATGGAAAATCTGAGAAAGCGATGGGGAGATGCGTCTATGGAAACATAAAGATACGCATCCGCCAGATCGATGGAAACCATCCAGTGTCCTGACTCCACAACCGAAATGATTGTTTCCAATGATTTCATTTTGAATGGTGGAACCGTCATGTAAGAATTCAGAACTTTGAGGTCAAAAACTGGCCTTGGAACCAAAAGGATAGCCCTTGCTGCCAACAGCTCCCCTATATATCCTTGCAAACATTGCCTCCTTTCCAAATCCGTAGGAAGTCCAGTTTCTACGAACACGGTCTGAGTGGGCCTTGTTGATGTCTACAATCCAGGCATCCTGTAATTTGTCCGCCTAAACCCCCCCGAATTGGGCTAGTCTTGCTCCTACTTGAGAGGGTTAAGCGGAGACACCTTCAGAACGACTTATTTGAAGCCTTAGGAGCTTCGTTGGCCCTGGGCTTGGAAGGTTTCTGGAAGTTTGAACCGGCTCCCTTCCACTGTCTGAAAACTGTCTGTAAGCACTGGCCTCTCTGGATCCTTCTTTGGATCTCTTGTTAAACTGAAAGGGCTGCTGTTGTCTTTTTCTCTTCTGCGGGATTAGACCAGATCTGCCGCCGGAAACCCGCTGAATTGCTGATTCTAAGTGTTCCCGAAAAGTAGCTTCCCGTCGAATGGAACCGAACACAGACTGTGCTTAGAAGCCTTATCGGCCGACCAATGCTTCAACCATAAGGCTCTGCGGGCTGTGACGGAATGAGCCATTATCTTTGCTGTCATCTTGACCTGGTCGACAGCCACTTCAGCCACAAACTCTACAGCAGTCTTGAAAACTGCAAAGGAGAAGAACTGCCACTTCCCAGACTTTTATCCGAACATCCATCCACCAGCTCTGCTACCCACACTCTAAGGCTGGATTCACACCCATGCACTCCCAACGCTCCCTGCATTCCGCAGACCCGCACCACAGAACGTGTTCCAAAGGAGACCATGATAAATGGACGGTAGTGCAAATCTGCAAAAAGCACCAAAAACACACAGGTGCGAATTCAGCCCAAGTGCTGCTGCCACAGAAGTGAGTGCTACTGCCGGTCTGCAGGCTGCTCTGGCCAAACTATACAAGCTTTTTAGGTCTTCGTTTATTCTGCAATCCATAGGATCCCTAAAAGAGACCGAATCCTCCATCGGAAGCATAATGTGGCGGGCGAATCTATGTAATGAAGCATCCACCTTTGGCGTAGTGTCCCAAGGGGTACAGTTTCGATACTCTATTATGCACATTGAGCTTCTTCTCAGGCCTGAAAACACATGATCTGAATCTGCAGATGCTGAAGATACAGCAGGATTCCGTGAAACACTCTTTAACCCTTCCTTGACTGCGTGCTTAATGTAGGATTTAACCTGGCGTGCTTTCGCAGCATTGTCCCAAGCCGCCTCCTTGAAGCAAGATGCACATACCCACTTTCCTCTCAGGACCTCAGCTGAGCAGGCCCAACAGGATCTTTCTTCTGCCTAGGCTGGCGATGAAGACCTATCCGAAGGAGAGGATCTTCTTCTGTGTCAGCGCCCAGATTTGCTCTTTCTAGAGGCTTTCTGATGTCTTGACCTCTCTTGGCTCGGGTCCGAGCGACTAAAGTGAAGTAAGGGGGAGGGAGATCTGGAATGCTGTGACAACAGGCGTCTATCCAGCTGCATGCGACTCTGCGATTTGTCATGTCTGGTCCCTTCTTTACTCCTTTGAGGCTGGAATGGTGATTTGGAACCTCTTTGCGGGCGTTTATCCCGCACCGGGCCCTTCTCTCTGTAAAACACAGAGGATGTGCTCTAATTTTAAAAAATAAATAAATAAATAAATAAACGTTTTGTTTTTTTTTTTAAACAAACAATAAATAAAATAATACAATTAAAATAATCTTCTCCATCCGAATCTTCAGTCCTAAGGCAGCTAGGCAGGCAGGCAAAATTCCCCAGACCTTTAAGGCACAGGATAATAAAAACACTCTGACAGACAAGTAACACAGCAGTAAGTAATGAGAGCACTGGAAGGAGGCTTACCAGAGGAGAGGAGCAGATTGACCAGCTGGAGACTGAGATCAACCTAGAGGACAGAGCCTGCTGCAAATCAGCAGTGAGCATTCGGGTGTTTGCTAGACAATCCAAAGAGAAAGCTGCCTCTGACCTCACCTGCTCAACTCTGAGCTTCCTAAAAGGAGTACATGTGGGGGCGGTGAACTACAAGTCTCAGCGAGCCAAACCACTGCCTGAACACACAAAAACATGGAAGGAGAGAGTGCCAGCACCTGCCAAACGAAGGTATATACAGTCATTTATACTGCCAGTGACCTTTGCCCGTAATACACAGTCATTTATACTGTACCATACAATCCCAGCACCATGGGAACCCACCTCCTCAGGAGATTTATAGCCTATATGGGGGGTCTTCTGAACCAGGAGAGGCTGAACCCGAACAGGGTGGATGGTGGATGGAGAAAATAAATAAATAAATAAATAATAAAAATAAACTTTAAAAGGCGTCCGGAGCAGGGGCGAAAAAAGAACACTGGTGTGGGCAGACAGCCGCCCTTTATGGGCTAAGAAAGAGGTGGTCCTGGAGGGATCAGAGGGGGCTGAGCTGACCCATAGTAGGCTGACATGGGGAGGTCCAGGAAATATATATATATAATTTCAACAAAGTTCCCAAAAGCACAACAGTAATTCCACAAACTTCTCAATCACAGTGAAATCCCTTCCTTCTGTGATTGGTAGTGGCAACCAAGCGAGTCCTCTTCCTCCAGATGGTGGGCGGGGCTAACAGGACTGATTGGCTTTAGCGATGACCAATCACAGTCCTCCTCCTCCTGGAAACAGGGACTGCCCCCTAGTAGAACTGCACCCAATCTCTTTCCCATCACAAGAGCTGACAATCACAGCTACAGCAAAGTTAGAGAACCAATCAATGTTTCCCCTCTTTTACATGTGTGGGGTGCAGTGCTTCCCCCTAAGTGCGGGCACGGCGTGAATTCTGAGACCGGAATGCATTAGAAGCTGTGTCACACTGACACTTCCCTGCACTGCTCTGTTGATGTGGAGGGAGTCTAGTGTTGGCAAAAGAGACTTCATGTGCTGCTGGTGGCACCTGTGCCGGGGTTGCCTATACCTGCTCTATCCCGTGTGATCAGTGTTTATAAACTATGTTACTTTGTATCTCTCTATCTCCCATCTGATCAATGTTTATAAATAATGTTACTTTGTATCTATCTCCTGTCTGATCAATGTTTATAAACAATGTTACTTTGCATCTCTCTAGCTCCTGTCTAAACAATGTTTATAAACAATGTTGCTTTGTATCTATCTCCCATCTAAAAAATCTTTATAAACAATGTTACTTTGTATCTATTTCCCCTCTGAACAATGTTTATAAACAATTGGGGGACAGGGATTTACTAAAACTGGAGAGTGCAAAATCTGGAGCAGCTGTGCTTGGTAGCCAATCAGCTTCTAACATCAGCTTCTTCAATTAAGCTTTGACAATTATCCCTCGTTTACACTGAGCATGGCTTTGAAATTGTGCAACTTCATCTGAAATTGCACGATTTCAAAGCCACAACTTCAGGTGCGACTTGAAAGACATCTGTATGGCTTCATGCACACATGTCTATTGAAGTTACACCCGAAATCGGCAAAAGGTGACGTTGCACCGATTGGGACGGTGCCCCGCCGGCAACAGGCTGCGACTTGTTATGTGATTTGACCTGTCCAGTGACCATAGCTAATAGTAGTTCCTCAATCTGCCTCTGTATGACTGTACCTCTGTACAGAAACTCAGACTGGGGGAGGCAAAGCTGACACTGAGAGTCATTTGCTGGCAGGAGGAGCGAGCAGAGAGAAGAGCTCATTAAGGGGCGGGTCTCTGACCAAACTGTATTACAAATGTGAATGGAGAAAAGTCAGGTCACTAACCAATGTATTCTTTCTGGCAGATCTGAATGAATTACAGGACTGGCTGAGAAAGATTAAGGAATATTTTACAGGTAAAGCCAACCACACATGTGCAATTCAGAGTTCTGCAAGAAATATAAGACTCCCGAGGACAGAAATATAAGATCCCCGAGGACAGAAATATAAGACCCCCGAGGACAGAAATATAAAACCCCCATGGACAGAAATATAAGACCCCCGAAGACAGAAATATAAGACCCCCACGGACAGAAATATAAGACCTCTGAGAACAGAAATATAAGACCCCCGAAGACAGAAATATAAAACCCCCATGGACAGAAATATAAGACCTCTGAGGGCAGAAATGTAAGACCCCAGAGGGCATAAACAAAAGACCCCTGAGGACAGAAATATAAGACCCCCGAGGACAGAAATATAAGACCCCCCGAGGACAGAAATATAAGACCCCCGAGGACAGAAATATAAGACCCCCCGAGGACAGAAATATAAGACCCCCGAGGACAGAAATATAAGACCCCCGAGGACAGAAATATAAGATCCCAGAGGAGAGAAATATAAGACCCCTGAGGACAGAAATATAAGACCCCCCGAGGACAGAAATATAAGACCCCCGAGGACAGAAATATAAGACCCCTGAGGACAGAAATATAAGACCCCCGAGGACAGAAATATAAGACCCCCGAGGACAGAAATATAAGACCCCCGAGGACAGAAATATAAGACCCCCGAGGACAGAAATATAAGACCCCTGAGGACAGAAATATAAGACCCCCGAGGACAGAAATATAAGACCCCCGAGGACAGAAATATAAGACCCCGAAGACAGAAATATAAGATCTCAGAGGAGAGAAATATAAGACCTCTGAGGACAGAAATATAAAACCCAGAAGACATCGGTATCAGTGCCACCCATCAATGCCAACCATCAGTGCCCATCAGTGCCACCTCTCAGTGCCGCCTCATCAGTGCTTATCAGTGCCACCTATCAGTGCCCATCAGTGCCGCCTTTCAGTGCAGCCTCATCAGCGCACATCAGTGAAGGAGAAAAATTATCTGTTTTCAAAATTTTATAACAAACCTTGAAACAGTTTTGTTTTGTTTTTTCAAAATTTTCGGTCATTTTTTGTTTTATTTAACAAAAAATCCAGCAGCAATTAAATACCACCAAAAGAAAGCTCTATCAGGCATGACCGCGCAATTGTCATTCAAAGAGTGACAGCGCTGAAAGCTGAAAATTGGTCTGGGCAGGAGGGGGCATTGCGGCGGACAAATCGGACACTCGGAAAGTGATGCTTTTTGGGGACCAGTGACACCAATACAGCGATCAGTGCAAAAAAAAAGCACTGTCACTGTACTAATGACACTGGCAGGGAAGGAGCGATCAAAGGGTTAAATGTGTCCCTAGGGGGTGCTTTCTAACTGTGTGGGGGAGGTGCTTGTACTGTGGGAAGGAAGAGATCAGTGTTCCTGCTTAGCAGAAACACAGGATATCTGTCTCCCCTACTAACAGACTGCCAATCTGCCTCTGATGGGAACGATCGGCAAAGCCCCGATGGACATCGGGTCCGAGGGAGCCGCTGATCGGCTACCACTGTGTCCAATGAGAGGAGCCACCACCCCGCAGTAAATGTACGTGGGGCTGTCGACAGGTTAAATAATATGTCTGGGGGGGTCCTGGGACCCTGCCTGTGACGTGACCCATCTGTACGATGTACACTACCTACCACAACAACACCGACATTTACAAAGAAAGAATGTTGTTAAAGGGGAGTTCCGCCCCCCCCCATGAAAAAAAATGAAAAGTCAGCAGCTACAAATCCTGTACAAACATTGCAGCTGGTGACTTTTAATATATGAACACTTACCTTTCCAGGGAGCCCGCGATGTTTGCACCCCTGATGATTTTCGGATCGGCTCTCGGGTGCTGCGGCCAACATTCATAGTAAGGGAACCCCCGGCAGTGAAGACTTTCGGGCTTCACAGCCGGCTCCCTACTGTACTACACTTTCTAATTGGCCTTGGCGGCGGAGGAGGGGGGCCAAACTTCCAAGGAAAGGTGACGCAGTGCTGTCTCCCGGAGGTGGGGAAGGGTACCTGTTCCCCCCTCCCCCTTGGAAGGTGCCAAATGTGGCACTGCAGGGGGGGGGGGGGAGTCAATTAAGCGGAGGTTCCACTTTTTGGTGAAACTCCACTTTAAATTATTATTATTATCATTATACCACATGCCGACCCTCTAGCTGGGAAAAAACGTCATTGTTTTGACGTTAGATACTGGAGTTATGGCTGCAGCTAGATACCATAACTCTGGTATTTTTTATTTTTTCCCTATATGCTGGTCTTTCTAACAAAAGTGGTCCCAGCGGTGGATTCGCTATGGGATCACTTTTAGAAGTGGCGGGAGAAGTAACCCCCTCCCCCGCTGCTTTCCGGTGATTCCTGGGCTTACCTTATCGATCGGTGAGGCAAGAAACTGATCCAGTGCCAGCGGTGGCTTGGCATAGAGATGAGCCAAGGCAAGATTCTCACCACTAATCTCTATGCCCTTGGAGGACCGGGAACCCATGGTATCAGTGGCAGCCTGTCCATAGGGGGCACACGGGCGCCGCCTCCCCTAACCATGCGTTTGACCCCCTGATCTACATATCAGTGGCACCGGACCATGGATTCCAATGCAGCAGGATGTTTTAACTGGCTTCAAAATAGGGTGGGCTCGGGATGCAGAGCATTGCACTCCCAGCCCACCCAGTTGTGTGACGATAAACGAATGAATTTTCGCTATTGTCACATTAAAGTTCCTCCCTGACAATCAGGAGACCTGTTTCCCGATTCACCAAAGCATCAGGCGATTCTATTGGATGCCTAGCGCTCTGGTGGAAGAGGAGACACACGGCGTAGGAAGCTGGAGAGGAGCAGATACCAGAGCCACCGCGGCCGCTGCCCAAACTCCAGGAGAGGACACCATAGCCCCGCCACATGAGCAGGAAAGTGCTTGTGGAGTGCATTTGGTTTCATTGCCGCGTCAGCACTGGAAGGGGGGTGTTGTTAGTTGGCCGCCCCCCAAAAAAGAAGAACCCACCAGCTGCCACTGCATGGTATGTACGTGAGCCGTTCAGGAATTGTAGTCCAGTGCCTTCCGCTGCGAGTGCAAGGTGGCAAGTAGCCCACCCTTGCTCCAGACAATGACAGATAAGAGCCGACGGTCCTGGAGACCGCACAGCAGAACAAGACCTGCTGTGTGTAGACAAGTGGCAGTCTCAGCCTGGACCCCCACCAGGCCACGCCCCCAACTTGTTTCACTCAGCCCACTGGAGCTTACTCATGCTTCAGTGGGCAGAGTGAAGCGCATTGGGAATGTGGCCTGGCGGGAGGTCCAGGCTGAGACTGCCACTTGTCTACACACAGCAGTAGGGATGAGCTTCGTGTTCGAGTCGAACCCATGTTCGACTCGAACATTGTCTGTTCGCCCGTTCGGCGAATTCCGAACAATATAGGCCGTTCGCGCCAAATTCGTGTGGCGCGTCACGGCCCATAATTCACTGCGGCATTGCAGTGCATTGCTTGCTGATGATTGGCCAAGCATGCACTATGACCCGCATGCTTGGCCAATCACAGCGCCGCCTTAACAGAGAGCCATAATTGGCCAAAGCCAAGGAGGCTTTGGCCAATTATGGCTCAGGGGATTTAGTACACGCCCCACACTATATAAGGCCGCCTGCACGGCGGCCCTGTGCAGTGTGTTCCGGTGTGCTTAGAGAGAGAGAGAGAGAGAGACAGTGTCATTTCATTTGAGTTAGCTAGATTAGGCAGGACAGTCAGTCAGTTAGCTGCACTTAAAGTGTATTGTGTATATATATGCATCCCAGGTGTTGCATATATATATATATATATATATATACACTGTATTCAGTTTAGCTAGATCCGTTCCTGTTATCTTCTAGACTATTTACATTTAGTGCAGTGCGTCCTGCTCACAGTGTTCAGCTAGATCCGTTCCTGTTATATTCCTACTGACAGGCAGGCTTGTCTTGTTACAGTATTTTGAAGAAAATTACTGGTGTTCTTTTGATCCTATTAGTACCACAGTCAGGCAGCTAGACTATTTACAGTTAGTGCAGTGCGTCCTGCTCACAGTGTTCTGCTAAACCTACAAGTAAGTGGGGTGCGTCCTGCTCACAGTGTTCAGCTAAACCTACAAGTTAGTGGGGTGCGTCCACCTCACAGTGTTCAGCTAAACCTACAAGCTAGTGGGGTGCGTCCTGCTCACAGTGTTCAGCTAGATCCGTTTCTGTTATCTTCTTACTGACAGGCAGGCTTGTCTTGTTACAGTAAATACAGCTACCTGAAGAAAATTGCTGGTGTTCTTTTGATCCTATTAGTACCACAGTCAGGCAGCTAGACTATTTACAGTTAGTGCAGTGCGTCCTGCTCACAGTGTTCAGCTAGATCTGTTCCTGTTATCTTCTTACTGACAGGCAGGCTTGTCTTGTTACAGTATTTTAAAGAAAATTACTGGTGTTCTTTTGATCCTATTAGTACCACAGTCAGGCAGCTAGACTATTTACAGTTAGTGAAGTGCGTCCTGCCCACAGTGTTCTGCTAAACCTACAAGTAAGTGGGGTGCGTCCTGCTCACAGTGTTCAGCTAAACCTACAAGTTAGTGGGGTGCGTCCACCTCACAGTGTTCAGCTAAACCTACAAGCTAGTGGGGTGCGTCCTGCTCACAGTGTTCAGCTAGATCCGTTTCTGTTATCTTCTTACTGACAGGCAGGCTTGTCTTGTTACAGTAAATACAGCTACCTGAAGAAAATTACTGGTGTTCTTTTGATCCTATTAGTACCACAGTCAGGCAGCTAGACTATTTACAGTTAGTGCAGTGCGTCCTGCTCACAGTGTTCTGCTAAACCTACAAGTTAGTGGGGTGCGTCCTGCTCACAGTGTTCAGCTAAACCTACAAGTTAGTGGGGTGCGTCCACCTCACAGTGTTCAGCTAAACCTACAAGTTAGTGGGGTGCGTCCACCTCACAGTGTTCAGCTAAAGCTACCTGTAGAAGGTTGGTGGTGTTCTCATACTACAGGCAGGCAGTTGATTTTGCTAGCTGCAGTATCAGTACATATATATATATATATATATATATATATATATATATATATATATATATATATATGTATATATCCCAGCTTAGTACAGCTACAGGCCATTAGTATGTCTGGAAGGCCAAGAAGGAGAGGCAGACAGTCACTAGCCAATAAGAGAGGGCAAGCAGGCTCTGTGTCTAGTGCTGGTCGTGGAGACGGTGCATCCTCATCAGCACGTGGCCATGGGACACGCTTGGCCTTTTTTTCGGCAGCTGGCCATGTTGAGCCGCAACATGCGGAAGACTTGGTCGAGTGGATGACCAAGCCGTCCTCATCCTCCTCATCCTCTCTCACCCATGCCCAGGGTACTTTGTCTGGCAAAGCAGCGGCCTCTTCCCTTGGCTCAATGTCATCAGTGACACCTTCCCTAGCCCCACCATGTCCTCCTGAGGAGTCCCTCGAACTGTTTGACCACAGTGTTGGGTACATGCTCCAGGAGGATGCCCAGCGTTTGGAAGGCTCTGATGATGATACTGAGCTCGATGAAGGCAGTAACACGAGCACGGACAGAGGGGGTGCCCAAGAAGGACAGCTATCTGGCAGTCATGCTCCCCCTGCTGCAGCATACTGCCAGGTTTGCTCCAGTGATGAGGAGGGAGGGGATGATGAGGTCACTGACTCAACGTGGGTGCCTGATAGGAGAGAGAAGGAGGAGGAGGAGGAGGAGGAGGAGGAGGCGGCACATCACCAACGAGGCAGGATGCCCTCCAGGGGCCAGCCTAAGGGCAGCACATTGACTGCATCACACCCCAAAGCTCCACATGTGCAGGGCGCTGCAGTCTCTGCGCGTTATTCAAAAAGTTCTTTGGTGTGGGCCTTTTTTGAGACGAGTGCATCAGATCGCACCGCTGCTATTTGCAACATATGTCTCAAGCGTATCTCGCATGGCCAAAACATCTCCCGCTTGGGTACCACATGCTTGACCATACATATGTTGACCTGCCATGCAGTTCGTTGGCAAGCGTATCTAAAAGACCCACACCAAAGAACAAAGAGGACCTCTGCTTGCTCCTCATCAGCTGAGATTTCGAACCCCACTAGACCTTCAGTCCTCTCTGAGACCTGCACTGAGAGGAATGAAGGTGTAGAATTAGGTGTGTCACAGCCACGTACTTGTGGGCAATCTGATTTTGGTACACCGACGTCAGATTGTACCAGGCAAATTTCCCTGCCCCAGCTGCTGCACCGCCGAAAGAAGTTTGCTCCCAGCCATCCACATGCCCAACGGTTGAATGCTAGCTTGGCAAAATTGCTAGCACTTCAACTGCTGCCTTTTCAGTTGGTAGACTCTGCCCCCTTCCGTGAGTTTGTGGAATGTGCGGTTCCTCAGTGGCAGGTACCCAAACGCCACTTTTTCTCACGGAAGGCAATTCCGGCTCTCTACCAGCATGTGGAAGGCAATGTCCATGCCTCGCTGGACAGGGCGGTCAGCGGTAAGGTGCATATTACCGCTGACTCATGGTCCAGCAGGCATGGACAGGGACGTTACCTAAGTTTCACGGCGCATTGGGTGACTCTGCTGGCAGCTGGGAAGGATGCAGGACAAGGTGCAGTAGTGTTGGAGGTTGTTCCGCCACCACGCCTCCAAAATGCTAATGATTGTGACACACCTTTCTCCTCCACCCCCTCCTCTTCTTCTTCCTCCATGGCCTCTTCCTCGGAACCAGCGGTGCTCCGTATTCGTTCAAGGGGCTACGCAAGTACGCAGGCCAAAAGATGCCATGCGGTGCTTGAGCTGGTGTGCTTGGGGGACAGGAGCCACACTGGGGCAGAGGTTCTGTCAGCTCTGCAGGGGCAGGTTCAGAGGTGGTTGACGCCACGCCAACTTAAGGCAGGAATGGTGGTTTGCGACAATGGCACCAACCTCCTCTCTGCCCTCCGACAGGGACAAATGACCCATGTGCCCTGTTTGGCTCACGTCCTTAACTTGGTGGTGCAGCGGTTCTTGGGCAGGTACCCGGGCTTACAGGATGTCCTGAGGCAGGCCAGGAAAGTCTGTGTGCATTTCCGCCGGTCATATAATGCCAGTGCTCGGCTGACGGACCTCCAAAAGGAGTTTAACCTGCCCAAGAACCGCCTAATCTGTGACATGCCCACCAGGTGGAACTCAACGTTGGCCATGCTGCAGCGGCTGCACACGCAGCAGAGGGCCATCAATGAGTACCTGTGCGACTATGGCACCAGGACAGGGTCAGGGGAGCTTGGTTTTTTTTCCCCACGCCAGTGGGCCATGATCAGGGATGCATGCACTGTCCTGTCACCATTTGAGGAGGCCACGAGGATGGTGAGCAGTGACAGTGCATGCATCAGTGACACTGTCCCCCTTGTCCACCTGTTGGAGCACACGCTGCGTGGAATAATGGACAGGGCACTTGAGGCAGAACAGAGGCAGGAAGAGGAGGACTTCCTTAGCTCTCAAGGCCCCCTTTATCCAGACAGTGTTCCTGCGTGCCCGCCGATCACACAGGAAGAGGACGAGGAGGAAGAGGAGGAGGAGGAGGAAGATTGTGTCAGTATGGAGGTGGAGCCTGGCACTCAGCATCAGCAGCAGTCTTTAAGGGATCAGTCCCAAGAAACACATGGACTTGTACGTGGCTGGGAGGAGGTGGCTACGGACCATGTCGTCCTTAGTGACCCAGAGGACTCCGGACCGAATGCCTCAGCAAACCTACGCTGCATGGCCTCCCTGATCCTGCAAAGCCTGCGTAAGGATCCTCGTATTCGTGGTATCAAGGAGAAGGACCAATACTGGCTGGCAACCCTCCTTGATCCACGTTACAAGGGTAAGGTTGCGGACCTTATCTTGCCATCGCAGAGGGAGCAGAGGATGAAACATCTTCGGGAGGCCTTGCAGAAAGGTCTGTGCAACGCGTTCCCAGAGACTGGGAGGTTACAAACTCCTGTTTCTGGACGTGTTGCTGAGGCTTCGGTCAGTCAAAGAAGGAGCGGTGGAGAAGGTGGCCGTCTGACCGATGCGTTCAGACAATTTTTTGGTCCGCAGCCCCAAGGTATGATCGGTTCCAGCAACCATCGCCAGCGTCTGTTTTACATGGTGCAGGAATACCTAGGGGCAAGATCAGACTTGGACACCTTTCCCACCGAAAATCCTCTGGGTTACTGGGTCTTGAGGATGGATCACTGGCCAGAGCTTGCACAGTATGCAATTGAGCTACTGGCCTGTCCTGCATCCAGCGTTCTTTCGGAACGCACATTCAGTGCTGCTGGAGGCGTGGTAACCGATCACAGGGTGCGTCTGTCCACTGACTCGGTCGATCGACTGACCTTCATAAAAATGAATGAGTCTTGGATCACCACCAGCTACCAAGCACCTGATGCTGATGTAACCGAATAATTTTTTTTGAAATCTCAGATCCCTTCAAAGACTGCCTATGCTGATGCTGAGTGACTATCCCTGAGTAATTATCCTCTTCCTCCTCAATCATCACGCTGATAGCTTGTAAGAACATTTTTGGTTCTGGGTGCCACCACCAGTGCCTAAGGCACAATTTTTCAGCCCCTGTTTAACAGGGGCGTGTAATTATGATTTTTGATGTAATACTTTGCAGCAGGGCTCGTTCCTGCATTCCAACTAGAGTGTCTGTGAGGGGTTGCAGTGTTGTGGCACCAGCACCAGTGCCTAAGGCCCAATTTTTCAGCCCTTGTTTAACAGGGGCGTGTAATTACAATTTTTGATGCAATACTTTGCAGCAGGGCTCGTTCCTGCATTCCAACTAGAGTGTCTGTGAGGGGTTGCAGTGTTGTGGCACCAGCACCAGTGCCTAAGGCCTAATTTTTCAGCTCCTGTTCAACAGGGGCATGTAATTACAATTCTTGATCTAATATTTCACAGCAGAGCCCTGTGAGGGCTTACAGTGTTGTGGCCACAGCAACACCTAAGGCCCAAATTTCTGCTGAGTATATAGGGCAGGACCCTACTTTCAAACAACTAACTTACAAACGACTCCTACTTGCAAACGGAAGGAGACAACAGGAAGTGAAATCTACCCCTAGGAAGGGAAATTCTCTCCTGTAAGAGTTAATATGGGAAAAACATTTCTCCTTTCCACTGATGCTTTCCAATCCATTGGGACAAAAAGTGAGGTGAAATCTTCTGAAGAGGAGGAAAGACAGCAAAACAAATGTCACAGGGGTGATAACCCTTCCCTATGTTTTCCAAAAAGCTTAAAAAAGATTTTTTGGCTGGAGCTAAACACGTTAAAAATGTACCCGTTCAAAATTACAAAGAGATTCTACTTAACAACAAACCTACAGCCTGTATACTGCTGTTCAGAGTCTATAGGGCCTGGTGGCCCCACACCTTTCCTTATTTTAATTTGGGTGCGGGGTTCCCCTTAATATCCATACAAGACCCAAAGGGCCTGGTAATGGACTGGGGGGTACCCATGCCGTTTGTCTCACTGATTTTCATCCATATTGCCAGGACCCGACATGACATTAAACCCGCAAGCAGTTTTAAATGAGATTTTTTCCTTTAAAAATGACATTTGGTGCAGGGACTGTTCTAAACACGGGAAACACGCGTCACTTTACAGGCATACTATAGACACCCCTCAGGTACGATATTTAAAGGAATATTTCACTTTTTTTTTTTTTACTTTAAGCATCATTAAAATCACTGCTCCCGAAAAAACGGCCGTTTTTAAAAGTTTTTTTTTCATTGATACATGTCCCCTGGGGTAGGACCCGGGTCCCCAAACCCTTTTTAGGACAATACCATGCAAATTAGCCTTTAAAATGAGCACTTTTGATTTCGAACGTTCGAGTCCCATAGACGTCAATGGGGTTCTAACGTTCGTGCGAACTTTCGGTCCGTTCGCAGGTTCTGGTGCGAACCGAACCGGGGGGTGTTCGGCTCATCCCTACACAGCAGGTCTTGTTCTGATTTGCGGCTCCTGGAACCTTCTGCTCTTATCTGCCCTTGGAGGACGCAGTGACATCATGATGACACTTCCAGTTCTGAGACTTTTTTTTTTTTTAATCTTTGCTTTTAAAGGTAGAGGAGAGATTTGGGGTCTTATTGGCCCCAAATCTCTCCATAAAGAGGACCTACCATCTTGTGTTGCTATCGCAAGGGATGTTTACATTTCTTGCAATAGCAATGAAACTAACTAAAAACAAAATTTAAGGGACAGTGTAAAAATAAAAAATGGAATAAAATGTATAGTAAAGAAAAAAAAAATGTAAAGTGCCCCCATCCCCATGTGCTTGCATGCAGTGTTGACCGCATACGTAGGTCACGCAGGCATATGTAAATGGTTTTCAAACCACACATGTGAGGTATCGCAGCAAATGTCAGAGCGAGAGCAAAAATTCTAACACGAAAAACTCTTCTGTAACTCTAAACAGGGGGGAGGGTAAAATGCTACAAAATGTAATAACTGTGCGGGATGGGCTGATGGAGAAAATAAAAGTCCAGTTGTTAGGTGGAGGCAGGATAGGCTTCTCTGAAGAGAAACATTTTCAGGAATTGTCTGAAAGTGGACAGAGTAGGAGAAAGTCGGACAGATTGGGGTCAGAATTCCAAAGGATGGGAGAGGCTTGAGTGAAGTCCCGGAGGCGAGCATGGGAGGGGGCGATGAGTGAGCTAGAGAGCAGGAGGTTTTGAGAAGAACGAAGAGAATGATTAGGTCGGTATTTTGAGATTAGGTTAGTGATGTAGCTGGGGGCTGAGTTGTGGATGGCTTTGTAAGTTGTTGTTAGTATTTTGAATATAATTTGTTAAATGTAGGGATTGGTGGAGAGGGGAAGAAGACACTGAATGGTTTGTAAGGTGGATGAGTCCAGCAGCAGCATTCATGATGGACTGAAGGGGGGAAAGCCTATGTAGGTAATCCAATGAGAAGGGAGTTGCAGTAGTCGAGGTGAGAGATGACCAGGGAGTGAACTAGGGGCTTTATGGTGTCATTGGTTAGAAAGGGGTGTATTTTAGAGATGTTGCAGAAGGGTGAGACGCAATCTTTGGACAGTGATTGGATGTGGGGCCAAAAAGAGAGTTCAGGGTTATTCCTTAGAACCCTGGCATGTGTGGGACTGGTTGATGGTTGTGCCATTGATCTTGGCAGAGAAGTCAGGGGAAGAGGAATGTGGGGGAGGAAATATTATGAGCTCAGTTTTGGATAGATTGAGATTGAGGAAGTGGTGTGACATCCAGACTGATATGTCTTTAAGTAAATTAGTGATGTGTGAGGAGACTGATGGAGTGAGCTGAGGGGTAGAGAGATAGATTTGGGTGTCATCAGTGTAGAAATTATATTGGACCCAGAGAGGAGATGTAGATCGAGAATAGAAGAGGTCCAATAACAAAACCTTGGGGGACACCGATGCAGAAAGGAAGAAAGGAAGAGGAGAAGGGTAGTAGAATTGTAAGTGACACTGAAGGTGAAGGATAAGAGCCAGTGAAGAGGACAGCCATGGGAGACAAGAGGAGTAGAGGTTTTTTTTTTTGAGAAGGGGGTGGTCAACCGTATGAAAGGCAGCCGAATGGTAAGAGTACAGAATGGTTTCCATTGATTTCAGCAGTTAGTAAGTCATATGTGAGTTTTAGAAAAGCAGTTTCTGTGGAGTGTTGAGGGCGAAATCCAGACTGAAGGGAATCAATAAGGTAATTCTTAATGAGGTGGTCACTCAGTTGGTTGTAGACAAGACGTTTTAAGGAGTTTGGAGTAAAAGTAGAGCAAGGAGATGGGGCGTAGGTTGTTAAGATTAGTGTGGTCTAAGGAAGGCCTTTTAAGTATGCGGGTGACTAGTGCATGTTTTAGAGAGTTGGGCAAGATGCCAGAAGAGAGGGAGAGGTTGAAGATGTAGGTTAGCGAGTGTAGGATGGGGTCAGAGGGTGACCATATTATTTGAGAGAACAGGGGGCAGGTGGTTAGGTGGGTCTTAGAATTTTTTTTAGCAACCTCGTCTATAGTAGCGGCGTTGAATGAGGGCAGTGTTGAGTGTACCTGTGGACATGGGGTGTTAAGTGGGAGCGATACCTGTAGAGTGGAGATTTCATCACAAATTGTATCTTATTTTTAAAGTGATTGGCGATTTCCTGGGCAGTGAGTGAGTTAGTGGGTGGAGGCAGTGGAGGACGAAGTAGAGAGTTAAAGGTAGAGAAGTGTTGACAGGGACTGGATGAGAAGGTGTTAATGAGAGTGATAAAATTGGTCTGCTTGGGGAGGAGGCAGGAATTGTATTTTTGAAGGGCAGATTTATATTGGATGAAGTCTTTGTGAGACTTGGTCTTACGCCACAGGTACTCAAGAGCGTGTCTACTTTTTCTTCTGGTGTCATCTGTTTGCTAGGGTTGTAGGGGTCGAAGGCCAGATTGTGTGTGTGTGTAGTGAAGAGGTCATGCTCATCCAGGGCAGAGGAGAGGGATCTATTGCAGGCGGAAGTGGCCAGATTGGGGCAGGACAGGGGTGAGATTTTGTCATAGAGGTGCTCAGTAGCAGAATAGAGAAGAGAAGGGTTGAAGTGGTGACGGTCTCTATGGGTAACTGTTAGGCGGGTGGAGGGAGAGGAGGTGGAAGACAAGGAGAGGGAGAAACTAATAAGGTAATGATCAGAGAGAGTGGAAAAGGATTGTTGGAGAGGTTGCATGGAGTGCTTAGGTAGGAGAATATAAGGTTGAGGGTGTTGCCATCAGAGCGAGCAGAAGCCTGCATCCATTATGTATACATTGTTTCAGGCCACATGAGGAGGTTAGACTAAAACAGTGGTCTCCAAACTGTGGCCCAAGAGGCAGATGTGGCCCTTTGCTTGTTTTTATCTGGCCCTTGGCACTATTTCATCCACTAATACCAACAATGGGGCAATTCCCCCCACTCACACAAATGAAGAGGGCACATTTCCTGCCAATGACACCAACGATGAGGCAAAATCTCTCCCACTGACATCAACAATGGGGCACAATTTTTCCCAATGACACCAACAATGGGGCCCAATAACATCAGTGATGGGGCACAATTTCTCTCAATGACACCAACGATGGGGCTCAATAACATCAGTGATGGGGCACAATTCCTCTCAATGACACCGATGGACCCAATAATATCAGTGATGGGGCACAATTCCTCTCAATGACACCAACGATGGGGCTCAATAACATCAGTGATGGGGCACAATTCCTCTCAATGACACCGATGGACCCAATAACATCAGTGATGGGGCACAATTCCTCTCAATGAAACCAACAATGGGGCCCAATGACATCAGTGATGGGCCACAATACCTCTCAATGACACCAACAATGGGGCCCAAAAACAGTAGTGATGGGGCACAATTCCTCTCAAAGACACCAAAGATGGGGCCCAATAACATTAGTGATAGGACACAATTCCTCTCAATGACACCAACGATGGGCCCAATAACATCAGTGATGGGGCACAATTCCTCTCAACGACACCAAAGACACCAAGGATGGGGCCCAATAACATCAGTGATGGGGCACAATTCCTCTCAACGACACCAAAGACACCAAGGATGGGGCCCAATAACATTAGTGATGGGACACAATTCCTCTCAATAACACCAACGATGGGCCCAATAACATTAGTGATGGGACACAGTTCCTCTCAATGACACCAACGATGGGCCCAATAACATTAGTGATGGGACACAATTCCTCTCGATGACACCAAGGATGGGGCCCAATAACATTAGTGATGGGGCACAATTCCTCTCAACTACACCAAAGACACCATTCATGGGACCCAATAACATCAGTGATGGGGCACAATTCCTCTCAATGACACCAAGGATGGGGCCCAATAACATCAGTTATGGAGTGCAATGCCTGTCAATGACACCAACGATGGGACCCAATAACATCAGTAATTGGGCACAATTCCTTTCAGTTACACCAATAATGGGGCGTAATTATTCTCACTGAAATTAAAAATGGGGTATTCTTTTTCCCACTGATGTCAGAAACCTGTTCTACTCCCAATCGCCACAGTCTGGAACTCCTAAAGTCTGAAGGACAGTAAACTAGCCCTTTGTTAAGAAAGTTTGGAGACTCTTGGACTAAAAGTTTTAAAGTACCAGTGTTAGTATTAACAGGGTGCACTTGTTATAGTTTTTCTTGATCAATAAACAGTGGAATGTTTTTTGTGCTATGAAGCTTTCTTTTCTGTTTTTGACATGTTGGCAAATAGTCTGGAACTGTGAGAACCACCCATGACCGGTTAATGGACTGCAAGTCCATTAATGAAGGGAATGGATCCTTTAACCCATCTTTGGATGTTTGAGATTGCAAAGAACACCTCTCATAAGTATTTTTGTTTAGTTTTTTTTTTTTTTACAGAGGTGAGTCATTGACCTAAAGAGGTGAAGGACACTGGATGTGTTGATATTCTATTTTGAACAGAGGATTGTTTATTTCTTTTATCTATATTATATTTTTTTTCTTTGCACACATCACACTTGGAGGTGGATATTAAGAATGTGTTTTTTGTTCAGTTTTGATTAATGAATAATTATTATGGACACATTGTTTGAGAACTGAACAGTATCATTTCTGAGTACAATATTTTTTAAAAGTGGATTTTTTTTAGATACACTATATTACCAAAAGTATTGGGACACCTGCCTTTAAACGCACATGAACTTTAATGGCATCCCAGTCTTAGTCCGTAGAGTTCAATATTGAGTTGGCCCACCCTTTGCAGCTATAACAGCTTCAACTCTTCTGGGAAGATCGCCCACAAGGTTTAGGAGTGTGTCTATGGGAATGTTTGACCATTCTTCCAAAGCTGCATTTGTGAGGTCAGGCACTGATGTGGACAAGAAGGCCTGGTCCTCATTCTCTACTCTAATTCATCCCAAAGATGTTCTATCTGGTTGAGATCGGGACTCCGAACAGGCCAGTCAAGTTCCTCCACCCCAAACTCGCTCATCCATGTCTTTATGGACCTTGCTTTGTGCACTGGTCCAAATCATTTGGTGGAGGGGGGGATTATGGTGTGGGGGGGTTGTTTTTCAGGGGTTGGGCTTGGCCCCTTAGTTCCAGTGAAGGGAACTCTTAAGGCGTCAGCATACCAAGACATTTTGGAAAATTTAATGCTCCCAACATTGTGGGAACAGTTTGGGGATGGCCCCTTCCTGTTCCAACATGACTGCACACCAGTAAATGAAGACAAATTCTTTTTGACAAGTTCTTAATCAAAAAATATAACATTCCCCAAAAAAATCCCACGATGTCCCATAAATCCGTCATCACTCACATGATCCAGTGTCAATCACAAACAACGACCGCCGACCGCAAAACAAAAAGGCCGACTGATGGACACATCCTATCCCGTCACTACACTCACAGCGAATAACAGCTCTGGTCCTCAACAATAAATGTAAGCGTAGGGGCGGGATTTATCCAGTGATGTCATATAACAAATATGGTCATGTGGCCATATTATTTGGTCAGTAATGTCAGCGTTATCCACGCCCCTTTGTTGACATGGCCAGGAGTTTCCAGGCCAGCAATTGATTGGGGCCTGAATATGTCACTGATTTCTAAGGATACGGCTCCGGTACTTGCTGCTTCCCCTAACAACCACTGACGGTGGAAGAAGGAAACTGTTATATAATGTGGCAGTAGACAAACTGCTACTCTATACAATGTTTATCTTCTGCCAAACAAGCTTAAAGTCCGGCGTTTGGATGAACGAATAAACCAGCAAAGAGCTATCAGAGATAGATAGTCTGTCCTATTCTATGATTTGTGGTTTTAAGAAAATGAGAGACGGCCTACAAAATATAAGTAAATCTTGTTGTTCTGGTAAAATGACTTTCAGAGGAACTAAGCAATACTGTATGGTGAAGCTGAGTAACCTCTGCTTTGTTCTAATTCTTTAAGGTAAGGAATACACCAATCCTATCTGCGAAGAAGATGGTGTTTATGATCCTGTTATCACTACTACTACTACTACTACAACTACTGATGATGGCGATTATGAAGACAATGAAGAAGTTGGGTGAGAAGTGGTTTTCACACTTACATTCAAACATTTTCACAGGGCTGTTAGACCAATGAAGCTGAATATAAGGTTGGAGAGGGCCAGGTGGGTGTCAGAGGTAGGTATTCAATGTTTTTATTCTACCACATCTTTTTTATTTTTATTTTTTATTTTACAATATCCATTACATCTTTCTCCACTTCCAGTGTCCTCTGTACTGAACATCTCCTCATAGGATCCCCCTGTATTGAGCCTCTCCTGTACTCATAGGATCCGCTTGTACTGAGCCTCTCCTCTGTCCATAGAGTTTCCTGTACTGAGCCTCTCCTCTACCCATAAGATCCCCCTGTACTGAGCCTCTCCTCTACCCACAGTGTCTCCCTGTACTGAGCCTCTCCTCTACTCATATTGTCCCCCTGTACTCAGCCTCTCCTCTACCCATAGGACCCCCTCGTACTGAGCCTCTCCTTTACCCATAGTGTCCCCCTGTACTAAGCCTCTCCTCTACCCATAGGACCCCCCTGTACTGAGCCTCTCCTCTGCCCATAGTGTCCCCCTGTATTAAGCCTCTCCTCTACCCATAGGACCCCCCTGTACTGAGCCTCTCCTCTGCCCATAGTGTCCCCCTGTACTAAGCCTCTCCTCTACCCATAGGACCCCCCTGTACTGAGCCTCTCCTCTACCCATAGGACCCCCCTGTACTGAGCCTCTCCTCTGTCAGGGGTGGGCTCAGACCTTCCTTCTCTGAGCTGGCTGCTCAGCTGTCGGCTAATTGCCAGCTCCTATCTCTCCACAGTGACTCAGCTGTTGATGATCTGCTCGTCAGTCCTGGCTACTTAAAGCTCTCCAGCTCACTTCATCTCTGCCTTTGCCTTTGGTCACATCTTAGAGACTTTCTCCTGCGTTCCTGTTGAAGACTTGCTCGGTTGACATCCCTTCTGGCTCCTGATCCTGCTTGCTGTACTACTACATTGATCTCTGGCTCTCTTACATTGGCATTGGCTGACTACCCGATCTGGTTACTGAACTCTGGCTATGTATTGACTACGCTTACTCTGTTTACCTTTTTATTATTATTAAACAAGTGTGATTAACTGTACTTCTGTCTCGGTCTCTAACACCTCTACCCATAGTGTCCTCCTGTACTGAGCCTTTCCTCTACTCATAGGATCCCCCCTGTAGAGCATCTCCTCTACCCATAGGATCCCCTTGTACTGAGCCTCTCCTACCCATAGGATCCCCCTGTACTGAGCCTGTCCTTTACCCAAAGGATCCCCCTGTACTGAACCTCTCCTCTACTCATAGTGTCCCCCTGTACTGAACCTCTTCTCTAACCATAGTCTCCCCCTGTACTGAGCCTTTCCTCTACCCATAGTGTTTCCCTGTACTGAGCCTCACCTCTACTCATAGGAGCATTGTTTGTGATTGACACTGGACGATGTGAGTGATGATGGATTTATGGGACATCATGGGATATTTTTGGGAAATTTTATATTTTTTGATTAAGAACTTGTCAAAGAGAATTTGTCTTCGTTTATCATTTTGGAACAGGAAGGGGCCATCCCCAAACTGTTCCCACAACGTTCGGAGCATGAAATTGTCCAAAATGTCTTGGTATGCTGACGCCTTAAGAGTTCCCTTCACTGGAACTAAGGGGCCAAGTCCAACCCCTGAAAAACAACCCCCACACCATAACCCCCCCTCCACCAAATGATTTGGACCAGTGCACAAAGCAAGGTCCATAAAGACATGGATGAGCGAGTTTGGGGTGGAGGAACTTGACTGGCCTGCACAGAGTCATGGCCTCAACCTGATAGAACACCTTTGGGATGAATTAGAGTAGAGAATGCGGGCCAGGCCTTCTCGTCCCCATCAATGCCTGACCTTACATATCCTCTTCTGGAAGAATGGTCAAACATTCTCATAGACACACTCCTAAACCTTGTGGACAGCCTTCCCAGAAGAGTTGAAACTGTTATAGCTGCAAAGGGTGGGCCAACTCAATGTTGAACCCTATGGACTAAGACTGGGATGTCATTAATGTTCACGTGCGTGTAAAGGCAGGTGTCCCAATACTTTTGGTAATACATATATGTACACTGTTGAGGCTGCACTGATGGGCACTGGTGAGGCTGCGCTGATGGACACTGGTCAGGCTGCATTGGATGGGCACTGGTGAGGCTGCATTTGATGGGCACTGGTGAGGCTGAGCTGATGGGCACAGTTAAGACTACATTGATGGGCACAGATGAGGCTGCATTGGTGGTCACTGGTGAGGCTACAATGGATGGGCACTGGTGAGGCTGAATTGATGGACACTGGTGAGGCTGCATTGATGGACACTGGTGAGGCTGCATTGGATGGGCACTGGTAAGGCTGCATTGATGGACACTGGTGAGGCTGCATTGATGGACACTGGTGAGGCTGCATTGGATGGGCACTGGTGAGACTGCATTGATGGACACTGGTGAGGCTGCATTGGATGGGCACTGGTGAGACTGCATTGATGGACTGGTGAGGCTGCATTGGATGGGTACTGGTAAGGTTGCATTGATGGGCACTGATGAGACGGAGCTGATGGGCACTGGTGAGGCTACATTGGTGGGCACCGCTGAGGCTGCATTGATGGGCACTGGTGAGGCTGCATTGATGGGCACTGATGAGTATAATGCACTCTTCAAATGTGCTTTAAAATGCATTGTTATCCCTTTTATGAACAAGAAAATAATGACGTTAAGCTGTTGGGCTGGTAGAATAATGCTATGGGACTGGTCTGAAATTATTTCCAGGGCTAGTTTTTTTTCCCAGTCCGTCCCCGTACACAGGCGAGTATATTTGCCTACAAGTGAGGAAGGTGTCTGATGATGCTTCATAACTTCTCGACAAAGTACGGTAGAACAATGAAAATGGAACCTCATGGGAGTGTATAAATTTATCTTCACTTTGCGACTAAAGATTATTACCTGACTGTAATTTGTTCTTCTTTTATTAGAAGGTACATTTATCTTGGTCAGATCTACGCATCATACAGTTACATCTTGTGACTTGTGAAAGTGTCATTGCCTAACATTTCCAAGGAACAGTTGCGTGATATTTCCTTTCAGAAGTCAAGATGTCTCAAAACTGTGTAAACAACGGCGATAACTTCTGCTACATTTGTAGCAAGGTTACATTTGCATCTGAAAAGTGCAGTATGAGGGCAGTGGTAAAAAAGACATACCACCTATATTTTGGATGCAAAATAGGGGATCAGGACAAGAGTTGTGCCCCTCATTATTGTTGCATTACACGAGCAACTTATCTGGATCATTGGAAGAATGAAGAAGAAAAAAGAAGAAAAAGTCCATGCCTTTTGCAGTCCCAATGGTGTGGCGGGAGCATGAAAAACCAATAAATTAATGGAAAGATATGGTATTGGTATCAATAAAAAGATAAATGTCTAATGATTGGTGTTCCACAGTTCTCATTGATATGTCACATTTTGCAGAAAAGTTATGGAGCATAATCACACATCCCCCTCGTCATTTTGATGCAATTTTGCCCTGAAGCTGTATCTTGGAAATTGGAGCCAATTAATACTCAGGACCTAATTTTCCTTTATTAGTGACCCAAATCTGGTAAACTTTAGCTATTTTCATTTCCTAAGATTTCTCCTTGTAAACCAGTGTAATCCACAGAGCCATTTTGACTATCCAATGCAGGTCTCCCCTATCTGCCATTGTCCAACCAGAATACCAGACTGTGCAACAATGCATCAAAATACTTTCCATTGAAGCAGGAAAAAATTTTTACAACTGTTTATGAGGCGAGTCTTTTGCATCTTAAAGTGCTCAGGAAATGGAGGCCCTGCTGATCCTTCTATATCAGATGTGAGGTCAGACTCTAGGTCAGGTCCTCAGATGAATAAACTTTAAGACATGTTCCAAGAAATACACCACAGAATGTGCTCAGATGTATTTCTTATCAACTTCCCTATTTTCTTTGAAACCACAAATTGATCTTATCCTTATTTCCTCTGCTGGAAGGTAAACACACCCTTGTCTCTGTCTTTATGGGTCACAAAGCTGAACATTTGTAGTATGGTCCACCAAGGTGAAGGGATGAAGAGATGGTATATCTCCATTCTGTTTCAAATGCAGCTTTATGCATGGACATACCAGGACAGCTCAACTCAATACAACCAATAAAACACGAAAGTTAAATTCAAAGCAATTGTACTTCTCAATGGATGTATTTTCAAGTCTCCTGAATTATGCAAAGACAATTTTCCTCCCGGCCTCGCATCTGCTATGAAGACTAGAGACTGACGGAATGTGGAAAAAAACAAGCAGAAGCTAATTAAAATTTGACTACCTAGCATCAATCAGGAGTGGGAAAATGAGAAACATACCAATAGCTACATAAACAAGTTGCTATGGCACAAAAATACAACTAGATGACAGCATAGATAAGTACATTAGTAATGGGAATGCAATACATAGCAATAGCAGAAAATAACACCAGAGGGTATAATTTCCAGCATTGGGTCCCTTGGTAGCAATAATATACAGCAACCACCTATGCTGAACACCTGTGGGAAGCTTTCTTGCCTCTCAGATAATAGTTTTGGATATATTTTATATATTTCAGTGACATTCCACTCATTAATGGTTAATTGTATGGATTTACTAATTGTTACCACGTATACTGTAAGTACCGTATATACTCGAGTATAAGTTGAGTTTTTCAGCACATTTTTTTGTGCTGAAAGTACCCCCCTCGACTTATACTCGAGTCAAGCACTTTTCTGCAGCAAAAAATTTCATTTTCCGAACCGAATTTGGGGCCCCGTATCTCAGGGTCACTTAGTGCTAGGAACTCCAAATTTGGTGTGCAAACCCAGTGAACCTGGTACCATAACATATTCAAAGCTGGGGTTCCTAGCACCAAGTGGCCCTGAGATACAGGGCCCCAAACCTGATTCGGAAAATGTCATTCTCTGCTGCAGAAAAGTGCTTGACATTTTCTGAACCAATATTTGGGGCCCTGTATCTCGGGGCCACTTGGCGCTAGAAACCCCAGCTTGGATATTTTATGGTGCTAGTTCCACTGGGCTTGCACACCAAATTTGGGGTTCCTAGCACTAAGTGGCCCTGAGATACGGGGCCCCAAAGTTGGTCAACTGTGTCCATCTGCAGCAATGTCATTTCGGAAGCCTTTGGGTTCAGAGATCCCAAATTTTGGCTGCAGCTAGGGGGGCATCTAGGACCCCTTAACTACCAAGTTTGAAGTTCGGGGGATCTATGGCTGCAAATGGGCCCTCTTTTCCACTTACAGTAGCTGTGCATTTTTCACCCTCGTCTTATACTTGGGTCAATAAGTTTTTCCCATTTTTTTGTGGTAAATTAGAGCCTCGACTTATACTCTGATCGTCTTATACTCGAGTATATTCCATTGCGTTGGTTTTTAGAAAGGAGTCCCTCCTAAAGTGTAATATGGGTTATTTTTAAATATTTTTTAATTGGCTAGGGAGGAGCTTAAAGAAGAAATACTAACTGTTTCTACATATTTTAGTTCCTGATGGGACAAAGCACCATCTTCCTAGGTGCCCTGTAACACTGGCTGGCTGTTCCTGGTGGACACCTGGTTTCCTGTCTGGGTGATGTTCCTGGTGGACACCTAATTTCCTGTCTGGGTGATGTTCCTGGTGGACACCTAATTTCCTGTCTGGGTGATGTTCCTGGTGAACACCTGATTTCCTGTCTGGGTGATGTTCCTGATGGACACCTGATTTCCTGTCTGGGTGATGTTCCTGATGGACACCTGATTTCCTGTCTGGGTGATGTTCCTGATGGACACCTGATTTCCTGTCTGGGTGATGTTCCTGGTGAACACCTGATTTCCTGTCTGGGTGATGTTTCTGATGAACACCTGTTTTCCTGTCTGGGTAAGGTTCCTGATGAACACCTAATTTCTTCTCTCGATCATCCTCCTAATGGATTGGATACCTGATTTCCTGTCTGGGTGATGCTCCTGATGGACATCTGTCTAGCCGAAGTTCTTGGTGGACACCTAATTTCCTGTCTGCATGATGTTCCTGCAAGATTTCCTGTCTGGGTGATGTTCCCGTTAAACATCTAATTTCCCATCTGTGCAATGTTCCTGATGTCACCTAAATTTCTGTCTGGATGATGCTGCTGATGGACACCTGATTTCCTGTCTGTGTGATGTTCTTGATGGACACACAATTTCCTGTCTGGGTAATACTGCTGATGGACACCTGATTTCCTGTCTGAGTGATGTTCCTGTGTTCCGTCAGATCTGGCGACCCGTCAGGATTGGTAACGGAAGTGACATTCCATTGCCGCCATCTTGTTACACCCTGCACCCGTCAACAATAAATAGGGATGAGCTTCGAGTTCAAGTCAAACTCATGTTCGACTCGAACATTGGCTGTTCGCAAGTTCGCCGAACAGCGAACAATTTGGTGTTCGCGGCAAATTCGAATGCTGCGGAACACCCTTTAAAAGTCTATGGGAGAAATCAAAAGTGCTAATTTTAAAGGCTTATATGCAAGTTATTGTCATAAAAAGTTTTTGGGGACCTGGGTCCTGCCCCAGGGGACATGGATCAATGCAAAAAAAAGTTTTAAAAACGGCCGTTTTTTCAGGAGCAGTGATTTTAATAATGCTTAAAGTCGAACAATAAAAGTTTATTATCCATTTAAATTTCGTAGCTGGGGGGTGTCTATAGTATGTCTGTAAAGGGGCGCATGTTTCCCATGTTTAGAACAGTCTGACAGCAAAATGACATTTCAAAGGAAAAAAGTCATTTAAAACTACTCGCGGCTATTGCATTGCCGGTTCGACAATACACATAGAAGTTCATTGATAAAAACAGCACGGGAATTCCCCACAGGGGAACCCCGAGCCAAAATTTAAAAAAAAAAGACCTGGGGGTCCCCCTAAATTCCATACCAGACCCTTCAGGTCTGGTATGGATTTTAAGGAGAACCCCGCGCCAAAATAAAAAAAAAAATGGCGTGGGGCCCCCCCAAAAATCCATACCAGACCCTTATCCGAGCACGCAACCTGGCAGGCCGCAGGAAAAGAGGGGGGACGAGAGAGCGCCCCCCCTCTTGAACCGTACCAGGCCACATGCCCTCAACATTGGGAGAGTGCTTTGGGGTAGCCCCCCAAAACACCTTGTCCCCATGTTGATGAGGACAAGGGCCTCATCCCCACAACCCTGTGACCCCGCCCCCCTCTGACCCCCCTCTGATGCACAGGACATGACGGGACTTCCCTGTGGCATTCCCCGTGACGTCACAGGGAAGTCCCGCCAAGTCACCGTGTATCAGAGGTCACCGGGTGGCCCCGCCCCCCATTATTTAAGAACCGTCAGAAGAGGAGACGCCGTCACACAGCGGGAGCCTCCCTCCATGCCAGCATGGATGCGGAGCGGTCCCGAGAAGAAAATGAAGAAGAGAAGAAGAGAAGAAGTTGAAGAGAAGAGCGGGAGCCTCCCCCCATGCCATGGGTGCAGAGCGGCCCGAGGAGAAGAAGATAGAAGATGCCGCAGGGGAGATGCTGGACGAGAACACCGGAGGAAGAACCAGAAGAAGAAGATGAAGGAAGATAGAAGAAAGAAGAAGCATTTAAATAAAGGAATTCTCAAAAACTGTCTCTTGTCATTTTTAACATTTTTGACAGTTTTTTAGTGAAATGGTAGGGGTACTTTTGTACCCCCTTACCATTTCACACGGGGGGGGCTGGGATCTGGGGGTCCCCTTGTTAAAGGGGGCTTCCAGATTCCGATACCCCGCCCGCAGACCTCCACAACCACCAGCCAGGGTTGTGGGGATGAGGCCCTTGTCCTCATCAACATGGGGACAAGGTGTTTTCTGGGGCTACCCCAAAGCACCCTCCCAATGTTGAGGGCATGGGGCCTGGTACGGTTCAGGAGGGGGGGGCGCTCTCTAGTCCCCCCCTCTTTTCCTGCATCCTGCCAGGTTGCATGCTCGCATAAGGGTCTGGTATGGATTTTTGGGGGGACCCCACGCCATTTTTTTTTGTTTTTTTGGGGTTTTTTGGCGCGGGGTTCCCCTTAAAATCCATACCAGACCTGAAGGGGGTGTTTTTCATCTGCAGGGACAGGACGACTGGTTGCAATCGAGGGAAAGATGAATGCAGCCAAGTACAGGGATATCCTGGATGAAAACCTTCTCCAAAGTGCTCAGGACCTCAGACTGGGCCGAAGGTTTACCTTCCAACAAGACAATGACCCTAAGCACACAGCTAAAATAACGAAGGAGTGGCTTCACAACAACTCCGTGAATGTTCTTGAATGGCCCAGCCAGAGCCCTGACTTAAACCCAATTGAGAATCTCTGGAGAGACCTAAACATGACTGTCCACCAACGTTTACCATCCAACCTGACAGAACTGGAGAGGATCTGCAAGGAGGAATGGCAGAGGATCCCCAAATCCAGGTGTGAAAAACTTGTTGCATCTTTCCCAAAAAGACCCATGGCTGTATTAGATCAAAAGGGGCTTCTACTAAATATTGAGCAAAGGGTCTGAATACTTAGGAACATGTGATATTTTAGTTTTTCTTTTTTAATAAATCTGTAAAAATGTCAACAATTCTGTGTTTTTCTGTCAATATGGGGTGCCGTGTGTACATTAATGAGGAAAAAATGAACTTAAATGATTTTACCAAATGGCTGCAATATAACAAAGAGAGAAAAATTTAAGGGGGTCTGAATACTTTCCATCCCTATTGTATATGCATACTTAATCGTAAACAAGGCAACGGCATATCCCAAATACAGTATAGTAAACACTGCAGATATCACCTAGTAAGTGTCCAAACAAATCTGTGAATAATAAATAACACTCACAGTACAGATTAAAAGAAATGGTGAAGAGTGATCCAAGGAAACGGGAGAAGGGGTTTGAATGCTGCCATCTTCAATATGAAAGACTGGCAACATCTAGTGGCAGAATAGAGTTACTTGGGAGGACCACTCCAGATTGAAGGTGAGTAATTTCAGCAAAAGCTGTTTTTTTAAATTTTATTTTATTAGGCTATTGATATTCATGTATTGGTTGATTTAGTTATTTATTTATGTATTCACTTTTTAAATTTTGGCATTTTGGTTTCAGAATGCTAACGCTGAAGATTGTCCTCCCGTGCCTGACTGTGCTGCTCATTTTGGCGATCTGCGTTTTTCTTCTATGGAAGAAGATACAAAATCTTCAACGTAAGGAGAAAATATTTCTAATTTTTGGTCAATCATATTCTTCCAAAGTTTAATTTTCCTATAGAGTGTGAAAAATCCCCTTGCAGCTAAAGGCGGCTATAGACGTTTCAAATGTTGGCCGGTTCAACAGGAACCAGCCAAGAACCATGTATGGGCAGGCAGTATGAGCAGGCTGATTGTACCCAAGTTGATCAAGCAATCAACTTGGGTACAACCTGCCTGTCGCATTTTTTATGCGAATATTGCCATTGGCTATAGCCGCTAGCAACAATCATTGTGTGTTCTCCCAGCCAGGAGGGCTCCCCCGGCTCCTAGCTGGGAGAACACAATAGCTCCACAGGAGCAATTCCCCCATCAACACTGGCTGTGTTGATTGGGAAATCGAACGATTTTCTTTCCTGCAACCCATGGCTGTAGGAAAGAAAATCGCACCATTTATAGCCGGCTTTAGGCAATGACATTTTCATTCCAGCTAAGAGATGATTTCTGATTGGTTAATCAGGTCATTGTACATCATTCTTGTACCCTTACATCAGTGCCATGCTGAATTGTTCCTGCAAATCCCATCTGCTTTACCCTGTTTCTATAATCAGTATTTATTATATACAGTATCTCACAAAAGTGAGTACACCCCTCACATTTATGTAAATATTTTATTCTATCTTTTCATGTGACAACACTGAAGAAATGACACTTTGCTACAATGTAAAGTAGTGAGTGTACAGCTTGTATAACAGTGTAAATTTGCCGTCCCCTCAAAATAACTCAACATACAGCCATTAATGTCTAAACCACTGGCAACAAAAGTGAGTACACCCCTAAGTGAAAATGTCCAAATTGGGCCCAAAGTGTCAATATTTTGTGTGGCCACCATTATTTTCCAGCACTGCCTTAACCCTCTTGGGCATGGAGGTCACCAGAGCTTCACAGGTTGCCACTGGAGTCCTCTTCCCCTCCTTCATGATGAAATCACAGAGATGGTGGATGTTGGAGACCTTGTGCTCCTCCACCTTCCATTTGAGGATGTCCCACAGATGCTCAATAGGGTTTAGGTCTGGAGACATGCTTGGCCAGTCCATCACCTTTACCCTCAGCTTCTTTAGCAAGGCAGTGGTCTTCTTGGAGGTGTTTTTGGGGTTTTTATCATGTTGGAATACTGACCTGCGGCCCAGTCTCTGAAGGGAGGGGATCATGCTCTGCTTCAGTATGTCACAGTACATGTTGGCATTCATGGTTCCCTCAATGATCTGTAGCTCCCCAGTGCCGGCAGCACTCATGCAGCTCCAGACCAGGACACTCCCACCACCATGCTTGACTGTAGGCAAGACACACTTGTCTTTGTACTCCTCACCTGGTTGCCGCCACACATGCTTGTCACCATCTGAACCAAATAAGTTTATCTTGGTCTCAGACCACAGGACATGGTTCCAGTAATCCATGTCCTTAGTCTGCTTGTCTTCAGCAAACTGTTTGCGGGCTTTCTTGTGCATCCTCATTAGAAGAGGCTTCCTTCTGGGACTACAGCCATGCAGACCAATTTGATGCAGTGTGCGGCGTATGGTCTGAGCACTGACAGGCTGACCCCCCCCCACCCCTTCAACCTCTGCAGCAATACTAGCAGCACTCATACGTCTATTTCCCAAAGACAACCTCTGGATATGACGCTGAACACGTGCACTCAACTTCTTTGGTCGACCATGGTGAGGCCTGTTCTGAGTGGAACCTGTCCTGTTACACCGCTGTATGGTCTTGGCATCCGTGCTGGAGCTCAGTTTCAGGGTCTTGGCTAGGGATGAGCCGAACACCCCCCTGTTCGGTTCGCACCAGAACATGCGAACAGGAAAAAAGTTCGTTCGAACATGCGAACACCGTTAAAGTCTATGGGACACGAACATGAATAATCAAAAGTGCTAATTTTAAAGGCTAATATGCAAGTTATTGTCATAAAAAGTGTTTGGGGACCTGGGTCCTGCCCCAGGGGACATGAATCAATGCAAAAAAAAGTTTTAAAAACGGCCGTTTTTTCAGGAGCAGTGATTTTAATAATGCTTAAAGTCAAACAATAAAAGTGTAATATCCCTTTAAATTTCGTACCTGGGGGGTGTCTATAGTATGCCTGTAAAGGGGCGCTTGTTTCCTGTGTTTAGAACAGTCTGACAGCAAAATGACATTTTGAAGGAAAAAAGCCATTTAAAACTACCCGCGGCTATTGCATTGCCGACAATACACATAGAAGTTCATTGATAAAAACGGCATGGGAATTCCCCAAAGGGGAACCCCGAACCAAAATTAAAAAAAAAAAATGACGTGGGAGTCCCCCTAAATTCCATACCAGGCCCTTCAGGTCTGATATGGATATTAAGGGGAACCCCGGCCAAAATTAAAAAAAAAAAAATGACATGGGGTTCCCCCTAAATTCCATACCAGACCCTTCAGGTCTGGTATGGATTTTAAGGGGAACCCCGCGCCAAAAAAAACGGCGTGGGGTCCCCCCAAAAATCCATACCAGACCCTTATCCGAGCACGCAACCTGGCAGGCCGCAGGAAAAGAGGGGGGACGAGAGTGCGCCCCCCCCTCCTGAACCGTACCAGGCCACATGCCCTCAACATTGGGAGGGTGCTTTGGGGTAGCCCCCCAAAACACCTTGTCCCCATGTTGATGAGGACAAGGGCCTCATCCCCACAACCCTGGCCGGTGGTTGTGGGGGTCTGCGGGCGGGGGGGCTTATCGGAATCTGGAAGCCCCCTTTAACAAGGGGACCCCCAGATCCCGGCCCCCCCCGTGTGAAATGGTAAGGGGGTACAAAAGTACCCCTACCATTTCACTAAAAAACTGTCAAAAATGTTAAAAATGACAAGAGACAGTTTTTGACAATTCCTTTATTTAAATGCTTCTTCTTTCTTCTATCTTCCTTCATCTTCTGGTTCTTCTGGTTCTTCTGGCTCTTGTGGTTCTTCCTCCGGCATTCTCGTCCAGCATCTCCTCCGCGGCGTCTTCTATCTTCTTCTCCTCGGGCCGCTCCGCACCCATGGCATGGGGGGAGGCTCCCACTCTTCTCTTCATCTTCTTCATCTTCTTCTCTTCTTCTTTTCTTCTCTTCTTCTCTTCTTCTCTTCTTCATTTTCTTCTCCGGGCCGCTCCGCACCCATGCTGGCATGGAGGGAGGCTCCCGCTGTGTGACGGCGCTCCTCGTCTGACAGTTCTTAAATAACGGGGGCGGGGCCACCCGGTGACCCCGCCCCCTCTGACGCACGGGACATGACAGGACTTCCCTTTGGCATTCCCCGTGACGTCACAGGGAAGTCCCGTCAAGTCACCGTGCGTCAGAGGGGGGTGGGGTCACCGGGTGGCCCCGCCCCCCGTTATTTAAGAACTGTCAGACGAGGAGCGCCGTCACACAGCGGGAGCCTCCCTCCATGCCAGCATGGGTGCGGAGCGGCCCGGAGAAGAAAATGAAGAAGAGAAGAAGAGAAGAAGAGAAGAAAAGAAGAAGAGAAGAAGATGAAGAAGATGAAGAGAAGAGCGGGAGCCTCCCCCCATGCCATGGGTGCGGAGCGGCCCGAGGAGAAGAAGATAGAAGACGCCGCAGAGGAGATGCTGGACGAGAACGCCGGAGGAAGAACCAGAAGAACCAGAAGAACCAGAAGATGAAGGAAGATAGAAGAAAGAAGAAGTATTTAAATAAAGGAATTGTCAAAAACTGTCTCTTGTCATTTTTAACATTTTTGACAGTTTTTTAGTGAAATGGTAGGGGTACTTTTGTACCCCCTTACCATTTCACACAGGGGGGGGCCGGGATCTGGGGGTCCCCTTGTTAAAGGGGGCTTCCAGATTCCGATAAGCCCCCCGCCCGCAGACCCCCACAACCACCGGCCAGGGTTGTGGGGATGAGGCCCTTGTCCTCATCAACATGGGGACAAGGTGTTTTGGGGGGCTACCCCAAAGCACCCTCCCAATGTTGAGGGCATGTGGCCTGGTACGGTTCAGGGGGGGGGGGCGCACTCTCGTCCCCCCCTCTTTTCCTGCGGCCTGCCAGGTTGCGTGCTCGGATAAGGGTCTGGTATGGATTTTTGGGGGGACCCCACGCTTTTTTTTGGCACGGGGTTCCCCTTAAAATCCATACCAGACCTGAAGGGTCTGGTATGGAATTTAGGGGGAACCCCATGTCA
The DNA here is from genome assembly GCA_037953035.1 of Aquarana catesbeiana. Lineage (NCBI taxonomy): Eukaryota > Metazoa > Chordata > Amphibia > Anura > Ranidae > Aquarana > Aquarana catesbeiana. The sequence goes on from JBBHAA010001507.1 coordinate 307,791, forward strand.
TTTTTTTTTTTAATTTTGGCCGGGGTTCCCCTTAATATCCATATCAGACCTGAAGGGCCTGGTATGGAATTTAGGGGGACTCCCACGTCATTTTTTTTTTTTAATTTTGGTTCGGGGTTCCCCTTTGGGGAATTCCCATGCCGTTTTTATCAATGAACTTCTATGTGTATTGTCGGCAATGCAATAGCCGCGGGTAGTTTTAAATGAGTTTTTTCCTTCAAAATGTCATTTTGCTGTCAGACTGTTCTAAACACAGGAAACATGCGCCCCTTTACAGGCATACTATAGACACCCCCCAGGTACGAAATTTAAAGGGATATTACACTTTTATTGTTTGACTTTAAGCATTATTAAAATCACTGCTCCTGAAAAAACGGCCGTTTTTAAAACTTTTTTTTGCATTGATCCATGTCCCCTGGGGCAGGACCTGGGTCCCCAAACACTTTTTATGACAATAACTTGCATATTAGCCTTTAAAATTAGCACTTTTGATTTCGCCCATAGACTTTTAAAGGGTGTTCCGCGGCATTCAAATTTGCTGCGAACACCCCAAATTGTTCGCTGTTCGGCGAACTTGCGAACAGCCAATGTTCGAGTCGAACATGAGTTCGACTCGAACTCGAAGCTCATCCCTAGGCTTGGCAATCTTCTTATAGCCTAGGCCATCTTTATGTAGAGCAACAATTCTTTTTTTCAGATCCTCAGAGAGTTTTTTGATATGTTGAACTTCCAGTGACCAGTATGAGAGAGTAAGAGCGATAAATTTAACACACCAGCTTCCCATTCACACCTGAGACCTTGTAACACTAATGAGTCACATGACACCGGGGAGGGAAAATTGCTAATTGGGCCCAATTTGAACATTTTCACTTAGGGGTGTACTCACTTTTGTTGCCAGTGGTTTAGACATTAATGGCTGTGTTGAGTTATTTTGTGGGGACAGCAAATGTACACTGTTATACAAGCTGTACACTCACTACGTTACATTGCAGCAAAGTGTCATTTCTTCAGTGTTGTCACATGAAAAGATAGAATAAAATAAAAATGTGAGGGGTGCACTCATTTTTGTGAGATACTGTATGTAGATAGGTGCAGCCATATTAGTTTATCACATAAAAATGTTGGGTGTCTGCCTTAGTAGGACAGAGCTTTGTTAAAAAAACATCCAATGAAAAAGATGAACTCCCAATGCAACTAGTTTAAGCCGAAGTTGTTTAACAAGGACATAGACTGTGCTGTCAGGCATACAGTATCTAATATGAAATTGGCTTGCTATAAAGGTGGAGCTCTACTGGCAATTCGTTTGGGTTCCAACACTGTGCACATGACTCCGATCAGTCATTTAGCATTGTTGACTATGTTCTCCCTTTACTCACAATAACAGATGGATTGTCTTTTTTTCCCCAGGAAACCTTGAAATGAGGGTTGATTATGATCAGGTAAGCATCTTATTTGGTTTAATGGATGCAAGAAATGCTATGATTGGCTGATCTTACATGGGGATAATTCTGGATCCTCATGATGTCTCTAATGTAGCTCACACATAGTCTGTGGACTGACTCTTTAGCCCCCTCTCTAGAGGCCTTCCTCGTTCTGTTATGCCCCCACTCCATGAGAAGTGTCCATGTCCCAGCACACTCCTTGTAAGTGCATTTATCTCCTCCTGTCCCAGGGAACCAACTCTCTCTCCATTTTACTTCTGCGGCTTCTCTTTCTACACCCTCCCTATAGCTCTATATACTGGGTAGTAATACTGCTGTCCCAGGGCACTAGATTTTACTGTTCTTTTCACCATCACCATCCATTGCCTACTGTCTGTCTTTGTAATACATTAAATACCTTCCCCCATTTTATGCAGTCTTTTCACCTAATGCTTTTAGTCTACTCTAATTTTTTTCCCATGGTTCCTGTAGCACCTTCTAATTCCCACAGTCTCTCCTCCAAGTTCCTGCAGTCTCTCATCAGAGTTTCCATAGATAATCCCCCTTATTTATTCAGACAACCCCCTAAGTTCCTGCAATCTCTCCTCCCAGTTCCTGCAATCTCTCCTCCCAGTTCCCGCAGTCTCTCCTCCAAGTTCCTGCAGTCTCTCCTCCCAGTTACTGCAGTCTCTCCTCCCAGTTCCCGCAGTCTCTCCTCCCAGTTCCTGCAATCTCTCCTCCCAGTTCCTGCAATCTCTCCTCCCAGTTCCCGCAGTCGCTCCTCCCAGTTCCCGCAGTCTCTCCTCCCAGTTCCTGCAATCTCTCCTCCCAGTTCCCGCAGTCTCTCCTCCCAGTTCCCGCAGTCTCTCCTCCCAGTTCCCGCAGTCTCTCCTCCAAGTTCCTGCAGTCTCTCCTCCCAGTTCCTGCAGTCTCTCCTCCCAGTTCCCGCAGTCACCCTTCAGGATTCCTGCAGTCTCCCACCTCCCCAGTGTATAGACTTTTTCCCATAGTTCTCGCAGTCTCTTTAATGAGTTCCTGCAGTCTCTTCCCCTAGATCCTTCAGTATCTTAGCTCAGTTCCTTTATGCACTTCTACTTCCTGAAATATCTCCTCTCAGTCCCTGGAGCAGTGGCGGCCCATCCATTAGGGGCTCCCAAGCGCCGCCTCCCTTTGAGGACCCCGGACGCATGAATAACAGCCAGAGGCCAGAGGCTCTAATAGGTTTCAAAATAGGGTGGGCTCATGGTGTAGAGCACTGCGCCCTGATCCTACCCAGGTGTTACAAGAGCAAATTAATATTCACAATTGAAATACTGATCCTCAATCCGGCCATTCAGAAGCAGGTCTGAGACCCTTTTTCAGATTGGCCGAAAAGAGAAGAGTCCCAACTGTCCGCCGAAGAGGAGGAGGGAGGAAACGGAAGCCGCCATGATGCCTGTGGAGAGCAGGGGTAGGGAAAGTCATCACCGCCGAGCAAGGGAAGCTGCCGGTGAAGCTCGGGAGAAGCGCTGCCCACCATTGATGAGGTAAGTGCACCAGACCCACCTGACCAAAACCAGGGGGGTGTTACTGTTTACCCCCCAAAAATAATTACCACTGGCCACCACTGCCTTGGAGTCTCTTCTTCCAGTGCCTGCAGTCTCCCCTCTTAGTTCCTGAAGTCTTTCCTCCCAGTTCCCACAGTCTGTTTTTCCAGTTCCTAGAGTCTCTCCCCCAGTTCTTACATTTACTCTCCCCAGTTCTCACAGTTTTTCCACTCAGTTCCTGCAGTCTCTCTCCAGTTCCCACAGTCTCTCCTCCAAGTTTCTGCATTCTCTGCCCTCATTCCCTCAGTTTCTTCTTCCCATTTTGCAGTCTCTCCTCCCAGTTCCTGCAGTCTCCCCTCCTGGTACCCATATTTTGTCCCTTCAGTTCCTGCAGTTTTTCCTCCCAGTTCCTGCAAGCTCCCCTCCCAGTTGTCTCCCCACCAAGTTCCTACACATTCTTCCCCCTTTACCCCAGTATCTTTAGTTTCTTCTTCCCCCAGTTCTTGCAGTTTCTTCTTCCTGTTCCTGCAGGCTATCCTCCCAGTTCCTGCAGTCTCCTTCCCCAGTTCCTGTAGTCCCCCCCCCCCACACCGCCCGCTCCTGCAGTTTCTCATCCCAGTTCCCCCAATTTCTTCCCCCAATCCCCAATTCTTCCAGTCTCCTTCCCCTATTTGCATTTTCTCCCACATGAAATCTGCCTTCCCAGTGTCTGTAGTCTCTCTTCCCAATTCATATTTGTTATTCTAAGGCAGGCCATACATTCTTCGTTTTCATTTCATTCAAACGGCAAGTTGAAAGAAATAAAAAATAGACCCCATTCCCCCTTCCACACACCTGATGTGGATAGGGGAACCCTTCTCGCTGAGTGATTGCATTCTGACAGTGGATAGACCCCCCCCCCCACCATCAGAATACACTGATCAGTGCTGCTGGTTATAGCCAGTGGTGGTGATCAATCAAGAAAAACCTGACAGGCTGGCTGTACAGCAGTCAATTAGTAGAACTGGTTCCTGCTGAACCAGCCAAATTGCGATCCGTGTAAGGCTGCCTTAAAGTCAGCCCAATCTCAGATCTGGTGGATCAGTTTTCTTATATGTGTTTTTATAATTGCTGTCAAACAGCAGCAGGTGCAGCTTGAAAAGAAGATGGGATCCATCAGTGACAATGATCTGAAAAACAATGAACATGTATACAGCAGACTTTCCCATATCTACCAGGAGATACCGGCTACTCAAGAGGTGAGATCCAACTCCTGATCACATAGCCATGGAATGAAGAGCGATTCACAACAGTTATTAAAACATATCTCTCCAGGGATAAACAGTATGTACCTCTGATACAGTATCTCACAAAAGTGAGTACACCCCTCACATTTTTGTAAATATTTTCTTCTATCTTTTCATGTGACAACACTGAAGAAATTACACTTTGCTACAATGTAAAGTAGTGAGTGTACAGCTTGTATAACAGTGTAAATTTGCTGTCCCCTCAAAATAACTCAACACACAGCCATTAATGTCTAAACCGCTGGCAACAAAAGTCAGTACACCTCTAAGTGAAAATGTCCAAAATCGGCCCAAAGTGTCAATATTTTGTGTGCCTACCATTATTTTCCAGCACTGCCTTAACCCTCTCCCCCACCTTCCATTTGAAGATGCCCCACAGATGTTCAATAGGGTTTAGGTCTGTTACTTGCCACGTCCCATGCCACACATTGCGGATTGTTATTTGCCACGTCCCATGCCACACGTTGCGGATTGTTACTTGCCACGTCCCATGCCACACGTTGCGGATTGTTACTTGCCACGTCCCATGCCACACATTGCGGATTGTTATTTGCCACGTCCCATGCCACACGTTGCAGATTGTTACTTGCCTGCTATAATCATCTCTTGCTGTGTCCCAGTCAAGCAGCAGAGAGATGATGTAATCTCTCTGCTGCCGCGGCTGCCTGCACACTGCACACACAGTGAGGGCGGAACTGCAGGGATGCAGGGCGGGCGCTGGGCGGTGAGAGATGATGTTATCTCTCTGCTCCTCCGCCCGCCGGCTCCCTGATTGGCCAGCAGCCGCTCACGCTGCCTGTCACCGAGCCGCACAGCTGCTCACCAACAGTGCAGCCAGCTGTCTCTCTCCAGTCCCCACCGGAGCCGCCCGAGACCCGCTGTCTCTCCCCACTGCTGTCTTTCAGCCGCTGAGCTGCCCGCCGGCTCTCTTACCCACAGAGACGCCTGCCAGCACATTTACTGACCCACATTCTCGGAGGGGGCAATTGTCCCGTTGCCCCCCCCTGGATCCGCCCCTGCTGTCATCCCAGAAGGAAGCCTCTTCTAAAGATGATGCACAAGAAGCCCGCAAACAGTTTGCTGAAGACAAGCAGACTAAGGACATGGATTACTGGAACCATGTCCTGTGGTCTGATGAGACCAAGATAAACTTATTTGGGTCAGATTGTGACAAGCGTGTGTGGGGGCAACCAGGTGAAGAGTACAAAGATAAGTGTGTCTTGTCTACAGTCAGGCATGGTGGTGGGAGTGTCATGGTCTGGGGCTGCATGAGTGCTGCCGGCACTGGGGAGGTACAGATCATTGAGGGAACCATGAATGCCAACATGTACTGTGACATACTGAAGCAGAGCATGATCCCCTCCCTTCAGAGACTGGGCCGCAGGGCAGTATTCCAACATGATAATGACCCCAAATACACCTCCAAGATGACCACTGCCTTGCTAAAGAAGCTGAGGGTAAAGGTGATGTGACAATCTGCAACGTGTGGCATGGGACATGGCAAGTGACAATCTGCATCTAGTGACAGGCGACATAGCAAGTGGCAATCCGCAACGTGTGGTGGGTGACAGTGGCAAGTGACACGCTCGGGGCTCCCACTGATTCTGCATTATCGTGACTTGAACTATTTCTTTTTTTTATAACAATGTAATAATAGTAATAATGTGCTTCAATCATCCTGACACCATAACAACCATGGTACCGTGATGATTGAAACGCTAACACCAGCCATTTCCCCATTAAATTTACCCCAAAAAAAGTATTTTCTGGCAGTGCCCCTCCCGAGACTAGGCTCTGGATCCGCCCCTGGATGACAGCCATGCAGACCAATTAGATGCAGTGTGCGGTGTATGGTCTGAGCACTGACAGGCTGACCCCCTACTCCTTCAACCTCTGCAGCAATACTGGCAGCACTCATACATGTATTTCCCAAAGACATCCTCTGGATATGACGCTGAGCACGTGCACTCAACTTCTTTGGTGGACCATGGTGAGGTCTGTTCTGAGTGGAACCTGTCCTGTTATACCGCTGTATGGTCTTGGCCACCGTGCTGCAGCTCAGTTTCAGGGTCTTGACAATCTTCTTATAGCCTAGGCCATCTTTATGTAGAGCAACAATTCTTTTTTTTCAGATCCTCAGAGAGTTCTTTGCCATGAGGTGCCATGTTGAACTTCCAGTGACCAGTATGAGAGAGTGAGAGCGATAACACCAAATTTAACACACCTGCTCCCCATTCACACCTGAGACCTTGTAACGAGTCACTTGACACTGAGGAGGGAAAATGGCTAATTGGGCCCAATTTGGACATTTTCACTTAGGGGTGTACTCGCTTTGTTGCCAGCGGTTTAGACATTAATGGCTGTGTGTTGAGTTATTTTGAGGGGACAACAAATTTACACTGTTATACAAGCTGTACACTCACTACTTTACATTGTAGACAAGTGTAATTTCTTCAGTGTTGTCACATGAAAATATAGAATAACATATTTACAAAAATGTGAGGGGTATACTTATTTTGTGAGATACAGTATATGACTGTTGTATGAGAATAGATGGGAACACCTAGTCCCTACCAGCAATGCCCTTCATTCCAAAAATGACATGTTCTCTTGAAGCACAGTTACTAAATGTCCCAGATCCTGCAATGCAGTCCTGGAATTTTTTTCCCCCGTAGTGTCCATGTTCCACAGGCTGTAATACTGGATCCAGGAGATCTCGCACTTTGCCGAATGTCATAGGGGTTCTAGGTGATGGAAAACATTCTTTTCTAGTACCCAGGATTGCGGGTGAAATTATCTCCTGCCCTAAAGCTAGTCCCAGTATAGTTGTGGTCAACAGCGTACACAGGGCAGCAAGGTTGCTTCAGGTAATGTCAGGACTCGTGCTGACCTGGGTTGCCTGCGGGTGACACTGTTGTTCTTGGAGCTGAAGGGTGCAGTTCTGGTGGCAACCAGCGGATGTCTCCCAGCATCCTGCTTCTCCTACTAATTAGGTCCCATTTTATACTGGCTGCTGGGAAGGTATTTAATCCCACCTTCAACGAAGATCAGTGCATCAGTGTTCTACCTGTGAGCTGTGTCCCAGTCCCGATCCTGTGTTTATGTGTTCATGTGTGTTCATCTGAGCTCCCTCCGTTTTGTACATGGTGGCTGTTAGTTAGGTTGACGTTCTGGGTTTGCTGCACTTGTACATTTATTTTTCACTTTTAATGTTCATGGTTTGTAGGTGTATGAAGGGTGTTATTTATGTTCATAAACTTTATTTCATCATACTTGGTCTAGTTCCTGATTCCTTGAGGTGTAACCCACTGATCTGGTCATCCCTACTGGATACCTGCATTTGGTGTCCTTTACAGGTACATAAAAATTGAAAACTAATGGTCATCCTTGTTCCCAATGACACCAACAACGGAACCTATTTTATCTCAATGACATCAAATATGATGCTCATTATATCCCACTGACACCAGTGATGGGGATTTATTTTATCCCACTGACACTAATGATGGGACTTATTTTATTTAACTGAAACCAATGTTAAGACATATTTTAATACACTGACAGTAAAGATGTGACTTATTGTATTCCACTGACACCAAACATGGGTCTTATTTGATCCCACTGACACCAACCATGGGGTATTTTGTTCCACTGACACTAATGACAAAGAATTATTAAGGTGACAACTGTCAATCTTTTTTTTTTTTTAGGATTTGGATGAGATCCTCCAGAATCCTCTGTACACCCCTTCTGGACCCCCTTCTCTGGAGCAGCAGTCTGGGTCCCAGGGTGAGCATCCGGCAGAAGGACAATACAGCCTCCTCCAACCCCCAACCCAACTCCAACCCCCAGACCAGCAGTGATCAGACAATGTAGAGAGGCTCAGAAGATATAATCATTACTTGGGACATATTTCAATGTTCTAAAATTATCAGCTTTAGCCCCGGAGCTTCCACCGAACGTTCCAGAATATTATCTCCCAGTTGCTATTTTCTTTGCCCTCACATTTCCTTTTTTGTATTATATGTTTATTAAAAAGTTCATAAACTTCAAGTAAACTTTTAAAACCACTGTGTAACAATGTCTCTGAGAGATGGCCGGCAATGGGTTCCAGTTTACTGGTACATTCGGTGGCTGTGGTTCTATTACTACCAGCCAGACCCTCCAATCAGTGTAGATGGGACCCCGAGACTGACTCATGTCTAAAGAGCTCCAGTAATGACACCACATGGGGCAGATTCTGGTAAGTTCGGACTTTGAATATTTCTTGATATTAGCACATAATATTCTCTATGAATGGTTGGATGAAATGATGAGCATTGGATGGTAATAGGGATCTCTGATAGGGGCCATATTTTCAAGAAGTTAATAAATAAAAATAAAATAAAATTTAGGGAAAAAAAACACAATACACATATCTATACACACATTTACAACCTAACATTATACAAAGGTATCTAGGTAAAATACACCTTATATATTACTGTAGCTATTAGAACTTCCAGAAAAAAAACATAGGTGTATATTTTTTACTTTTAAGTACAGAGTAGAGGGGTCAGGAGTGTGTAATGTACAAAGTACAGGGGTCATGAATATGTAAAGTACAGAGTACAGGGATCAGGAGTAAGTAATGCAAAATGCAGGGGTCAGGAGTATATAATGTACAGAGTACAGGGGCCAGGAGTATGTAATGTACAGAATGCAGAGGTCAAGAGTATATAATGTACAGAGTACGGGGGTCAGGAGTATGTACTGTACAGAATGCAGAGGTCAGGACTATGTAATGTACAGAATGCAGAGGTCAGGAGTATATAATGTACAGTGTACAGGGGCCAGGAGTATGTAATGTACAGAATGCAGAGGTCAGGAGTATATAATATACAGAGTACAGGGGTCAGGAGTATGTATTGTACAGAATGCAAAGGTCAGGAGTATGTATTGTACAGAATGCAGAGGGCAGGTGTATGTAATGTACAGAATGCAGAGGTCAGGAGTATGTAATGTACAGAGTACGGGGGTCCATAGTGTGTAATGTACAAAGTACAGGGTTCAGGAGTGTGTAATGTCTCTGCAAGCATGCCAAGGCAGCATCTCTACAAGTATGCCATGGCAGGATCTCAACAAGCATTCCAAGGCAGGGTCTCCACAAGCATGCTGCACATTAGTGTTTAGTACATCCTATTGACAGAAGCTTGGATGCAATCCTATTTTAACATGGATTTGGTTCCATGCATAGTGTGGTCAGGAGCCAATAAGAAGCTCATCATTCACATGGAGGAAGGCAGGATCACCAGGCATTTACTATGGCCCCAACTTCATCAATTAAATAAAATTAATCAGTACGGTGACTGTGAAGGACAGAGCAATGTAGCCCCTAAGTTGTTAGTTGTTAAAGTTAGGGTTACATACATTTTAACCACTTGAGCCCCGGACCATTATGCTGCCTAAGGACCAGAGGTCTTTTTCCAATTTGGCACTGCGTCGCTTTAACTGCTAATTGCGCGGTCATGCAATGCTGTACCCAAACAAAATTTGCGTCCTTTTCTTCCCACAAATAGAGCTTTCTTTTGATGGTATTTGATCACCTCTGCCGTTTTTATTTTTTGCGCTATAAACGGAAAAAGACCGAAAATTTTGAAAAAAAATGATATTTTCTACTTTTTGTTATAAAAAAAATCCAATAAACTAAATTTTAGTCATACATTTAGGCCAAAATGTATTCGGCCACATGTCTTTGGTAAAAAAAATGTCAATAAGCATATATTTATTGGTTTGCGCAAAAGTTATAGCGTCTACAAACTAGGGTACATTTTCTGTAATTTACACAGCTTTTAGTTTATGACTGCCTATGTCATTTCTTGAGGTGCTAAAATGGCAGGGCAGTACAACCCCCCCCCCAAATGACCCCATTTTGGAAAGTAGACACCCCAAGGAAATTGCTGAGAGGCATGTTGAACCCATTGAATATTTATTTTTTTTGTCCCAAGTGATTGAATAATGACAAAAAAAAAAAAAATATTTACAAAAAGTTGTCACTAAATGATATATTGCTCACACAGGCCATGGGCCTATGTGGAATTGCACCCCAAAATATATTTAGCTGCTTCTCCTGAGTACGGGGATACCACATGTGTGGGACTTTTTGGGAGCTTAGCCGCGTACGGGGCCCCGAAAACCAAGCACCGCCTTCAGGATTTCTAAGGGTGTAAATTTTTGATTTCACTCTTTACTGCCTATCACAGTTTCGGAGACCATGGAATGCCCAGGTGGCACAAAACCCCACCAAATGACCCCATTTTGGAAAGTAGACACCCCAAGCTATTTGCTGAGAGGCATATTGAGTCCATGGAATATTTTATATTTTGACACAAGTTGCGGGAAAGTGACACTTTTTTTTTTTTTTTTTTTTTGCACAAAGTTGTCACTAAATGATATATTGCTCACACAGGCCATGGGCATATGTGGAATTGCACCCCAAAATACATTTAGCTGCTTCTCCTGAGTATGGGGATACCACATGTGTGGGACTTTTTGGGAGCCTAGCCGCGTACGGGGCCCCCGAAATCCAAGCACCGCCTTCAGGATTTCTAAGGGTGAAAATTTTTGATTTCACTCTTCACTGCCTATCACAGTTTCGGAGGCCATGGAATGCCCAGGTGGCACAAACCCCCCCCAAATGACCCCATTTTGGAAAGTAGACACCCCAAGCTATTTGCTGAGAGGCATGGTGAGTATTTTGCAGCTCTCATTTGTTTTTGAAAATGAAGAAAGACAAGAAAAAACTTTTTTTTTTTTCTTTTTTCAATTTTCAAAACTTTGTGACAAAAAGTGAGGTCTGCAAAATACTCACTATACCTCTCAGCAAATAGCTTGGGGTGTCTACTTTCCAAAATGGGGTCATTTGGGGGGGTTTTGTGCCACCTGGGCATTCCATGGCCTCCGAAACTGTGATAGGCAGTGAAGAGTGAAATCAAAAATTCACGCCCTTAGAAAGCCTGAAGGCGGTGCTTGGTTTTCGGGGTCCCGTACGCGGCTAGGCTCCCAAAAAGTCTCACACATGTGGTATCCCCGTACTCAGGAGAAGCAGCAGAATGTATTTTGGGGTGTAATTTCACATATTCCCATGGCATGTTTGAGCAATATATCATTTAGTGACAACTTTGTGCAAAAAAAAAAAAAAAAAAAAAAAATTTGTCTCTTTCCCGCAACTTGTGTCGCAATATAAAATATTCCATGGACTCGACATGCCTCTCAGCAAATAGCTTGGGGTGTCTACTTTCCAAAATGGGGTCATTTGGGGGGGGGTTTGAACTGTCCTGGCATTTTATGCACAACATTTAGAAGCTTATGTCACACATCACTCACTCTTCTAACCACTTGAAGACAAAGCCCTTTCTGACACTTTTTGTTTACATGAAAAAGATATTTTTTTTTCCAAAAAAATTACTTTGAACCCCCAAACATTATATATTTTTTTAAAGCAAATGCCCTACAGATTTAAATGGTGGGTGTTTCATTTTTTTTTTTTCGCACAGTATTTGCGCAGCGATTTTTCAAACGCATTTTTTGGGGAAAAAACACACTTTTTTAAATTTTAATGCACTAAAACACACTATATTGCCCAAATGTTTGATGAAATAAAAAAGATGATCTTAGGCCGAGTACATGGATACCAAACATGACATGCTTTAAAATTGCGCACAAACGTGCAGTGGCAACAAAATAAATACATTTTTAAAAGCCTTTAAAAGCCTTTACAGGTTACCACTTTAGATTTACAGAGGAGGTCTACTGCAAAAATTACTGCCCTCGATCTGACCTTCGCGGCGATACCTCACATGCATGGTGCAATTGCTGTTTACATTTGACGACAGACCGCCGCTTGCGTTCGCCTTAGCGCGAGAGCAGGGGGCGACAGGGGTGCTTTTTTTTTTTTTTTTTTTTCTTTATTATTTTTTTGCTTTTTTATCTTATTTTTAAACTGTTCCTTTCATTTTCTTTTTTTTTAAATCATTTTTATTGTTATCTCGGCGAATGTAAATATCCCCTATGATAGCAATAGGTAGTGACAGGTACTCTTTTTTGAAAAAATTGGGGTCTATTAGACCCTAGATCTCTCCTCTGCCCTCAAAGCATCTGACCACACCAAGATCGGTGTGATAAAATGCTTCCCCAATTTCCCAATGGCGCTATTTACATCTGGCGAAATCTAAGTCATAAAATGCTCGTAGCTTCCGGTTTCTTAGGCCATAGAGATGTTTGGAGCCACTCTGGTCTCTGATCAGCTCTATGGTCAGCTGGCTGAATCACCGGCTGCATTCTCAGGTTCCCTGTTGAGACAGGAGAGCCAGAGAAAAACACGGAAGACGGTGGGGGGGGGGCATTCCCTCCCACGGCTTGTAAAAGCAGTCTAGAGGCTAATTAGCTGCTAGGATTGCTTTTACATGAAAGCCGACCGCTGGCTGAAAAGAATGATACCAAGATGATACCTAAACCTGCAGGCATCATTCTGGTATAACCACTCAAAGTCGTGAATGGCGTACCTGAAGACAAAAAAATGGTTAACAATAAAACACAGTAAACGGTAAAGTATAAAAAATTGCATAACTGAAAAACAAACATGATAAAACATAATAACAATAAAACATTGCAGAATAGAATACAGTAAAAAAGAGCAGAACAAGAGAGAGAGAATAGAGAGAGAGAGAACAATAAAACGACAACTATTTTTTTTTATTTTATATATTTTTTTTTTTTTTTTACACTTTTTTTGTTACTAACTTTTATAACTGTAACCGGTTCCAGGTTCGGGTCTCTCAAAATGCGATGGCATCTTGGGAGACCCTGTGAAAGTGTGCCTAGTCTGTGCAATGCTGTACCCTACGCTAATATTCAACTAGTGAATGGTAGCGTTCAAAACATTCACCAATGCAAAGACCAGGACTGTCAGGACAGGAGGGACAATAATAGCGGGTGTCACGCCTATATCCGCGCTTGCTGCAGACACAACATCTTTTTTGGGGGGCGTTGGGTAGGGGTACTCGGGAGGACATAAAGAAAATGCCTCTCATGCAGCCGACTGCATTTGGTTGGGGATGTGAATGGGGGAAGTACGGGCGCTGCAGAAGCGGTGGGTTCCCAATTAGGATTGGCGAATGCAGCAGGAAGGGCACTATGGGCACGACGGGCCTGTGTTTGTCTTTTTGGTGGCAGCGGGACACTACTTGTGCTTGTCACCTCACCAGCTTGAACTGCACTTATGGGACTCACCACGTCACCAAGTGTTACTGCAGTGCTGGTTTGACTACGACCGGGGTGTACTAGGCCGCTGGCGCTTGCCAGTTCAATAAAAAGCTACCAAAAAAACTGTTAGCGATCGCAGGGATCAGGCCTGACTACTGGCGTTAATCTGACGCTGCCTGGGGCGACGCATATCACCGCCGGGCGACCGGGGGGCTAAACCTTTATTCGGTAATAAACGGCGGGTGCCCTGACACTATAAAAAATAAACAAACTAACCAGCGTCACCCGTAACAGTTATACGGTGATCAGTGGTGAAAGGGTTAACTAGGGGGCAATCAAGGGGTTAAAACATTTATTAGGTAGTATATGGGGGTCCCTGACGCTATAAAACGCTGACGGCGAACCTAAATATTTACCTCACTAACTAGCGTCACCAGCGACACTAATACAGCGATCAGAAAAATGATCGCTTAGTGACACTGGTGACGGGGGGTGATCAAGGGGTTAAAACTTTATTAGGGGGGGTTAGGGGGGTACCCTAGACCTAAAGGGGGGTAATACTCACTGTCCCAACACTGTAACTGTCACAAACTGACACCAATACAGTAATCAGAAAAAAAAAAAAAAAACTGCTGGTGTCAGTTTGTGACAGGGAGGGGGGGGTGATTGGGGGGGGATCGGGGGGGCGATCGGGGGGGGGGGATCGGGGTGTTTTGTGTGCCTGGCATGTTCTACTGTTTTGTGTAGTGTTGGTGCACTCACATACCAGTCTTCTCTCCTCGGCGCTGCAACGGAATACCGAGCCGAGGAGAGATGACATAATTTCCTTTGCTGCTGTTTAGCATACAGCAGCAAAGGAAGTAATCTGATTGGCCGGCGGCGATCGCGAGGAGGGGGCCACGAACGGATGACCTCCCCCTCACCTCCGATCGCCGGGGGACAAAACGGGACCGCCTCGGGCACCGGGGGGGGGGTCCGATCGGACCCCCCACCCGCGGGAGGCAAATCACGTACATGTACGTGATTTTGCCTGCCCGTGCCGCCTTGCCGACGTAAATCGGCGTGAGGCGGTCCTTAAGTGGTTAATAGATTAGCTGCTCCCAACCTCCATATTTGTGAGAACTAAACGTTAACATGATGGTAAAGCCTATTTTTTACTCTTGTTGTGGAAATTTTTATTATCTGGACTCATGTGGACATTTTATTCTAGGATGTGTGTTTTATGGATTGTCACCTGTCTCCCTGTGTCTGATTTAATCGAGGAGTGCTCTAGCAGAGCGCACTTGGGTTAAATCAAGACCAGCGGTAAAACTGTCAGTATGAAAACCTTCTCATGGGCTTGGAGACGTGTTCTCTGTGTGTGTGTGTGGGCGTTTGCCCGTTTGTAAGTATCAAGTGCAATGCGCTGGGCTTCTTGTCTTCAAATGTCTATGCACATTAGAGAAGTGAAGTCTGCATAACAAGAGAAACATATTCTTTCTCTGTTGTGGCTACGCTATCCCTTTTGGATACATATCTGCTTTTATAAGAGGGCATTGGTATCTGCCTTGTTGGCATACTCGTACCGTATATTGACAACAGCAGTAGCAATGCCCCCGCAGATCTTCTCAAGCCTGTAAGAACAAGTAGAATGAATTTACTAGATACTGGTTACTCTGAGCAGTATTGAGTGGGCTCCATGCTGACTAAGATGGTGGATGTGCGTGCATGTGGCTGGGCGGGGGGGTAGTGTACATGCCTCAAGTGGATGGGACATGTGCACTCTCCCCCCCCCCCACTCCTGCGGACGCCCTCCCATTTCCTGTGTTGTCATTTCCTCTGTTGTCATTTCCTGTGATGTCATTTTGCATGGAGGAAGCGATTGGCTGTTGGGGCCATGACTTCCTGTATGTCATTTCTTTTGTGGCCAAGAAATAAAAGGACAAAGTGCCTCTGCTCGTGAGGGCAGACACGCCGAGACTCCAGCTTGGAGCAGCATCTTTTCTGATTCTATCTGGTGCTACTGAAGTACTTCAATTTCCTTGTACCAAAGAGCTTGATACAAACGTGCTTTTAAGCACGAAGGAATTGTTTGGTGCTTTGTGTGCATCTTGACGCTGGAAGTGCATATTTTGGCACGGTGTGGATTTGCGTACAAAGCCCAAGGAAATTTCCATGACACTCTGTATGCCAAGCATTGATGATAACATTTTGTCAAAGGGATTCCTTACTATACACATACTCTGTGCAGAGCATTTTAATATTATGTACGGGGATAATAGCCAGTGTCCTTGTAAGAATCAGTAGAGGACTTTTGACTTGACTTGGATACAACAGTGTCCAAATGAATTTGTGATCCAATGTATACGTTTATTTGTATTTGTAAATTCATTCCCAACAGTCAAGAGTGTCTACACAAAAAGATTTCAGATCCTAGTGACACCCCTAATAGGACTCGCCTTATTCACAGAACCCTAAATAATATGGAAGGGTCAACCATGCTTAGCCCTCTACACAGGCCCATGATCCTCAGGAATGCAGTTGTTTCTCTTAATTAGGACTCTCCCAGCATCTCACAAGAAAAGAGGGGCACAAAAACATGTAACAACTTTGTTAAAACACATCTACATATGTAATGCACCTAAAAACACACATGTAGTAATATTCTTAAGGGTCTAGTTATATAAAAAAAGAAAAAGAAAAAAGCATAGCCATTTGTCCAGCAAATCTGCATGTACATTCATTCTGAGAAGCAGGGGACCTTCTCTACTGGCGCGTTTTACCTGTTTTACATACTTTAAAGTGTATGTCAGTCCAAAAGTTTGTCACAGTCAGGGGCCTGGCTCATAAACCAGTAGCTATAGCAGTAGAAAGGTACCCATCGACCAGCAAGATAAGTACAGCGGCAGGTCACCCTGGTGGAAGACACATGCTCACTCGACGTCTGAGGTCTAAGCACTAACCGGTTTTCAGTAGAGCTCCTGATGGTGGAGATGGGTTTTGCTGCGTGTTTGTACCAGGTCACTGTCCTCAGGATCACCCCACCAGGAGGTGAGCAAGCCGGGTCCAGTTGCAG
The DNA here is from genome assembly GCA_037953035.1 of Aquarana catesbeiana. Taxonomy (NCBI): domain Eukaryota; kingdom Metazoa; phylum Chordata; class Amphibia; order Anura; family Ranidae; genus Aquarana; species Aquarana catesbeiana. Next base: position 324,322 of record JBBHAA010001507.1, read on the forward strand.
ATATAGCAGGTAGGGACCAGGCAGAAGTATACTTTTTAAACAAGCTGAATGATCGGTAAGTGGTCACAAGAAGTGATCAAACAGAAGCATAGTTGAGGAACAAGCTAAATGTTTGTAACGTGGGGTATTGGAGATGAGAACAGTTGCAGGTACACAAAGGAGCAAGATATCACCTGGGGAGAGGTTTTCACTGCTGCATCAGGTTTTCACTGCTATCCTAGGCTTCCTTTGGAAGATGTCCCCTCTGTTATTGTTGCTAGGGATGAGCCGAACATACCTGGTTCCAGTTCGAGGGAGGTTTAAGGTACATTATTGAATTTGCTGCATCCCATTGAGTTCAATAGGAACCACATGTTTCCTAGGCTAATAGGCCAGGGCCCAGTCCTACGTAGTGACTAAATGCATAAAGTTGGAAAGCACAATGCATATGTTTCCAAGAAGGTGGAACGCATGCTGGAGTCTAATTGCCCATGGCTTAATTTTGTACTAATGGGAAGCTCATGTTTTTAAACTTTCATGCAGTGGATATAGTTTAAATAAATCTGAAGCATTTTACACTATAAGAAGCCCATCCTTCTCTTTCTTTCTCATCCACAAATATCTCTGAGATTGGAGTCACTGGCGATACCGCCACAGGACCAGGGGCATTGCTAGGTGGGAAAAAGACCAGGAGCTTCAGCCCAAAGTTCAAGCCCGGCATTGGGGGGGCTTGGCCTAAGGGGGTAGCCTCACTTGCTGATTGCTGGCTGGCTCACCAGTGCCCATCAATGCTGACCACTAAACTGACCTACCTGACACATGCACTGACCTACCTAACCATTACACTGACCTACCTGTCCCCTACACTTACCTACCAGACCACTACATTAACCTACCAGACCCCTATACTAAGCCCCCTGATACCCACAATGACCAACCTGAAGAGGAGCTGTAGTAAGTCTAATTGGGAACCCTGAAGTTACCAGTTTGGTTTTCTAAGAAGTGGGCTACCTGACACATACACTGACCTACCTGACTTTTCCATGTCAGACAGGCAGCACAGTGGTGTAGTGGGTAGCACTCTCACCCAGCAGTAAAAAAGGTCACTGGTTCGAATCCCAACCATGACACTACCTGCCTGAAGTTTGCATGTTCTCCCTGTGCCTGTGTGGGTTTCCTCCAGGTACTCCGGTTTTCCTCCCACACTCCAAAGATATGCTGGTAGGTTAATTGGCTTCTGTCCAAAGAAAAAAATGGCCCTAGTATATGAATGTGAGCTGAGGACATTGGATTGTGGGTTCCTTGAGGGTAGGGACTGATGTGAGTGTGGAGCGCTGCGTAAATTGACGGCGCTATATGGGTACCTTAAATAAATAATATAATAGATGAGCATCTTAATGAGACACAATGTACAGGAATAGGGACAATTGTAGACACTCACTCCGGATTGACTGGTGTCTTTATTAAACCTTACTTACTATGTAACTATGTAACTTCAGGTGACCTCTTGACACTCCTGCAGGCTGCAGCTCAACCTTACTTGTAGTGTGCGCCTTGCCCATCCCATTCATGACCACTCAGAGACAGCAGGCTGCATGCACCAAGCAGCCAGAGCCAGGGGAGGAGAGCCCATTTACACAGAGCGAGTGCCGAGTGTGGACCTCAAAGTGCTCGGTGCAGCTGCAGTGTCAATCCTGCCTCCTGGACCCGGTGGCGCCTATGATGGACGTCACATGTCCCCTGGTCCTGGCATTGGACCAGTGCAATGTCCATCATAGGTGCTGCCGAGTCCAGGATCCCCGCTGGCTGTGCTGAGTAAGACAGTCAGTTACAGTCTGACTCTGAGTCTTTGTATGTGGCCGCTCAGGCTCGGGGCTAATAATACAATTATGAATGCGCAAGACCCGGGCTTTTTTGTGGGCCCACTCTCTCCCGACGCCATTGCACAGAGACAGCAGGCTGCATGCACCAAGCAGCCAGAGCCAGAGGAGGAGAGCCGCCCGCGGTCCGCCCATTTACACAGAGCGAGCGCCGAGTGTGGACCTCAAAGTGCTTGGCGCAGCTGCAGTGTCATTCCCGCCTCCTGGACCCGGTGGCGCCTATGATGGATGTCACATGTCCCCTGGTCCTGGCATTGGACAAAGTGCAACGTCCATCATAGGTGCTGCCGAGTCCAGGATCCCCGCTGGCTGTGCTGAGTAAGACAGTCAGTTACAGTCTGACTCTGAGTCTTTGTATGTGGCCGCTCGGGCTCGGGGCTAATAATACAATTATGAATGCCCAAGACCCGGGCTTTTTTGTGGGCCCACTCTCTCCCGACGCCATTGCACAGAGACAGCAGGCTGCATGCACCAAGCAGCCAGAGCCAGGGGAGGAGAGCCGCCCGCGGTCCGCCCATTTACACAGAGCGGGCGCCGAGTGTGGACCTCAAAGTGCTCAGCGCAGCTGCACTGGACACTGGAGAGCGGTTTGGAGGATACCCCTGGTCTCTGGATGACCACTAAGCGCTTCTGACTCCTTTTGTTATATAATAAGAGGGTTAACTCCATCTGGTGAGTGGGGATCTCTATCACACACGTGGTGAAGCGGTGGCACTATAGTGGATACCATAGCTGAAGAAAGCTCAAGGCAATTTAAAACAACTGAAAGGACTTGTCATATTGATCACTAATATTATTATTATTTTTCATATTCATATTGAAATTTTGGTTTAAGCATGGCATATTTGCACCGTATAATTCTTACTTACTGATATCAATTTTTATTCTTTGCAATTATGGTTTTTGTACATTGCCACTATAGCATTCTATCTTGCACGTAATAGATTTGCAATTTGCAAGCGCTGTTCACACACATGGAGCTAACACTCGTGTGGGTCACCAAGAGCATCACTTAAACTTTATTGGTTTAGAACAGCAGCTGCAAATATTTGCACTGGTGGCATAAGTGTATTGTTCTTGTACGGTAAGTGGTGGGTTAAGAATTTCCCGGTCCGCCGATAGCAGAAGTAGAAGATTAATAATAGCCAGATAGGCAGACAGCTCAGCTGAAGTATAATCAACCCTAGAGGTATATAGATCCTGATAGGAAGACTGAAAAATAGACACAACAGAGCTTGTCTGAGTATTAATCTCTCCCTCTCCATTCTTCAGAACAGAAACATGGGTGGGATTAGATTGGGATCATACTATCTTGGCTAGCAACTTGCCAGTCGCCTTCCCCACAGCCTAGATCACCCTCCTCTGAAAAAACAGTTTATTCCTGGTCCTAACCTCCAGCAGCTCATTCAGCCTTCTTTGAGAGGATAACCTCTCAAGTTGGTTATCCAAGGTAAGGTCCTGAATGTAGCTGGCTTCTGCAGCAGAAGACCATGGCCTTTGCACGTTCCAGTTCCCTACGGGAAGCAGTTTTAATGGCACTCATTTTTTTAATTAACTAGCCCAGAAGAAAGTCTTTAAGAGCATCCCATACCACCAGTAGTGAAGCGGAAACCCACAATAAGTGACAGAAAGCCCTCAATGAAAGTAGGGATAAGATCTTCCTTGGGAAATAGATCCAAACAAGAGGGGTTAAACCGCCAAGAAATATTGGACTCCCAGTAGCCTGATATTAAGGTAACTAACAGAGGGGAATGATCCGAAATTCCTCGAGGTTCTATATTTACTTCAACAAGACTTGGGATAAGCTCTGCAGAACACAAAGCCAAATCAATTCTGGATAAGGAGTTGTGCGATTTAAAAATAGCACGTATAGACACATTCATCAGGACTTCATCGAGTGTATTTTTATATATAATAGGCCAGGGATTGTCAAATAAATGGCATGGGGGGCTGGGTACTGCACTGGGAAACATGTACCAAAGCAAAACTTAACAAATAAAATAGAATCTGTTTGGAATTTGGGAGCAGCCATTTTAATAAAGCTCAGTGATGGCCCATCCATTAGGGGCACACGGGCGCCGCCCCCCTATCTATGTGTCCAGCCCCCTGATCTACGTACAGGGCACCGGACTATTGATTCCAATGGGGGGGTGTTTTTTTGAAGCACGTGATTAGAGCCAGAGGCTCTAATAGGCTTCAAAAAAGGGTGGGCTCGAGGCGCAGAGCACTGTGCTCTGAGCCCACCCAGTTGTGTGACCATAGCCAATGAATATTCGTTATTTTCACACTGATTCTCCTCCCGGCCAATCAGAAAGCGGGTCTGAGACCGATTTCCTTATTGGCCGAAAGGAGAAGCGTTCCAATTGGCTGCCGAGGAGGGAGGAGACGGAAGCCGCCCGCTGATCCCCCGATGCAGAGGAGGAGAGCACGGGAAGGAGAAGCCGCAGCTGCCAAAGTTCATTTGCTCAATTTGCATTCGGGATTCGCTTTGGAAATTCGCTTTATGTCTTTTTTTAAACTTTCTTTGAATTTACCGTTTTTTTTCAATTCGAAACGTTCGAATCAATGAATTTTGAATCGGTCGAATCGAAAACTTTTGAATTTTTTTTTTCTGATTGGAACGTGGCAAAGTGAACAAGCAAAAGAAAAATCTTCATCAAATTATTACAATGACTCTTTAACCACTTGCCGACCGCTGCACGCCGATATATGTCAGCACAATGGCAGCGGTGGGCAAATGGGCGTACCTGTACGTCCCCTTTAAGAGAAGGAAATAGCAGGTGCACGCGCGCGCACGCCATGTTCATCATGACAAACAAAATTGGGGGGGCTTCAAGTCACATGACAGAGATCACAGCTCCCTAAAATGAGGAAAAAAATTATTTTTTTATATATTTTTGGGTGATATTTATTATAGCAAAAAGTAAAAAATAATAGGATTTTTTATAACAGCTTACCTGTAAAATCCTTTTCTTTTGATGTACATCATGGGACACAGAGCCACAGTAATAACTGATGGGTTATATAGATATCACTAGGTGATTGGACACTGGCACACCCTAAGCAGGAAGTTCAACCCCCTATATAATGCCTCCCCTTGCAGGGATACCTCAGTTTTGTAGCCAAGCAATATAAGTGTATTAGAAGAGGGGCGGGACCTCTGTGTCCTGTGATGTACATCAAAAGAAAAGGATTTTACAGGTAAGCTGTTATAAAAAATCCTATTTTCTTTTTCATACATCACGGGACACAGAGCCTCAGTAATAACTGATGGGATGTCCCAGAGCAATGCTACCTGAGGGGAGGGGAACCACAACCTAGTAGGGTGCAATCAGACCTGAGGACCTCGAACTGCTGTCTGCAGCACACTATGCCCAAAGGCGATATCCTCATGCCTTCTCACATCCACCTGATAAAATCTGGTGAATGTATGGACTGAAGACCAGGTTGCGGCCTTGCAGATTTGAGCCATAGAGGCCCGGTGATGCACTGCCTTGAAGCACCAATAGCCCTTGTGGAATGTGCCTTATTCTGAAACGGAGGAATCTTCTGTTTCAAACTGTAAGCTTGAATAATCAATTGTCGAATCCATTTAGAAATGGTAGCTTTTGACGCTGCCTGTCCTCTATTGGGACCTTCTGGCAGCACAAACAAAACATCCGTTTTGCGAATTTGAGCAGTTGCTTCCAGATAGGCCTTGACTGCTCTTACTACATCCAAAGAATGGAGTGACCTTTCTTCCGAAGAACGGGGATCTGGAAAAAAGGAAGGCAGAACAATGTCTTGGTTTAGATGAAAATCTGAAACCACCTTCAGTAAAAAACTAGGATGAGGGCGCAGTACCACTCTATCCTTGTGTATAATCAAATAAGGCTCTTTACAGGAAAGAGCTGCTAGTTCTGATACTCTTCTAGCAGAAGAGATGGCCACCAGAAAAACTAACTTTCTTGTCAACAAGACCAAAGGAATTTGACGTATTGGTTCAAAAGGCTGTTTCTGTAAAACAGACAGAACCAAATTCAAGTCCCAGGGGTTTAGGGGCGCCTTAACCGGAGGGTTAAGACGCGTCACCCCCTGCATAGAGTTTCGGACCAAAGAATGCGAAGCAAGTGGCCGTTTAAATAATACTGATAAGGTCGAGACCTGGCCCTTGATGGTACTCAAGGCCAGCTTCATCTCTAATCCCAACTGTAGAAAATCAAGAATTCTACCTATGACATATTTTCTGGGATGCCAACCCCTGGATTCACACCAGGATACATAAGCTTTCCAGACTCTATGATAAATTACTCTGGAAGCAGGCTTCCTTGCATTGATCAAGGTAGATATCACAGGACCTGAAAGCCCACGACTCTTCAGAATGTGGGTTTCAATAGCCAAACCGTCAAATTTAGCGTTTGTAAGGCAGGATGAAACACTGGACCTTGTGATAACAGGTCTGGGCGTAACGGTAGGGTCCACGGGGAACCCACCGTCATCCTTACTATTTCTGCATACCAAGTCCTCCTGGGCCAAGCGGGGGCTACCAGAAGTACCGACTTCCTTTCCTGCCTGATCCTGCGAAGGAGTCGTGGCAGTAGCAGAATAGGCAGGAATGCATAAATCAGTGAGAACCGATGCCACAGAATCACCAACGCATCTGTCCCGCATGCAAGGGGATCCTTTGTCCTTGCCACAAATCTGTCTATCTTTTTGTTGAATCGGGATGCAAAGAGATCTACATCCGGAACCCCCCTTCTTTGGCATATGGCCCAAAAGAAGTTGGGATGCAGAGACCATTCCCCTGGGAGTAACTGCTGGCGACTTAAATAGTCCGCCTGCCAGTTCTCTATCCCTGGAATGAAGACTGCCGATATGCATGGGACCTGCTTCTCTGCCCAGACTAAGATCTGGTTCACCTCTCTTTGAGCAGCTTGGCTCCTGGTGCCTCCCTGATGATTGATATAAGCCACTGCTGTGGCATTGTCGGACTGGATCCTGACTGGGCAACCCATTAGCCTGAGAGTCCAGGCCTTTAGGGCTAGATATACCGCACGGATCTCCAGAACGTTGATGGGTAAGGTCCTCTCGTTTTTGGACCATACCCCTTGGACCGCAGACTGTTCCAGAACTGCTCCCCAACCCGACAGACTGGCATCCGTTGTTACCACCGTCCATGTCACCGGTAGAAAGGATTTCCCTTTCTGTAGGTTTTCGGGTATTAACCACCAATTGAGGCTCTGACGCACCGCATGAAACAGGTGCATCGGAAAGTCTAATGCCTGAACCTTCTTGTTCCAGGCCGACAGGATTCTGTGTTGCAGCAGTCTTGAATGAAACTGAGCATAGGGAACTGCTTTGAATGAAGACACCATCTTTCCTAGCAGCCTCATAGAAAGGCGGACAGAAGGATCCTTCTTGGTCCTGACTACCAGAATCAGCTCCTTTAAAGCAGTGATCTTTGCCTGAGGTAGAAATACTTTCTCCTGGCTTGTATCTATGATCAGACCCAAATACTCCAGTCTTCTTACTGGTTTTAGGAAAGATTTTTCTAGGTTGAGAATCCAACCTAGGTGTTCCAGATACTTGACTGTGGTCCTCAAGTTCCCATTCAAAGAGGCTACCGACCGGTCTATCAAGAGCAGGTCGTCTAGGTATTCTATGACAGTTATACCCTGGGCCCTTAATCTGGCCAGAGGAGGAGCCAAGATCTTTGTAAACCCTCGAGGTGCAGTGGCTTTCCCGAAAGGCAGAGCCACAAACTGGAAATGACGCCCTCCTATCTCGAAGCGTAGAAACTTCTGATGAGCAGGAAAAATGGACACATGCAGATATGCATCTCTGATGTCTATCTATGCCAGAAATTCTCCTCCCTGCAGGATGGAGACTACTGTCCGAATTGATTCCATGCGGAAGAACCGAATCCTTAGGAATCGATTCAGATCCCTTAGATCCAGAATGGGTCTGACAACCCCATTTGGCTTTTGGACCGTAAAAAGGTTGGAATAAAAGCCCAATCCTTGATCCTTCGTGGGAACCACCATAATGACCTCTTGCGACAAAAGTCGCTCTAGCGCTAGAAGGAGCAACTGCTTTTTCTCTGGATCTCTGGGGACACTTGATCTGAGGAAACGAGGAGAGGGAAATTCTTGGAACTCCAGCTTGTACCCTAAGGTTACCGTGGAGATTACCCATCTGTCCTGGAAGTCCTCCTGCCAGAGCTTTGAGAACTGTAGCAGTCTTCCCCCCACTCGAGCGAGCGGGGGAGCCCCTTCATAAAGAGGCCTTAGTGTCTTGTCTAGTAGACTTCTTCCCCCAGGACTTCTTTTGTCCCTGGGGTTGACTCTTGTTTCTTGACCTAGATGGAGGAGGCCGTCGTGACTGCCTGGAGGCTGTTGCCCCTGGCGCTGGGGAAAGAGTCTGTTTGAAAGAGGGACGCTTACTCTTTTTCTTAACAGGTAAGAGACTGCTTTTCCCACAAGAGATCCTTTGGATATATATATCCAAGTCTTGTCCAAACAACCTTGCACCATGAAATGGAAACCCAGCCAGAAGCTTCTTACATGGTGCTTCAACTGACCAATTTCTCAACCATAAGATTCTACATATATGCACCAACCCAAGTGAAAGACGAGAGGTTTGGATGATAGAATCTCTGATGGCGTCAACAACAAAACATAAGGCCGCTGGAAGGTTAGCCAACCCCTGGGCCTGCTGTTCAGGTAGAACTTTGATGACCTGCTTAACATGGTCTCTTAAGTATTAAGAAACTCCAATCGCTGCTACTGCAGGTTGAGCCACTGAACCTGCTAAGGAGAAAACATCCTTCAACAGGGACTCCATCTTTTTATCCACAGGATCCCTGAGCATCTGAGCATTGTCTACAGGACAAGTCAGATTTTTATTTACGGAGGAAATGGTGGTGTCAACAGCCGGTTTTCCCCACATTTTTATAAACTTTTCTTCCATAGGATAAAGTGTTGAAAACTTTTTCGGTGGGAAAAAACATTTATCTAGGTGATCCCACACAGAATAAAGGAGCTTTTCAAGTAAATTATGAACAGGAAAAGTATGTGCTGTTTGAGGAGGTTTCAGTGAAGAAGAGGGTTCTTTAACTGATTCAGATATGGGCAACTTAAATGTGAGCGGACCAATCCAGCAAGGATCTGTGCTAAGACCTTCTCCTCCTGGGAAGCCGAAGAGGGTCCCTCTCCACCTGATTCCTCTGAAGAGGAATCATCCATCCCATCCCGATCGTCCGAAAGGGATTCTTCTCCCCTATCCCAGAGCTCCTCTGCCTGAGGGTCCTGGGAAACAGAGGAAGGCCTGGTGCGTTTTCTTCCACTGAGTGAAGATGTGATCACGGCCATTAATCTTTCCTCTAAACCATTAATGGTTGAGGAAAAAACCTCTTGTGTAATATATACAGGGGCTGAAGTGCCAGAAGCAGGTGTAGCCCCTGACCCCAACGGCTCTCCCTGGCTAGCCGTCCCTGGCCCCTCAGGGGGGGAGGATGTTGCAGAAAGGGGGTCCTCAGAACCTGAAGGAGATCCCCTAGAGCCTCTGGGGTGGAGGTATCACAAAATGAACACTGACTGCTGAGCGATGTAGTCTGACAAAAAGCCCTGCTACCAAATGCCCAGTCTGGTGTTTCCTTAGTAAATGCTACCTAGGAGAATGCCTGTGTCCCACCTTACATGAGAACGTCAGCCCTGTGTCCCTCCAAAAGGCTGTGAGCACCTGTAAAGTGTGCCTCTTATAGCCATGCAGCTGGCAAAGTGAGCGTCTGAGCACGCTGGACGCGCTGACGCTCCACCCCCCCCCACTCTACCGCCCCCCCTCGTTTTTCAAAAAACGTGCGCTTCCCGCGCGAGCCGACCCTCCTGGACAAGCATGGAGGAAAGGGGTGGGGAAGGAAGGAGAGAGGCCGGCAGTGATCAAGCCTGCACGTGGCAATGGCGGCGGCGGCGGCGGTGGCGGTGATAGAGCAGTATACTACTGCCTCACAGACCACCTGCGGCCTACCCCTTTTCTGGGGGGAATATCCAGAGGAGAAACCCCCCATTCCCATCCTACCTGGAGCTCGGGTGGAGGAGCTTGTGCAGCGTGGAAACACTGAGACAGACATCAGCATGAGAAGGTATGTGCTCTTGGCAGCCCCCGGTGGCGACAATAGGCATAGCATGCATTTACCTTAAAGGAGAAACCTACTAGAATTAAAAAATTCTGTGGAATCTCCTTATACCTTATCCAGCCACAGGGTTCAGTTATACAGACCCAATCTTCACCTCTCACGCTGGGCTCCGTTTGGAAAAACCTTCAGAGACTGGGGCCCCCTACGGATAGGGGGATCCGCAGTTCTAGGCCTGTAAAGCACCCGGCCAGAAATAAGGCTAGAAAACCATTTTCTGAAATGCGGGGTCCAGGTCTCTAAAAAGAGGAAGCATTACAGGTAAAACCTTGTTTCTTCGGACACGAGGCCCGGATACCATCCAATTCGGCCTAGAAAGGATACTTTGAAATGGATCCGGTTCACCTGGCTTGCCCCAGTATAGGATATAGGATATTCCCTTTGGAGCTCAGCACAGGACAACTTTACATGTCCACCTAAGACACTGGCATAAATACTGAGGTATCCCTGCAAGAAATTGTGTTTTTTTTTCAAAATTGTTGCTCTTTTTTTGTTTATAGCGCAAAAAATAAAAACCGCAGAGGTGATCAAATGGCACCAAAAGAAAGCTCTATTTGTGAGAAAAAAAGGACGCCGATTTTGTTTGGGTGCAACGTCACACGACCGCGCAATTGTCAGTTAAAGCGACACAGTGCCGAATCGCAAAAAGTGCTCTGGTCAGAAAGGGGGTAAAATCTTCTGGGGCTGAAGCGATTAAATCACCTTTGGCTTAACTAAAACAGCATTATTTTGAAACGGTACTCTAATAATAAACCACAGTCTACAGTTCAAATTCGACTGGAGTTTGATGTAAAATTCGATTCGAATTTCAATTCAAATTTCACAAATTTGGATGAATTTTGTTTTGTTATTCGGAGCATTCGGTAAAATTTGTTTATACTATAATTTGGGGATTCATATATATCCGAATCTCCGAATAGCGAAAAATGCATCCAAATATTTATTCAGAACGAAACGAACCGCACATGCCTAGTCATGAAGCTGTGCACCTACCTAATACTCACCTCCAAACAAATGCTGTATGTATCAAAATGGGACCTTAATGACGTATCAATGAATACAGAGCTGCATTGCTTTCTGTCTTTTACATCTGCCTGGAGTTCAGCTTTAAATGCTAAAAATAAATCATTACATTTAAAAAAAAAAACTTTCCGCCGGTATGTGCTGGTTCTGCTGGGCGGTATTTAGTAACGTTTATTATTATTAGATAAAACCCAGCAGAGCGTGATTCCTCTGATCATAACAGATCTGAGTTCCTTCCTCTTCTGGTACATTAAATCATAAATCAGTTCTCACCATTCTCATAAATGGGACCAACATGACCGACGCCGTCACCTACGCCGAACTGAGATTCAATGGCATCGCGCTGAGGGAAACCCAACATGGCGGTAATATTATTTATGAAATGTTATTATTTTACTATGGAGTGATCCTCCTCTGTATTTTTAGCCTGATAATGTGCTGGAGGAATTGTCATTAGAATTTTACAATAATGTAACAAAGTAGAAATGTACATTTGTGTGATCAGTAGGTTGTAAAGAGTTTTAAATAAAAATAATGAGTGGGATAATCCTCTCTCTCTTCCCTTGCCCTATATAAGAAAGTGAAGTTCAACGATTGAAAACTGTGGTGACTCCGGGTCCTTACATTGGTGGTCACTGTAGGCAAGAGACTATTCAGCCACTGTTCTCACCTCAAGAAACCCCTAGCAAGGAGGAACCTTGGTTCAGAAATGCAGCCCTAGGTGGAGGACTCCTCCTGCATCCTGGGTAAATGGCAGGGTGGGCGATTGTTAGAAGTGCGCCCCCAGTGGCTTCCCCTAGCTTCTGTCTCATTCAAACTTTGCCCTTGCACAATGCATTCTGCGATGCACTTTCTCTGAGCTGAGAGCAGCCACTGGGGTTGCACTTGTAAAGGAGGGTGGTTGACCACCCAGAGAATGGAGAGAGGTTGAATACCCAGAGAACCGAAGGAGGTGGATCACCCAGGGGACAGAGAGAGGTTGTGCTCCCCCAGGGCGGAGGGAGGTTGACCACCCAGAGGACAGATGGAAGTTGACCACCCAGAAGATGGAGGGAGGTTTTTCCAAAAGACAGAGGAAGGTTGACCACCCAGAGGACAGAGAGAGGTTGACCACCCAGAGAATAAAGGGAGGTTGACCACCCAGAGGATGGAGGGAGGTTTATCCATAGGACAAAGAGAGGTTGACCACCTCTAGAACGGAGGGACGTAGACCACCCAGATGTTAGATAACCTCTGATTAAAAATTTCCCTTGGGATCTGAATCTGGAGGGAGAACAGAAGGAAGTGGACCACTCAGAGGATGGAGGGAGGTTGACCACCCAGATGGTGGAGGGGGGTTGATCACGCAAAGGACCAAGGGAGGTTGACCACCTAGAAGACAGAGGGGTATTGACCACCAGGGGATGCAGAGAAGTTTACCCAGAGGACCAAGGGAGGCTGTCCACCCAGAGGATGAAGGAAGGTTGACCACCCAGAGGACACAGGAAGTTTGACCACCCAGAGTACACAGGAAGATTGAACACCCAGAGAACAAAGGGTGGTTGACCACCCAGGGGACAAAAGGAGGTTGATCACACACAGGGAGGTTGATCACCCACAAGACGCAAGGAGGTTGACCACTGAGAGGATGCGGGAAGGTTGACCACCAAGTGGATGCAGAAAGGATGACCACCCAGAGGGTGGAGGGAGGTTGACCACCCAAAGGAAGGTTGACCACCTAGAGGACAGAGGGAGGTTTACTCAAAGGATAGAGGGAGGTGGATCTCCCAGGGGATGGAGAGAGGTTGACCACCCAGAGGGTGGAGGGAGGTTTAACCAGAGAATAGAGGAATGTTGACCACCCAGGGGATGGAGAGAGATTTATCTAGAGGACAGAATGTGGTTAACCACCCAGAGGATGGAGGGAAGTTTGCTCATAGGACAGAGGGAGGTTTACCAACCAGTGGACACAGGGAGGTTGACCACCCAGAGGACACAGGGAGGCTTACCACCCAAAGGATGGATGGAGGCTGACCACCCAGAGGGCAAAGGGAGGCTGACCACCTAGGGGATGAGGGCAGGTTGACCACCTGGAACTTTGTGAAGACGGGCTGTGCAGGACATAGAGGCATGTAATCAGAAAGAGGCAGCTTTATAATTTCTATGCTCAGAGTCAGATTTACAGAACGGAGAAGAAAGTATTCACAGAAAAAAAGGGAAGTGAATCTTTCTCTGGAAAGAACCAGAAACCATGTATACAGGGAAGCAGAGCACATGGGGAAAGCTTGGCTGTTGTTGCATAGCTTAACTTCCCCTAGGTCTGTCAACATTGTGGGGACCTGTTAGTAACTATAAATAAACTTTAATAACTTTAAACTAGTTTCTGACATGTCACAATATACAGCGACGGTATAATTTTTTTTAGAAAAGCTCTGCCTTTTATCATTCAAAAGCCATTCTTGAGCTACCGTCAGACGTTGGCTGATCTGTGTCAGACATTTGTAAACACAGTTAAGAATTGCATAGGCACCAGGATTTAAAAGACTGTGTCATCTGTGTCATCTCTAGCCGGCATCTCAGTCCAGGAAGTAGAAGGTGAACCTGGATGATGGCTGAACAAAGATGGCTGAGTCCATTTGAAAAGATAAGCAGGCAGACTTATGGGGGCTCTATTTCTAATGGTCCTGTGCCATATCATGATACAATGTCATAGACAGCACAATTATACATTACTATAGTGTAATTGCATCAAGCTCATTGTAGGGAATTAGTGGCCCTGCTCACCCCCCACAGGCAACATCGTTCCCCGGTGTGCTTTTGCTGGTGAATCTGTTCTCTGATTGGCTGAGCTCCCCATAGGTGTGTGCTGTTGCCATATACTGGATGTCACATGCATTGTAGTGCTGGCACACTCAATGGGTAAGTATAAATTCAGATTGGTGCTCTGGGGTGATTCATTGGAGATGGCAGTCAGTCTGACTTTTCCAAAACATAGATGGGGACTGTAGTTGAAGTTTTGCCAGTGGTCTTGACTGTCCAGTGAGCTCCAGTCATTAGAGCAGTCACAGTTTATAATGTTTGCAATTTGATCCAGAATATATAACATTCTATTCGCCATACAGGGTGACCTATAGCAGGGGTGGTCAACTTTCGTGATATAGGGGGCCTCGTGTGTGGCCCATGATGTCGCCAGAGGGTCCCACATAATATTCAGTGAATGTAATACTACAGAATATGGTCAAAGACATCCGACATGCAACAGAAGATGGTCAAAGACTACAGGCATACTACAGGAGATGGTCAAAGACTACAGGCTTGGTACAAGAGATAACCAGAGAGTACAGACAAGCCAGCATAAGATGGCCAAAGACTACAGGCATGCTAAAAGAGATGGTCAAAGACTGAAGACATGCAACAGAAGATGGTGAAAGACTACAGGCCTGCTACATGAAAAAGCCAGAGAGTGCAGACAGGCCATGATGAGATGGTTAAAGACTACAGGCTTACAACATGAGATGGTCAAAGACTACAGGCTTACAACATGAGATGGTCAAAGACTACAGGCATACAACATGAGATGGTCAAAGACTACAGGCATACAACAGGAAATGGTCAAAGACTACAGGCATACAACATGAGATGGTCAAAGACTACAGGCATACAACATGAGATAGTCAAAGACTACAGGCATACAACATGAGATGGTCAAAGACTACAGGCATACAACATGAGATGGTCAAAGACTACAGGCATACAACATGAGATGGTCAAAGACTACAGGCATACAACATGAGATGGTCAAAGACTACAGGCATACAACATGAGATGGACAAAGACTACAGGCAAACAATAAGAGATGGTCAAAGACTACAGGCATACAACATGAGATGGTCAAAGACTACAGGCATACAACATGAGATGGCCAAAGACTACAGGCATACAACATGAGATGGCCAAAGACTACAGGCATACAACATGAGATGGTCAAAGACTACAGGCATACAACATGAGATGGCCAAAGACTACAGGCATACAACATGAGATGGTCAAAGACTACAGGCATACAACATGAGATGGTCAAAGACTACAGGCATACAACATGAGATGGTCAAAGACTACAGGCATACAACATGAGATGGCCAAAGACTACAGGCATACAATAAGAGATGGTCAAAGACTACAGGCATACAACATGAGATGGTCAAAGACTACATGCATACAACATGAGATGGTCAAAGACTATAGGCATACAACATGAGATGGTCAAAGACTACAGGCATACAACATGAGATAGTCAAAGAATACAGGCATACAACATGAGATGGTCAAAGACTACAGGCATACAATAGGAGATGGTCAAAGACTACAGGCATACAACATGAGATGGTCAAAGACTATAGGCATACAACACGAGATGGTCAAAGACTACAGGCATACAACATGAGATAGTCAAAGAATACAGGCATACAACATGAGATGGTCAAAGACTACAGGCATACAATAGGAGATGGTCAAAGACTACAGGCATACAACATGAGATGGTCAAAGACTATAGGCATACAGCATGAGATGGTCAAAGACTACATGCATACAACATGAGATGGTCAAAGACTACAGGCATACAACATGAGATAGTCAAAGAATACAGGCATACAACATGAGATGGTCAAAGACTACAGGCATACAATAGGAGATGGTCAAAGACTACAGGCATACAACATGAGATGGTCAAAGACTATAGGCATACAACATGAGATGGTCAAAGACTACAGGCATACAACATGAGATAGTCAAAGAATACAGGCATACAACATGAGATGGTCAAAGACTACAGGCATACAATAGGAGATGGTCAAAGACTACAGGCATACAACATGAGATGGTCAAAGACTATAGGCATACAACATGAGATGGTCAAAGACTACAGGCATACAACATGAGATGGTCAAAGACTACATGCATACAACATGAGATGGTCAAAGACTACAGGCATACAACATGAGATAGTCAAAGACTACAGGCATACAACATGAGATGGTCAAAGACTACAGGCATACAACATGAGTTGGTCAAAGACTACAGGCATACAATAGGAGATGGTCAAAGACTACAGGCATACAACATGAGATGGTCAAAGACTACAGGCATACAACATGAGATGGCCAAAGACTACAGGCATACAATAAGAGATGGTCAAAGACTACAGGCATACAACATGAGATGGTCAAAGACTACAGGCATACAACAGGAGATGGTCAAAGACTACAGGCATATAACATGAGATGGTCAAAGACTACAGGCATACAATAGGAGATGGTCAAAGACTACAGGCTTACAACATGAGATGGTCAAAGGCTACAGGCATACAATAGGAGATGGTCAAAGACTACAGGCATACAACATGAGATGGTCAAAGACTACAGGCATACAACATGAGATGGTCAAAGACTACATGCATACAACATGAGATGGTCAAAGACTACAGGCATACAACATGAGATAGTCAAAGACTACAGGCATACAACATGAGATGGTCAAAGACTACAGGCATACAACATGAGTTGGTCAAAGACTACAGGCATACAATAGGAGATGGTCAAAGACTACAGGCATACAACATGAGATGGTCAAAGACTATAGGCATACAACATGAGATGGCCAAAGACTACAGGCATACAATAAGAGATGGTCAAAGACTACAGGCATACAACATGAGATGGTTAAAGACTACAGGCATACAACAGGAGATGGTCAAAGACTACAGGCATATAACATGAGATGGTCAAAGACTACAGGCATACAATAGGAGATGGTCAAAGACTACAGGCTTACAACATGAGATGGTCAAAGGCTACAGGCATACAATAGGAGATGGTCAAAGACTACAGGCATACAATAGGAGATGGTCAAAGACTACAGGCATACAACATGAGATGGTCAAAGACTATAGGCATACAACATGAGATGGCCAAAGACTACAGGCATACAATAAGAGATGGTCAAAGACTACAGGCATACAACATGAGATGGTCAAAGACTACAGGCATACAACAGGAGATGGTCAAAGACTACAGGCATATAACATGAGATGGTCAAAGACTACAGGCATACAATAGGAGATGGTCAAAGACTACAGGCTTACAACATGAGATGGTCAAAGGCTACAGGCATACAATAGGAGATGGTCAAAGACTACAGGCATACAATAGGATAGGTCAAAGACTACAGGCATACAACATGAGAAGGTCAAAGACTACAGGGATACAACATGAGATGGTCAAAGACTACAGGCATACAACATGAGATGGTTAAAGACTACAGGCATACAACAGGAGATGGTCAAAGACTACAGGCATGCTACAAGTGATGGCCAGGATGAGCAGACAAGCCAACATGAGATGGTCAGAGACTGCAGAAATGCAACGTAAAATGATCAAGGACTACAGGCATGTTATGCAGCCATACTACTAGAGATGGTCAAAGCCTGCAGACATACTACTAGAGAGGATCGGAGACTGCACACATGCCACAGGATATGGCCAGAGACTGCAGACATTAAACTAGAGATGGTCAAAAAACATTGTGCTTCCCACAAAAGATGCCCAAAGAGTGTAGACAAGCCAACACGAGATGGTAAGAGACTGAAGACGTAACAGAAAATGGTCAAGGACTATGGGCATATTATGCAAACATACTACAATAAATGGTCAGAGACTGCATACATGCCACATGATATGGTCAGAGACTGCAGACATTAAACTAGAGATGGTCAAAGACTTTTTGCTTGCCACAAAAGATACCAAAGGAGTGCAGACAATCCAACATAAGATGGTCAAACACGATGGGCAAGAAAACTGTAGACATACTATAGTAATTGTTGACCAGTGGAGATTAGAGATATGCTTCATGAGACTGTTGACACACTACACAAGACTGCTAGAAATCACTGCTATTACAGAGGGAAACTGGACTGCCATCTGCAGAGACCTTGAGAGCCACACATAAAGTGGCAATTAGCGGCATGTAGCCTCCAGGTCACAGGTTGGGCACCAGGGATCTACAGCACATGGCACCCTATGAGATATTTATATCTGATTTTGTTTCATTTCAGGCTCCACCCTTGAGGATCGCACTAATCACTGGGATGACATGTATGAGAATGTCACTGGTCCGCAGCCACCTAGAAGGGAGAGATCACCACCAACACCTGCTAAGGGGAGAGGCCATCGGCTGATGGCAGGTGAGGTGTGCCGTGATGCTGTACATTTATGATGAATATAAGCAAACTGAAGAGCAACAACAGTGAGGGAGGAGTTTTGAGCACAATCGTGGAATAAATTAATCAGAAATAAACCAGAAAGCTCAATATAAATGTTTAATATATGTCATACTTGGTCATACTCTGGCTGATTTCTTCACTGTACTCATTTTAACTAAACAAAGTACTCCATCCTGATAGATATTCAAACAATCCATTAGAGGAACTCATGCCATGTACAAACATTTCTAAAGAATAAAATGCAAAGTGGGGCTGAGAAAAAGCTGAGTGACAATTCTTTACACATAATTGGCATAAGACTCCAATGAATTCTGACAATTTCTCTTTTAAAAAGAAAATTTAGTCAAAAATTTAAGCCACCACAAACGTTACACAATTTTTCAATAGAGGGAGGCTGAAGAAGTGACGTCATTGTTTTGTCCTACTCCAAGCTTTCAAACAAGGATTTCATACATTCAGTGCTGAAATAGATGAAGACATGACCGCATTGGGTCCCCATTCTGGGTTGACATTGCAGCAGCACTGGGAAACTGTCATTTGTAACAGGGTTAGCAGCAGTAGAGGGTCATAATAGCACATGTCTTTCATTCAGCAGGTTGTCAGGGCATCGCCCATCATGAATGATGATGGATCTATATTGATGGATGGCATGATTGATGTTGGATTTACATTGTGGGACTTTTTTTTTCTTTTTTGGGAGGTTTCTAATACCTTCGCCATCCCCCTGCCAATGAACACTCTCAATGTTGAGGGTATGTGGCCCGATATGGTTCAAGAAGAGGGGGCACGTGCTCACTGGCCTCCCTTTCCTGGCCAGCCAGGCTGCATGCCTGGATAAGGGTCTGGTTTTGATTTTAGGGGGGGAACCTTTCACTTTTTCTCCATCTAAATACCCCTATGTGATAGCATTTTGCTATAACATGTTCTTTTAATGAGACATAAAGGGTCTAACAGACCCCTGATATCTCACTTGCCTTCTAATGAAGTTAATGGAGTGCAGATTTTGCTTCATTATCTTCTTCTACGGACAGGGAGAGTGACAGCCAAAGCACCAAGTCACATAATACTCATTGATTCTGTGTTCACTGATTCTGTGTTCCACATGAGGCTGAGGTGTGTCTCTGCACTTGAAGCCTGTAATATGTTATTAGGTAATCCTCTGCCACAGACGGAATTAGGATGCTTCAGACAAACTTAAGCTCAGATGTACAAATATACGAACATAACTCTTCTTAAGCTTCCTCCCTCAAGCTAAGGGCCTTCAGGGAGGACTTGGGAGGCAAAGACCTTACTGATTTATATCCTCTCCAGGAAGGACCTGGGAGGCAAAGACCTTATTAATTCATGTCCTCTCCAGGGAAGATCTGGGAGGCAAAGACCTTCTTCTTTCATGTCCTCTACAGGAAGGAACTGGGAGGCAAAGACCTTCTTCATTCATGTCCTCTCCAGGGAGGAACTGGGAGGCAAAGACCTTCCTCATTCATGTCCTCTCCAGGGAGGATCCGGAAGGCAAAGACCTTCCTGATTCATGTTCTTTCCAGGGAAGACCTGGGAGGCAAAGACATTCCTCATTCATGTCCTCTCCAGGGAGAACCTGAAAGGCAAGGGCCGTCCAAGAAAAGCTTCCTAAATATTTATCCATTTTTCAAGCCTACATCACCACCATAAACCTCTGAGTGATTGGCCAAGGCAGAATAAATATTCCTAACCCAATACAATGTATCTTCTCACTCTATCTCCTGGAGAACACTTCACAGTACCATGCAGAAGCATAAATGTCTTGTACCAGGCAGATAGCCTAAGCAGATCTTATGTAGGCTACAACCTACCTGCAAATACCAAATTTGCTTAAGGATACTCCAGCCTACACATGTTTGTTTATATATTGGCTGTAAAGGTTCTTCATCACTTTTAAATATGAGACTTCTCCAACTATTTCTGTATATGGCACCCTCATGTTACAGTCTTTGGACTAATCACCCATTTTTGTGTCTTAGGGTTCCAGAAGCATTCTCTGCATCTTGCTCTGGTCTCTCTGCCGCTGTGTCTTGTCCTGTCAATGATGGTGATCGGCCTGACCGTGAAATGTGAGTGATGTCAGAAATATTTATATGGTGGAGGAAAACATTCCTTTCAGTTCAACCTAATCAGAAGAGGCTCCTAACCTGTTTTATCATAGAGCTCACACAACCTCGAACATTTCTTCACTGTGCTGTACTGTGTGTTGATAGGCCTAAAGAGGACACCTCTGGGTGCTGCACTGCAGTCCTAGCTTTAGTTTACTAACTTTTGGTATTGACAGCTGTACTTCAAACAACAGAAAGAATTAAGACAACAGTTGTCTCCTCTTCCATCCATGTCTGCTCTCCCCCCCTGTCATCATTCTCCTCCTCTTCCAGCCATGTCTATTTTTCTCCCCTCTGTCATCATTCTCCTCCTCTTCCAACCATGTCCATTTTCCTCCCCTCTGTCATCATTCTCCTCCTCTTCCAGCCATGTCCATTTTCCTCCCCTCTGTCATCATTCTCCTCCTCTTCCATCCATGTCTGCTCTCCCCCCTCTGTCATCATTCTCCCCCTCTTCCATCCATGTCTGCTCTACCCCCTCTGTCATCATTCTCCCCCTCTTCCATCCATGTCTGCTCTCCCCCCCTCTGTCATCATTCTCCTCCTCTTCCAACCATGTCCATTTTCCTCCCCTCTGTCATCGTTCTCCTCCTCTTCCATCCATGTCTGCTCCCCCCCCCCTTTTATAATTCTCCTCCTCTTCCATCCATGTCTGCTCCCCCCACTCTGTCATCTTTCTCCTCCTTCTCCAGCCATGTCCATTTTATTCCCCTCTGTCATCATTCTCCCCCTCTTCCATCCATGTCTGCCCCCCCCCCCCTCTTTTATAATTCTCCTCCTCTTCCATCCATGTCTGCTCCCCCCACTCTGTCATCATTCTCCTCCTTCTCCAGCCATGTCCATTTTCCTCCCCTCTGTCATCGTTCTCCTCCTCTTCCATCCATGTCTGCTCTCCCCCCTGTCATTATCCCCCTCCTCTTCCATCCATGTCCCTCCTCCTCCCCTCTGCCATCATTCTCCTCCTCTTCAATCCATGTCCCCTCTCATCCCCTCTGTTATCATCCTCCTTCTCTTCCAGTCATGTCCCTTCTCCTCCTCTCTGCCATCATACTCCTCCTCTTCCATCCATGTCCCTTCTCCTCCCCTCTGTCATCATTCTCCTCCTCTTACAGTCATGTCCATTCTCCTCCTCTCTGTCATCATTCTCCTCCTCTTCCAGTCATGTCCATTCTCCTCCTCTCTGCCATCATTCTCCTCCTCTTCCATCCATGTCCCTTCTCCTCCCCTCTGTCATCATTCTCCTCCTCTTCCAGCCATGTCCATTCTCCTCCTCTCTGTCATCATTCTCCTCCTCTTCCAGTCATGTCCATTCTCCTCCTCTCTGCCATCATTCTCCTCCTCTTCCATCCATGTCTGCTCTCCCCCTTCTGTCATCGTTCTCCCCCTCTTCCATCCATGTCTGCTCTCCCCCCTCTGTCATCATTCTCCCCCTCTTCCATCCATGTCTGCTCTCCCCCCCTCTGTCATCATTCTCCTCCTCTTCCAACCATGTCCCTTCTCCTCCCCTCTGTCATCATTCTCCTCCTCTTCCATCCATGTCTGCTCTCCTTCCCTCTGTTATCACCCCCCTCCTCTTCCACCCATGTCCCTTCTCCTCCCCTCTGTCATCATTCTCCTCCTCTTCAATCCATGTCCCCTCTCATCCCCTCTGTTATCATCCTCCTTCTCTTCCAGTCATGTCCCTTCTCCTCCTCTCTGCCATCATACTCCTCCTCTTCCATCCATGTCCCCTCTCCTCCCCTCTGTCATCATTCTCCTCCTCTTCCAGTCATGTCCATTCTCCTCCTCACTGCCATCATACTCCTCCTCTTCCATCCTTGTCCCCTCTCCTCCCCTCTGTCATCATTCTCCTCCTCTTCCAGTCATGTCCATTCTCCTCCTCTCTGTCATCATTCTCCTCCTCTTCCAGTCATGTCCATTCTCCTCCTCTCTGCCATCATTCTCCTCCTCTTCCATCCATGTCCCCTCTACTCCCCTCTGTTATCATCCCCCTCCTCTTCCATCCATGTCCCTTCTCCTCCCCTCTGTCATCATTCTCATGCTCTTCCATCCATGTCCCTACTCCTCCTCTTTGTCATCATTCTATTCCTCTTCCATCCATGTCCCCTCTCCTCCCCTCTGTCATCATTCTCTTTCATTCATGTCCCCTCTCCTCCACTCTGTCATCATTCTCCTCCTCTTCCAACCATGTCCATTTTCCTCCCCTCTGTCATCATTCTCCTCCTCTTCCAGCCATGTCCATTTTCCTCCCCTCTGTCATCATTCTCCTCCTCTTCCATCCATGTCTGCTCTCCCCCCTCTGTCATCATTCTCCCCCTCTTCCATCCATGTCTGCTCTCCCCCCTCTGTCATCATTCTCCCCCTCTTCCATCCATGTCTGCTCTCCCCCCCTCTGTCATCATTCTCCTCCTCTTCCAACCATGTCCATTTTCCTCCCCTCTGTCATCGTTCTCCTCCTCTTCCATCCATGTCTGCTCCCCCCCCCTTTTATAATTCTCCTCCTCTTCCATCCATGTCTGCTCCCCCCACTCTGTCATCATTCTCCTCCTTCTCCAGCCATGTCCATTTTCCTCCCCTCTGTCATCATTCTCCCCCTCTTCCATCCATGTCTGCCCCCCCCCCCCTCTTTTATAATTCTCCTCCTCTTCCATCCATGTCTGCTCCCCCCACTCTGTCATCATTCTCCTCCTTCTCCAGCCATGTCCATTTTCCTCCCCTCTGTCATCGTTCTCCTCCTCTTCCATCCATGTCTGCTCTCCCCCCTGTCATTATCCCCCTCCTCTTCCATCCATGTCCCTCCTCCTCCCCTCTGTCATCATTCTCCTCCTCTTCCATCCATGTCTGCTCTCCTTCCCTCTGTTATCACCCCCCTCCTCTTCCACCCATGTCCCTTCTCCTCCCCTCTGCCATCATTCTCCTCCTCTTCAATCCATGTCCCCTCTCATCCCCTCTGTTATCATCCTCCTTCTCTTCCAGTCATGTCCCTTCTCCTCCTCTCTGCCATCATACTCCTCCTCTTCCATCCATGTCCCTTCTCCTCCCCTCTGTCATCATTCTCCTCCTCTTCCAGCCATGTCCATTCTCCTCCTCTCTGTCATCATTCTCCTCCTCTTCCAGTCATGTCCATTCTCCTCCTCTCTGCCATCATTCTCCTCCTCTTCCATCCATGTCCCTTCTCCTCCCCTCTGTCATCATTCTCCTCCTCTTCCATCCATGTCCCTTCTCCTCCCCTCTGTCACCATTCTCCTCCTCTTCCATCCATGTCTGCTCTCCTTCCCTCTGTTATCACCCCCCCCTCCTCTTCCACCCATGTCCCTTCTCCTCCCCTCTGCCATCATACTCCTCCTCTTCCATCCATGTCCCCTCTCCTCCCCTCTGTCATCATTCTCCTCCTCTTCCAGTCATGTCCATTCTCCTCCTCTCTGCCATCATTCTCCTCCTCTTCCATCCATGTCCCCTCTACTCCCCTCTGTTATCATCCCCCTCCTCTTCCATCCATGTCCCTTCTCCTCCCCTCTGTCATCATTCTCATGCTCTTTCATCCATGTCCCTACTCCTCCTCTTTGTCATCATTCTATTCCTCTTCCATCCATGTCCCCTCTCCTCCCCTCTGTCATCATTCTCTTTCATTCATGTCCCCTCTCCTCCACTCTGTCATCATTCTCCTCTTCTTCCATCCACGCCCCCTCTCCTCCCCTCTGTCATCATGCCCCTCCTCTTCCATCCATGTCCCTTCTTCTCCTCTCTGTCATCATTATCCTCCTTTTCCATTTATAGCACCTCTCCTCTCCTTTGCCATCATTATCCCCCTCTTCCATCCATGTAAACTCTCCTCCTCTATGTCATCATTTTATTCCTCTTCCATCCGTGTCCCCCCTCCTCTCCTCTGTCATCATTCTATTTCATTCATGTCCCTTCTCCTCCCCTCTGTCATCATTCTCCTTCTCTTCCATCCATGTCCCCTCTCCTTCCCTCTGTCATCATTCTCTTCCTCTTCTATTCATATCCCCCCCCCTGTCATCATTCTCTTCCTCTTCCATGTGTGTCTGCTACCCTCCTCTCTGTTATAGTTCTTCTATTTTCCCTCCTTGTCTCTGATGGTTCTTCTCCTCTTCCATCGATGCCCGTCCTCTCCCTCCTCTCCTCTCCTCTTGATCCTCTTTTCCATGTTCCCCTTTTAACTGTAATCATTCTTCATTTCCATATTGTATGGATCATTTATACAGTATATGTAGTGCTACCCCCGCAGGAGCCGCTGGTATTTTGCCTGGGTCTTCCCCACTTTTTGCTCTGCAGTCAGGCACAAGGTATTTCCCACAGCCAGGTGCACACACACTTTCGCTCGGTACTCCAATGACCGGTCTAGGGGTTTTGTTTTTGTTTTATTGGAGAACTTGGATAGGGTAAGGCAGGGATCTCAAACTGGTGGCCCTCCAGCTGTTGCAAAACTACAATTCCCATCATGCCTCTGCCTGTGGGAGTCATGCTTATAACTGTCAGCCTTGCGATGCCTCATGGGACTTGTAGTTTTGCAATAGCTGGAGGGCTGACAGTTTGAGACCCCTGGGGTAAGGGATATAGTAGGATACTCCATAGCTCCCAACTGTCCCTGATTTCGAGGGACAGTCTCTGTCCCTCTGTCCCTCTTCCCCCCTCATTTGTCCCTCATTTTGGTCTGATCTATATAGTTGTATATAAAATGCACTTTTTATATTTCAAAAGGTTTTTCCCAGTGCTAAACCTTTCATCCAATTTCTAAATTTCTGCATTTGTACATTTTAAAAGCCAATATAAAGGAATAGTAGTGGTAAAAAAAAGTCCTTGTGGATTTATTTAACCTTTTTTTTTGGTTAATTCTCCTTTAAGGGGGTGTGGCAGGGGGTGTGTCCTATGCCTACATACGTTTGTTAGTAGGTGTCCCTCATTCCCATCTCAAAATGTTGAGAGGTATGGGATACTCCAAACTGAACTATTCACACCGAGGACTCTAACTTCCTTTCCTAGTGATACCTGACTGAAGTCCTTGCAAATACCCATGCAGACTTCTTCACAGCAACGCAGAGCAATGTCCCTTAGTCAAGTAGTGGACGGTCCTGGACAAAGCTCTGAGGACACCTTTGTGAAGGCCCTCATCTGAGCACGAGAGGGCATAACTGTCTAAGGACCCTTAGGGTGTCTGTAGTCACAAGGCTCTTGCGGCACCACCGGCAGCCTGTTCTCTCCGGCAGTCTTAGGACTCCTGGCCAATCGGGTCTCAGGACCTACTTCCTGTTCAGCCGGGAGGAGAAGCAACAGCCCCGGCTCTTCCCTTGGCAAGTTGTGGGCCATATGCAGTGAGCCTCCTCCAGATTCCAGGAGCCCTACCTCAGATCCAGCACCAACACCACCACATCATCATTGTCCTCCTAGGGTAAGGCCATATACCACTGCCTTCCTGTCTGACCCATCAGGAGGGAAGGGGGGTAGTGCGAGTGAGGGGGCCAGGTTTGCTTAACCCCCCCCCCCCAAAAAGGAAGGATTTGCCCCCTTAACGACCAGGTCATTTTTTGCAATACGGCACTGCGGCGCTTAACTGAAAATTACGCGGTCGTGTGACGTTGTACCCAAAACAAAACTGACGTCCTTTTTTCCCCACAAATAGAGCTTTCTTTTTGGTGGTATTTGATCACCTCTACGGTTTTTATATTTTTGCGCTATAAACAAAAAGAGAGCGTCAATTTTGAAAAAAACAATCTATTTTACTATAATAAATATCCCAAAAAAAATTAAAAAAAAATAAAAATTTCTTCATCAGTTTAGGCAAATATGTATTCTTCTACATATTTTTGGTAAAAAAAAAAAAAAAATCGCAATAAGCGTATATTGATTAATTTGCGCAAAAGTTATAGCATCTACAAAATAGGGGATAGATTTATGTCATTTTTATTTTCTTTTTATTTTTTACTACTAATGGCGGCGATCTGTGATTTTTAGCGGGACTGCGACATTGCGGCGGAGAGATTGGACACTTTTGACAGTGTAGCACCCTGCTGCTTAGGCAGGGTTGCTCCTAAATTTACTTGCCAGGAATAATCATCTTGGCTAATTGTTAGAGATCTATTGATTTCTCCCTAAGTTTGGCCTTGTTGCACTTTTCTCTTCTACCACTAGGTGGACGGGTACTTGGTGGTACTAGATACAAGAAGGGCATGCAAGGTTTGATTATGGGAATGTGGGGTGTCTCAGCCAATGGGCAGGGGTTTTCTTGGATCCCTTGGCCTGCTGGGAAAGCCTATATATTGGGTGGGAGTCAGGTGATCTATGTTCTGTGCCACCTGGACGGCTGTCTGGGTGAACGTGTGTTGTGCTGCCCGAGCTGCTAGGCCGGAGATTGGGCCTATCTCGGGGGCATCTGGCTGCCAGGCTGTGTGAGGGCCTATCCAGAAGCAAGAGAGCAGCGCAGGGTTGGGATTGCGGCTTGCAGTCCAACCAGAAGGGACGGGCATAAAGAAGAGAGAACATCCAACCATACCACTTGGGGTTGCCAACATCCCTTGTGCAGTCAATTAGGAGTGGGAGATACCCCCCAAGAAACTGGGACTTTAACAGCAACAATATACAAAAATACAAATTTTATTAAATAAATATATATATATATATATACAAAATAGAAGTATCAAACCACTAAAAAATAGATGACAATAATGATGAATTCCCATAAGGTCCAGACAGGACTTGGGGGGTATCTCCTGCTCCTAATTGACAACCAGAAAGGACGGTTCTACCGGCCGGAGAACCTTACATGGTCCGAGGTAAGGGAAGCTGTCATCACTAAGGAACCATCCACCTTATTCCCAGGGACCACAGTGAGTATCTGGAGCAAGTACCGGAGCAGTATTCTCACCAACCGGGGACGGTGAAGAATCAAGAAACTTCAGTGGGTATCAAGCCAAGGACCCAGCCAGAGGAGGTGACGCTTGCAGAGCAACCTTGTGTGTCAAGCCAGGGACCGAGCGGGCCAGTGGGGTGAAGCTTGAGAGGTATCTAGAGTGCCAAGCTAGGGACCCAGCAGAGAAGCGAGGGTGACGCTTGAGGAAGATACTACAGTGAAGATTGGAGGAGCTCAAGGAATTCAGTGTCAGTGAATCA
Organism: Aquarana catesbeiana; assembly: GCA_037953035.1. Classification (NCBI taxonomy): domain Eukaryota; kingdom Metazoa; phylum Chordata; class Amphibia; order Anura; family Ranidae; genus Aquarana; species Aquarana catesbeiana. The sequence continues at coordinate 351,886 of JBBHAA010001507.1, forward strand.
TCTAGTCTAGTGAGAGAGACTGGGAGCTCAGTGGGCTGCAGAACTACAAGGAGTGATTGTAGTGGAAGTGAAAGACCTGTTACGCTTTGTGTTAGGAACTGTTAAAGAATGTTACCATAGGAGACAGCATTCCTGCACATGAAGATGTGGTGTCTTGCTGGATGCCTTTCCCTGCATGGTTGTCCTCCTGTTGAAGTCTCGGAGTCTGCCAATTGATCTTGCAACTACCTAAGGGTGTCCTGGCCCTAACCCTCTCTCAAAGTTCTGTTAAGAGAAATAAAATCTCTTTTGCATTCAAGAAATGTCTGGCACTCAATAACTTTAACTACCTTGCACCCACTATGCCTCACAACCCACCATATTCAGAAGGATGTTAGCTATCTCTGGTCCTGGAGGTTCTCATTAGACCGAAGCAGGCCTGGGACCTCGCTACAACACTTTTTTTGGGACCATTGACATTTATACAGCAATCAGAGCTAAAAATAGCCACTGATTACTGTATAAATGTCACTGGCAGGGAAGGGGTTAAACGCTAGGGGGTAATCAAGGCGTTAAGTGTGTCTAAGGGAGGTGTTTCTAACTGTGGGGGGAGGGGACTGACAGAGAATAGAGAGAGATCGCTGTTCTTGATCACTAGGAACAGCAGATCTCTCTCTACTTCCCTGAGAGAACGGGGGATCTGTCTGTTTACATTGACAGATCCCCATTCTGGCTCTCTGAAGAGCAATCACGGGTCGCCGGTGGACATCTATGGCGATTTGCACAGCCGTGCCAGTATAATGACAGCAGCTGGTTGGCAAGCAGTTAAAGGCAGCGGTTCCAAAACTATGACCCACTGGCTGTCATAATCCTGCCCCTGCAATGAGAAGCCCATGTGTGTAGAGCTTACTCACTGAACATCATTGAAGCCACTGTGTAGAGTGGTGCAGAGCGTTCCAGCACCCAGCAATTTGTTACAGATATCTTTTGGCTATGACATCACAATGAGGAGCGCTGCAGGTCATGGAGCCTGCACTCAGGTAAGTTTCACTGAACAACAGTGTAACAGACTGCGAAGTGGTCCTTTGTTTAACATTTTGGGGACCACTGCTATATAGCAATTTACCCATCACTTATTATTAAATCATTTTTTGGCTCCACTGTAGTGAGTGGAGTGGTTGTTGATTGTTTGGTCTGATCAGAATTCCTGAGCTGAGAGTTTGATTGCTTCGCCTGCCTCTTGAAAAAGCTTCCAGAGCATAGGGAGGGAAATTCAAATGATCAGTGGAATATTTATCATGCCCCAGCTTATCCCTGGAAGGAGGCATCCAGCAGGTGGCTGGAGGGGTGATAAATAAGCAGGTGACTTGAGCAGATTGTTCTTTCCTCGTCTGGGAGGGTTTCAGTTCTCCTGGGGGAGGGGGGCTGTTGCCTCTAAAAGATAGCCAGAGAGATGAGAAGCTGCAGTCTAGGCTCAGCAGCTGCTAAGTTGGGGGCCTGTGGAAGATTGCCTGGGCATTACACTATCTGAAGGGCACTACGCTAGAATGTTGGGTCTGGAGAAGGCTCTTGTTACCTCCATCACTATGGATCTGCCTGTGGATGCTGGGTGGCAGACAGCACCTAGGACCCTGTGAGTAAAGACCTTGTTGAGACTAATAGCTGAGTGTGGGCTATGAGGGAACTAAGTGCTAGCAGTGGCTTTGTGGACTGCTTCTGTAGGATTCTATATATATTAGCCATTCCCTACTACCTCCAGAAAGCTGCTATTGAAAGATTAAAGAGAAGTGTGTCCTCCTATTGCTACTACTGGTCATTTTGGAGTATTCTGTGACCCTAAACCCCTCTCCTGGCTGCTGAAGATCTCCCAGGACAAGGGTAAAATGTGGTTAAGCACAACGCTGTCCTTTTAGAAAGCTTGCTACATGTGGCAGTCTCTCCCCTTAAAAATCCTGAGGTGTTCTGATGTACTCACTCTGTCCTCCTTGCTCCCGCTGCTTCTCAGGCAAGATTCCTTTCAAACTGCATTGCTTTTAGAATCTTCCAAAGCCAGCCTGAGCCCAGCTTGAAAGTAAAGCCCACCCACTCCCCCAGACCTAGACCTCCTAGGCCACCAACAGCCTCCTCAGCGCTCCATCTTCCACCCGACTCCCCTGCTAGCATGACTCATCCTTATTTAAGGGATGACTCAGCCTCCCTGCCAGGACATTCTGCCTGGGGATTGGTCAAGCTCTCTTAATTACACAGATCAACCCACCTGGCCCCCACCCACTGACTTCTAGAAGTTTCCCCAAACTTCCAGATCCAGGGGTATTTGCCACAGACCTGCATCTGTGAGTCACCCAGCCTGACCTGCAGTAAACCCTGACCCAGATTCCAGCCTCACAAACTAACCATGAGTCTGACATTAATCTGCATGCACTGAAGTAGTAGTGCACTAGAGGGTGCTACACTTAAAATGCACTTATTTCTAACAGATAGCCAAATTCTAATTAGTGGCTCTGGGATTTACATTAATTAGTTAATTAACTCCATTGAGTTCAACCAATAGAAAAAAATGCAGAAATAGAAAACCTCCGTACACAGAACTTTATACCCACAGGTGATCCAGAGGAAGGCAAAAAACAAAATAATCCTATTTGCTCTAGTTTGGGAAAAAATAAATTCCTTCCTGATCCCCTGAAGGCAGTCAGATTCTGCACTCTATTCTGTTTTATGTTTTTATTCTTATAATGATTTTTATATTATTATTCTTGTCTGTGTCACATGTTCTAGATGCTCAGGTGTCCGGTCATCTCCAGCAGGCTTTGATCCAACACCAGACCACATTCAGCAGTCTGACTCAGAGCCTCAGGATTGAAGAGGAGCTCCTGGAGTCAATAAAGAAGAAGCTGGTGGGCACTGAGAGTGACCTGGAGGACACCCATCTGGAGCTGGAGAAGACCCAGCAGAATCTGGAGATGGTCCACCTGCAGCTGAAGGACATGGTAGAAAATATGCTGGACCTAAACAGCAGTCATATTCAGAGTGTCAGGAGGGGAGAGGAGCTCCTGGCATCAATGAGGAGCAATCTGACCGCCACCAAGACTGAGCTGGAGAAGGCAGTACAGAACGAGGCGGACCTGAACGGCTCTCTGCTACAGTGTCTTCAGGATAAAGAGACATCTTCAACAGAAAGGCAAAAAGCAGAAGTGACACTGAATAAAGTAAAATCGAAATTGGACCAGTGCTTAGCGGAGCAGAGAGGTATTGTGTAAAATCATTCTGTTCAAGGTGTTTTCTAATAATCAAATCCACCCTTGACCCTTTCACAAGCTAAAAGACAATACTTAGTTATAACACTTTATTGACCAATTGATTTACATGTAGCACCCTCCTCTAGGTAGGCTGCTAGGCTATATCTAGTTAATGGCTTCACTGTAGTGAGTGGAGCAGTGATCTATTGGTTTTGTCTATTCAGAGTTTTCTAAGCTGGGAGTTTGGTTCCTCACACCTGCTTCTGGAAAAGGTTTCTAGAATATAGGGCGGAGATATTCAAATGACCAGCATTAATACTTATTATGCCCTAGCCAATCCCTGGAAGGAGATATCCAGAAGGTGGCTGGGGAGGTGATACATGTTTGGAAGGCCTTGTCAAAATGTTCTTTCCTCTCTAGAGAGGGTTTCATTTCTCTTGGGGCGACTGCCTCTGGAGGCAGCTTTACTGAGACTGCAGTCTGGAGCTGGACAGAGGGCCTAGAGAAAATTGCTAAAGAGGATTTGTGTTAATCTCTGAGAAGACTGTTAAAGGATTTATGTGGGAAAGCACTGTCTGAAGTCCTGGTGAAGGATCTTTTATCTTCCTCACTGGTGATCTCCTGGTGGAACCTGGGTGGTGGTCAGCTCCTGGGACACTGTGGGTAAGACCCGATGTGGAACTTCCATGTGTGATTGCTGTGATAAAGATTTAGAGTGAATATGGTCCTTCTATTGATAGATAATTCTGTTTTGGAGTATCTGACCTGACCCTGAAACCCCTCTCCTGTTTCAAGTTCCTCAGCAACAAATAGTAAAAATACATCCCTAGATGGAGCCATTGTTGCCGGTGTGGGTGAGACTGTGTCTGTGGCAGACAGCCTCTGTACTAGCAAGGGACACCTGGGTATATTGTTAGTGGCCCCTCAGTATGGATTCATGAAGAATCATTCTTGCCAAACCAATCAATTAACCTTCTATGAGGAGGTGAGTTGCCATCTAGATAAAGGAAGGCCCGTAGACGTGGTGTATCTGGATTTTGCAAAAGCATTTGACACAGTTCCCCATAAACGTTTACTGTACAAAATAAGGTGCGTTGGCATGGACCATAGGGTGAGTACATGGATTGAAAACTGGCTACAAGGGCGTGTTCAGAGGGTGGTGATAAATGGGGAGTACTCAGAATGGTCAGGGGTGGGTAGTGGGGTCCCCCAGGGTTCTGTGCTGGGACCAATCCTATTTAATTTGTTTATAAATGATCTGGAGGATGGGATAAACAGTTCAATCTCTGTATTTGCGGACGATACTAAGCTAAGCAGGGCAATAACTTCTCTGCAGGATGTGGAAATCTTGCAAAAAGACCTGAACAAATTAATGGGGTGGGTGACTACATGGCAAATGAGGTTCAATGTAGAAAAATGTAAAATAATGCATTTGGGTGGCAAAAATATGAATGCAATCTATACACTGGGGGGAGAACCTCTGGGGGAATCTAGGATGGAAAAAGACCTGGGGGTCCTAGTAGATGATAGGCTCAGCAATGGCATGCAATGCCAAGCTGCTGCTAATAAGGCAAACAGAATATTGGCATGTATTAAAAGGGGTATCAACTCCAGAGATAAAACGATAATTCTCCCGCTCTACAAGACTCTGGTCCGGCCGCACCTGGAGTATGCTGTCCAGTTCTGGGCACCAGTCCTCAGGAAGGATGTACTGGAAATGGAGCGAGTACAAAGAGGGGCAACAAAGCTAATAAAGGGTCTGGAGGATCTTAGTTATGAGGAAAGGTTGCGAGCGTTGAACTTATTCTCTCTGGAGAAGAGACACTTGAGAGGGGATATGATTTCAATTTACAAATACTGTACTGGTGACCCCACAATAGGGATAAAACTTTTTCGCAGAAGATAGTTTAATAAGACTCGTGGCCACTCATTACAATTAGAAGAAAAGAGGTTTAACCTTAAACTACGTAGAGGGTTCTTTACTGTAAGAGCGGTAAGGATGTGGAATTCCCTTCCACAGGCGGTGGTCTCAGCGGGGAGCATTGATAGCTTCAAGAAACTATTAGATAATCACCTGAATGACCGCAACATACAGGGATATATAATGTAATACTGACACATAATCACACACATAGGTTGGACTTGATGGACTTGTGTCTTTTTTCAACCTCACCTACTATGTAACTATGTAACTATGTAACTAAGAGTGCTCCTACTAGGCTGCACAACTAGGTCAATGACCTCCACTGCAGCAGCACAGCTTGGTCAGGAACATTGGTCAGAACATACTCCAACCTACTGATTTGGCAAAGAAGTATCAGGACACTGAAGAAGCCAGCACTATGCTCTCTCTGGTCTGTGTGTGCACTCCTCCTAGCCATAGGTGTTCCTCTTCAAGTTCTGCTGTGCAGGTAATAGCAGGAGTCTCACATTGAGGCAATTCTGCATTCTTCTTGAACATCTTCCCATTTGGGTTTGGAACAGCCAGGCCGCATTCTGCCCCTCCAAACAGATGCTGTCAGCTTGACTGATACTCAGGGGCGGACTGACCATTGAGCCACTCGGGCACTGCCCGAGGGCCCTGGGCCACTAGGGGGCCCCATCAGGGTTGTCAGCCTCAGTAAAACCAGGGACAGCATGTAAAAATCTGTGTTTTTTTACATCTGTCTCTAAAATGTCCCTTACCGACATCCTTTTGGTCTAAAAATCCAGAGATTATAGCTGCTCCATCTCTCCAGTACCTTCTCAGCCAATAGAAACATGTCTGTGTATACTGTGTGTACATGTATGTGTATACTGTGTGATTGTATACTGTGTGTGTGTGTATACTGTGTGCCCCCATAATCTCTGATTGCCTGGGGGCCCCATCAGTTGTCAGTCCGCCTCTGCTGATACTTGCTCACCTACACGTTATTGGTATCCATGAATGTTCCCGGTTGGGTCTCCTCCCACTGGGTTGCTGTGAGCTGTTTGCCTTTTCTTGGAAACAAATTCTACCATTTGCACCTGGACTTTGTGTGTTATTGCCGCCGCACCACCCTGCACCCACCTACATACCTGCACTGAGGCCTGCCTACACACCTCTGTAGCAACCCGTGTTGAGAATGGCTAAGTTAGAGTGTGAGAACAGAGGTGTTTGGAATCTTCCAGAATCCAAGGCATTGGTTGGGAAGCCAAATAGTAAAGACCCTGTGGTCTTCTCTAATCAAAGGGGCACTAAGAGTCCAGCTGTGATATCAGCTTCCAAAGAGCAAAGAAAAAAAAAAATGACCCTACATCCAAAAGCCAACTACTGAAAGGAATCTTTGTTCAGTTCATTCATTTAGACCATGGAAGGCAAGAGCGGATATCACTTCTCCAAATCCAACCATAGAAGGAGTTTCTGAAAGTTACGAAGACCCAAAACAAAGATGCAACTTTGAGGATTTTTTTTTTCACCCCTTCCCTTTAACTGAGTCTTTACGCTGAAGGGTGTGGCGGACTTCGCCAACACATGAACACTGTGATTGGCTGTCACAGTGGTCACATGATAGGGAGCCCCTCCCGCTGGCTCCAGATCATAACCAGAAAACAGGAACTATCTGTGACAGCTCAGTTGTTGTGCAGTGAGCGTGTAGTCAGTAGAGGAACCTTGCCCATCGTGGATGCATATGTGCAAAGTGTGGGTGTTAAAGTCCACCCTCTTAGCTGCTGTCCTTATGTGTTTCGGCAAGAGGTTAACATTTAACACCCTAAACCTAAACAAATTACCAACCAATTGTGATGGCTGCATTCATTTTTTAAGGCTTTTTTTCTCTTTATTTTCAACCGGTAATCCTGCCAGTAACACACTTCCTGTTCTAGGGTGACAACAATCTCTTACTATACTGTATCTAGGAGCAGCGTTGTCACTCTAGGTGCCCCTTCAGATTTGAACTAATAAACACCATCTCCTCTCCCCATCTTCATTACATAGGAAGGTTCTGTAATTCAGAACTGGGAAAGTTGATATCATTGTTTATGCTTTCAGTTTAGCTCGCAGGAAGTGGCAAGGACATGACACTACCAACCAATGGGTAGTTTTTGTAATTGCTAAGCCAAAAAAAAAAAGAATGCAGCCAGACCATCCAAGGTCTGGAAATCTGCAATCTATGACATATTTTTTGTTTTGGGGATAAGATATCCATGAGAGCCCATTTATTTCTTTGTGGTGCATTAACCTGGGTCCACACACATTGCATTAAGAAAGCCCATTTAAAAGGATTGAGTTGCCAATACTCTAATGCCCCGTACACACGATCGGAAATTCGGCCAGCAAAAGACCGATGAGAGCTGTTGGTCGGAAAATGCGACCCTGTGTAAGCTCCATGGGACTTTTGCTGGCCGAATTCCAGCCAGCAAAAGATTGAGAGCAGGTTCTCAATTTTTCGGTCGGAAAAAGTTCCTATCCGAAAACGCGATCGTCTGTGGCAATTTCGACGCGCAAAATTCCTACGCATGCTCGGAAACAATTCGACGCATGCTTGGAAGCATTGAACTTAATTTTCTCGGCTTGTCGTAGTGTTGTACGTCACCGCGTTCTTGGCGGTCGTAAGTTCAGCGAACTTTTGTGTGACCGTGTGTATGCAAGCCAAGCTTGAGCGGAATCCCGTCGGAAAAGCCGTCATATCTTTTTCCGACCAATATCCCGATCGTGTGTACGCGGCATTACATGCTTAAAATCACATATGACCTTTATTTTTGTAACTCAGCACACCACAGTGCACTATCATCCATTGTGACATGCTATCATGTTGGGGTACCACTTAAAATGAATGACACCACAACACAGCATAGCACGTGTAATGCAGAATATGGAAGCATATGGGCCCTTATCATCCAGAAAACAAAGTGTGGCAAGCTGGTTAATTCCTTTACCCCAATGTCTAAACTATCCCTCACCTGTAAATATGGAGGAACCTCAGTAGGGTATGGGGGGGGGGGGGGGTTTGCTTTGAACCTCTCCGTCAAATCATTTTTCCAGTTGACATGTCCTGAATAATTACTACAAGGGTCAGCTTGTGTGTTTGTCAGCTTAAATGTCTGGTGTACCTAAAATCTCCGGGGATGAGGAAGTAATACTTTTATTTTATACTGTTTATAAAATGAATGGTGGCTAATTGGAGGAGAGAGCAGAGAGATGGCTCATCAGTGAGCTGCTGCTCTTTCCCCACCATGTATACACATATGCCAGTACTTGTACTAACGCCACAGGTGACCTGCACTAAGAGGGTCCAAAAGTTCTATATAATTCCAGCCTTGAAAGGGTTTATTTTCAATAGCACCACAATCTTGCTGCCTTCACAACCAAGCGAGCACTGGAAACTACAAACACACAAGCAAGAGAGAAAAGCGCGCAGCCTCTGGTGCAATACCCTTTATTTTGTGATTAAAAACTAGATAAAACAGAACTCTCCCACAATCAATTCAGACTACTGACCCAACTCACTACTGCGGCCAAACAGACTATTGCTAAAGCGTGGAAAACGCAGACATTGGTTGTGGCTGAAGCAAAACACAGAATGAATAGGGCCCTTATCTTTGCTAAAATGACCGCTATCGAAAATGATAAAGTCAAAACATTTAAGAAGCTATGGATCCCTTGGGTAAAACTTTATCTTCCCCCTGACTTTGATGAGTCTTTACTTATGCCTTGTTAGCACAATTCACCTACTTAAGCAGGCCTTGTCCCCTGCTTCTTGTGCATTATCCACTTTTTCTTTTTATCCAATGAGTTAGCAGAACCCCTCGATGGGAGCCCTTCTGCCGTGCCACAGAACCCCCACCCATTTTCACCCCTCTTCTTCCATTTCCCCCTTTTCTTTCTACTCTATTAGAATGCCAGTGCCCCCCTCCTAACTGATGTCAACCCCAATGAGTCATCAAGCGTAGGGCCCCTCGATCTCATAAACCATGGTTGGAACTTGGGCGACCTTTCATTAGAGACTGATCAATGATGGCAACTTATGGATGTTCAGACATTTTTTCCGACAATGCAAGTAGTATGGAACCTCTTGTATCCAATATACCCACACCACGGAGGTCAAACTCCTGCTTTGGAATTGAGCTTGCCTGGGATGGGTCAGAGGAAACACCTCCTGTCCACAGCATGTTCTCATTCGGGGTGGACAGGTTGAGTGAGATCTCTTTCGACGTCCCTCAGGACCATACCAATTTTATCCCACGGAGCCCCCCCCCCCCCCCTTTGTCTCACAGAATCCCCTACCACCATATAAGCATTACTTGTACAGCTCTCGTTTCCAACCGACCGTGTATATTTCATGTAACCAAGTGTATCATTGCCGTTGTTCTCTCATTGACTACTGCAAGCCTGGTTTCTCTTCCTTGAAATTTCAAAATTTCAATAAAAACTTTAAACAAGAAAAAAAAAATAGATAAAAATGCACTCACAAGAAAAAATGAATCAGTGCTTATCAATCACATCTCCCCACCACAGTACTGTGCACCAAAATCCTCTCACCGCCCTTCATAGGAGCTCCAGCTGACAGTGTGGATATGGCAGCAGTCCTGGATCGAATGCAGTCACCACTGTGCTTGATCTCATGCTGGGGACCCCCAATTTGGTTTTCCTGTGCATGTGAAATGTCAGCGTGCATGAGATCAAGCACATTGGTGACTGCATTCGATCTATCCAGGACTGCTGCCATATCCACACTGTCAGCTGGAGCTCCTATGAAGGGTTGTGAGAGGATTTTGGTGCACAGTACTGTGGTGGGGAGATGTGATTGATAAGCTATGAATCCTTTTTTCTTGTGAGTGCATTTTTATCTAGTTTTTATCATAAAACAAAGGGTATTACACCAGAGCCTGTGCGCTCTTCTTTCTTGTTTGTGTGTTTTCTCTTTCCCTATCCAATCACAGCCCTGGTTAAGCTGTGCTGTTGTGACTACAATGAATACGAGTGTATGGTCAGGACCTGGGTCTGCTCTCCGATTGGTGTGTCTGGATTAGAAAACCAGACATGTGTTTTGGCAGGTGAGACAGATCATACACCTGTATTTAAATTTAATTTAGCATTTAGCCTGTATTTACACTTTAAATATTTCATTGGCATAGAATTCATCTTCTTCCGGAAATTTACATTAAAAATACACCATACATAACTGCAGAAAACTCCCAATGTTGGGCTTTTTCTAGACCTAGACACACCTCTTTTTTACAAGCTCTGTCCATTTAATGATGGAATTAAAGTAAGAACTAATATTAGGACGTTCTATTGGAGGCAGCATGAGGGCTGCTTTACAGTATATGCAGAACTTCTTTTCATTTGTACAGGCCACCAAACAAGAACAAGGAGATATGGCTTCATGTTTCCTGAACCAAAAAGAGTCTTCTAACTCTTCAAATTGCACCCCCTGTACCTCCTCCCTCTACCGTTTTCTGCAAAGTAGGGAAAAAAATTGATTGCTCTCTGCTATGTTTTGGCTTTATCCCTCTGTAGGTCTGTCTTGGACTCCTGGAGCCATTATACTAAATACAACCTACCATCATGTGTAGGGTAGACCAGGGGTTCTTAACCTCGGTCCTCAAGTATCCCCAACAGACCATTTTTTAGGAATTTTTCTTAGATAGTCAAAATAGCTGTCCAAAATACCAAGCCATTGACTCTGATTTAAAGCACCCGTGAAAGATAAAGGAAAACCTGAAAATATGGCCTGTTGGGGGTACTTGAGGGCTGAGGTTGAGTACCACTGGGGTAGACGACATCACCTCTACTAACCCATATGTGAAAAATGTCAACCACGCACCATCTCCACTTTCAGGGATGGATTAAGGCAGAATGCAGCACTAGCAAGGTAGCACCTGCCCTCCATGCCCATTGAATTGATATTGGAGATGACCTTGAGCAGGGGTCTCCAAACTTTCTAAAAAAAGGGCCAGTTTAACTCTCCTTCAGACTTTAGGGGGGGGCAGACTGTGCCCAGTGGGAATAAACAATGCTTGATCTTTGGTGTAAAGGGGAGAAATAGTGCCCCATTTTTGTTGTTAATAGAAGGAATAATGTCCCATTGTTAGTGTCAGAACTAATGCCTCAAAGGTCGGATAAAGGCAAGCAAAGGGCTGCATCCGGGCCCCAGGGCCACAATTTGGAGACCACTGACCTTGGGCGTTCTCCAAACTGGCTTTAAACCTGAACTCCAATCACCTGATTTTTGTACTCCGGTGACCCAGCCCCGCATCTCATTAGGGTGCTAAAAAGCAGAAGTTAGAAGTTTGAGTAATGCCCCATACACACGATCGGACCAATAAAACCGTGGATTTTTGTTTGAAGGTTGTTGGCTCAAACTTGTCTTGCATACACACGGTCACACAAATGTTGGCCAACAATTACGAACATGGGAACATGGTGACGTACAAGACGTACGACGAGCCGAGAAAAAGGAAGTTCAATAGCCAGTGCGGCTCCTTCTATAAAAAAATAATCAAAACACTGCGCTTACTCAATTAGATAGCAGCTCACACGACAAACAAGGAGATTTGTAAAAAGTACAGGTGCATATATAGTGTAGCGCTAGTTAAAATACAAAGATTTTTAAATTGAAAATAATGTATACACAAAATAACGCAAATGACTGCATATACCACAAATAGTAATGTGAGATACTCTCATAGGCATCTATTAAATAAAAAACAAGATTTTGAAAAAGGGTAAAAGTCCCATAGAGATGGTAGTGTTGTTCACCACGTGGATAGCTGGTAAAGAAGTGACACAGATATAATGGATCCCCCGCGTAGAAGCAATGCAGGCTTACCAGAACAGTTGGACTCATAAAAACATATGTCTCATGAGTCAGTAAAGCTTGTATTGCCAACAGACAATGAAGTGGGGTCTCCCAGCCAAACGATATGGAATCCAAATTGCATCTAGGATTCTAGGCAGAGCTCTTCTACAAGTAACTTGGTCTCGTGGTGGCCCATAAAGGATGAAAAAAAGGGCCGCATAGTGTAATAACGTTTTGTAAAAATACATTTATTTAAAAGTAAAACACTTACATTCTCTGTGTTAAAAAAGCACTTGTCATAAAATTGTGGCAGGCAGTGGAGTCTCCAGACGCGTTTCGTTTACTCAGACTTCATCTGGGGACTCAGATGAAGTCTGAGTAGACGAAACGCGTCGGTAGACTCCACTGCCTGCCACAATTTTATGACAAGCGCTTTTTTAACACAGAGAATGTAAGTGTTTTACTTTTAAATAAATTTATTTTTACAAAACGTTATTACACTATGCGGCCCTTTTTTTCATCCCTTATGGGCCACCACGAGACCAAGTTACTTGTAGAAGAGCTCTGCCTAGAGTCCTAGATGCAATTTGGATTCCATATCATTTGGCTGGGAGACCCCACTTCATTGTCTGTTGGCAATACAAGCTTTACTGACTCATGAGACATATGTTTTTATGAGTCCAACTGTTCCAGTGCGGCTCCTTCTGCTCGATTCCGAGCATGCGTGGAATTTTGTGCGTCGGACTTGTGTACACACGATCGGAAATTCCGACAACAAAGTTTTGTTGGTGGAAAATTTGAGAACCTGCTAGCCAAAATTTGTTGGATGAAAGTCCGACAACAAATGGTCAATGGAGCGTACAAACGATCGGACTTTCCACCAACAAGCTCACATCCAACATTTGTTGTCGGAAAATCCAATCGTGTGTACGGGGCAGTAGAGATGTGTTTGGAGGATTCCTGAGCTCACCTCTAGTTGACATTGATAAGGATAGGAACAGGCACAGAGAAGTCGCCTCATTTGCATTGTCTGTACCGCCATGTCCCCATCAGGCACCAACTGCCTACAAGTCCATCCTCCCTTGAAGGAGCAGTCAGGTGCACAGCTTTGGCCAATTGCTCTTCTTCCTGTTTTATTGCAGGAGGTTTGGGTCCCTTGGTCATTCAGTTGGTCATTCACTGGACCCCAAGCTTCTGCTTACAATGCCTTCTGGATGACCTCGCTCTGTTTAGTTTATCATCTAATTGTAGACTTCCTCAGAAAACTATTCCTATAAGATTTCCATCCCCGACTCCAGAGCTTGACTTATTGTGTACTGATGCATTCTTTTTCCAGGTTTTTGCCCCGAAGGCTGGGACCTCTTCGGAAAGAAGTGTCTCTGGATTTCTAAAAAAAGAGGGGCATGGATAAATGGCAAGGCAGACTGTGAAGGAAAAGGTTCCAACCTGATTACCGTACAGAAGGATTCTATGAAACTTCGGGTAGGTGGTATATAGTAATTCCACCTGTGAGTATATTCTTAGGCCTGGTTAACACTAGTGGGACTTCTATTGCATTGCACAGAAATGCATAACAAGGGGAAATCACATTGTTTTTAATGGTGCCCGTTCAAATCAATGTGACTCAGGATGATGCGATTTTAGAAAAGGTTCCTGTATTACTTTGGCGATATTATTTACATTGGAACTTGGCCCCATAGAAAAAGCAGAGTCACATCAAAGTCACATCAAAGTTTCAACACATAATTACACTGTAAATAGTATCAAAGCTGCATCGCAATCGTTGTGTAAACCGAGCCTGAGCCCACGTTCACACTGAGAGCTGAACTCGCACGATTTCAAACCGGCATTTCAGTCCGACTTCAGGGGCAATTTTACTTCGCCCCCCGAAGTCGCTAAAAGTAGCACAGGAACTACTTTTGAGAATCGGTGCGGCGCCACAAAGTCGGTGTTGCACCGATTCGGACAGTGCCGCTGCCGGCAATAGGCAGTGATTTGAAATGCGATTTGACATGTCAAATCGCATGTCAAAACGGCCCGATGTGAATGTGGGCTTAAAGTAATACTAAAGTCTTGTTTTATTTTGATTTAAAAAAAAAAAGTCATACACATCTGCTCTATGTAATGGTTTTGCACAGAGTAGCCCCGCTCCGCCACTTCTCGGGTCCCTCGTCAGCACTCCGGTCCCTCCCTCCTGCCAAGCGCCCACACAGCAAGCAGCTTGAGAAGAGGGGATTAAGGGGGGATATTATCACCATGTATAAATACATAAGGGGGGATATGATCTCCATGTATAAATACATAAGGGGGGATATGATCTCCATGTATAAATACATAAGGGGGAATATGATCACCATGTATAGATACATAAGGGGGATATGATCTCCATGTATAAATACATAAGGGGGGATATGATCACCATGTATAAATACATAAGGGGGATATGATCACCATGTATAAATACATAAGGGGGGGATATGATCTCCATGGATAAATACATAAGGGGGGATATGATCTCCATGTATAAATACATAAGGGGGGATATGATCACCATGTATAAATACATAAGGGGGGGATATGATCTCCATGGATAAATACATAAGGGGGGGATATGATCACCATGTATAAATACATAAGGGGGATATGATCACCATGTATAAATACATAAGGGGGGGATATGATCACCATGTATAAATACATAAAGGGGGGATATGATCACGATGTATAGATACATAAGGGGGATCTGATCTCCATGTATAAATACATAAGGGGGATATGATCACCATGTATAAATACATAAGGGGGGGATATGATCACCATGTATAAATACATAAAGGGGGGATCTGATCTCCATGTATAAATACATAAGGGGGGGATATGATCTCCATGTATAAATACATAAGGGGGGGATATGATCTCCATGTATAAATACATAAGGGGGGATATGAGCTCCATGTATAAATACATAAGGGGGGGGGGATATGATCTCCATGTATAAATACATAAGGGGGGGGATATGATCTCCATGTATAAATACATAAGGGGGGATATGATCTCCATGTATAAATACATAAGGGGGGGGATATGATCTCCATGTATAAATACATAAGGGGGGATATGATCTCCATGTATAAATACATAAGGGGGGATATGATCTCCATGTATAAATACATAAGGGGGGGGGATATGATCTCCATGTATAAATACATAAGGGGGATATGATCTCCATGTATAAATACATAAGGGGGGGGATATGATCTCCATGTATAAATACATAAGGGGGGATATGATCTCCATGTATAAATACATAAGGGGGGGGATTTGATCTCCATGTATAAATACATAAGGGGGGAATATGATCTCCATGTATAAATACATAAGGGGGGATATGATCTCCATGTATAAATACATAAGGGGGATGTGATCTCCATGTATAAATACATAAGGGGGATATGATCTCCATGTATAAATACATAAGGGGGATATGATCGCCATGTATAAATACATAAGGGGGGATATGATCACCATGTATAAATACATAAGGGGGATATGATCTCCATGTATAAATACATAAGGGGGGATATGATCATCATGTATAAATACATAAGGGGGATATGATCTCCATGTATAAATACATAAGGGGGGATATGATCTCCATGTATAAATACATAAGGGGGGATATGATCTCCATGTATAAATACATAAGGAGGGATGTGATCTCCATGTATAAATACATAGGGGGGGGGGATATGATCTCCATGTATAAATACATAAGGGGGGATATGATCTCCATGTATAAATACATAAGGGGGGATGTGATCTCCATGTATAAATACATAGGGGGGGGGGATATGATCTCCATGTATAAATACATAAGGGGGGGATATGATCACCATGTATAAATACATAAGGGGGGGGATATGATCTCCATGTATAAATACATAAGGGGGGATATGATCACCGTGTATAAATACATAAGGGGGGGGATATGATCACCATGTATAAATACATAAGGGGGGATATGATCTCCATGTATAAATACATAAGGGGGGATATGATCTCCATGTATAAATACATAAGGGGGGATATGATCTCCATGTATAAATACATAAGGGGGATATGATCTCCATGTATAAATACATAAGGGGGGGATATGATCTCCATGTATAAATACATAAGGGGGGATATGATCACTGTGTATAAATACATAAGGGGGGGGATATGATCACCATGTATAAATACATAAGGAGGGATATGATCTCCATGTATAAATACATAAGGGGGGATATGATCTCCATGTATAAATACATAAGGGGGGGGATTTGATCTCCATGTATAAATACATAAGGGGGGAATATGATCTCCATGTATAAATACATAAGGGGGGATATGATCTCCATGTATAAATACATAAGGGGGGGATGTGATCTCCATGTATAAATACATAGGGGGGGGGATATGATCTCCATGTATAAATACATAAGGGGGGATATGATCTCCATGTATAAATACATAAGGGGGGGGATATGATCACCATGTATAAATACATAAGGGGGGGATATGATCACCATGTATAAATACATAAGGGGGGGGATATGATCTCCATGTATAAATACATAATTATTCACCTTAACCCTTTCATGTCTAAGCCTATTTTTGAAATTTGGTATTTACAAGTTAAAATCCGTATTTTTTGCTAGAAAATTACTTAGAACCCCCAAACATTATATATATATATTTTTTTTTAGCAGAGAATCTAGAGAATAAAATGGAGATTGTTGCAATATTTTATATCACACGGTATTTGTGTAGTGGTGTTTTAAACGCAAATTTTGGGGAAAAGGGACACTTTCATGAATTTTAAAAAAACCAAACAGTAAAGTTACCCCAATTTTTTTGTACAATGTGAAAGATGATGTTACGCTGAGTAAATAGATACCAAACATGTCACGCTTTATAATTGCACGCACTCGTGGAATGGCGACAAACTATGGTACCTAAGAATTTCTATAGGTGACGCTTCTAAAAGACCCCCCGATCCCTCCTTTGCACTTCAAAGTATTCAGATCGCAGCCGAGTAAACGGGAAGATTGGCAGCCTAGTAAAGGGAAGTGACGTCATGACGTCGCTTCCGTGTTTACGATTAGGAGGATTGAATGAAGCTGCCTACGACTTCGTTCCAGCCCGGCCCCAGCCGCCGGAGGCGGCCGATTGCTCATCGGGCCTCCCGATGCAACAGGAGGCCCGGTAAGAGTGGCGGGAGGCGGTGGGATGTCCCCTCCCGCTCCTCCGGTATAGCAGCCGAGTGGCTTTCAGCCGCATCGGTTGTAATACCAGGATAGCCGATCGCCGGCTCTAAACAATGGTACCGGGATGATGCCTGCAGCTGCGGGCATCATCCCGGTATAACCCCGGAAAGCCGAGTACGCACATCTGAGTACGCTCGGCGGGAAGGGGTTAAGGTCATCACTGAGAACAAGGGGGAACACTTTACGTCTAGAGGAAAAGAGATTTCATCTCCAAACACGGAAAGGTTTCTTCACAGTAAGAGCTGTGAAAATGTGGAATAGACTCCCTCTCCAGAGGTAGTTCTGTCCAGCTCAGTAGATTGCTATAAGAAAGGCCTGGATACTTTCCTTAATGTACAGAATATAACTGGGTACAGACATTTATAGGTAAAGTTGATCCAGGGAAAATCGGATTGCCTCTCGGGGGATCAGGAAGGAATTTTTTACCCTGCTGGAGTAAATTGGATCATGCTTTGCTGGCTTTTCACCTTCCTCTGGATCAGCTGTGAATGAATGAATGATTTGTAAAGCGCTGCAAATGCGAACTGAATCGCCTCAAGGCGCTAAATGCGTTTTGTGTTGTCAGCTTCTTAGAAGAAGAAGGTCTTGAGTTTTTTCCTGAAGGCCAGATGGTTTTCTTCCATATGGATGTGAGTCGGAAGAGTGTTCCATAGCCGAGGTCCCTGGACTGCGAATCTGCATTCTCCCCTTGCTTTGTAGCGGTGTTTGGGAACGAGGAGGAGGTTTTGGTTAGATGATCGCAGATTGCGATTGGGTGTGTAGTGTTTTATTTTCTCTCGGAGGTATTGAGGGGCGTTACCTTGTATGCATTTGTGGGTGAGGCAGAGGGTCTTGAATGTGATCCGATTCTTTACCGTTAGCCAATGTAGGCTCTTCAGGGAAGGGGAGATGGACTCCCAGGGTTTTTTTCCTGTTAGCAGTCTTGCCGTCGCGTTTTGAATGGCCTGTAGGCGCGCAAGCTGATATTGAGGTAATCCTATGTAGAGTGAGTTTGCATAGTCGAGACGGGAATTGATGATTGTTCCAAGTACTGCTGCTTTGTCCTCTTCTGGGATAAAGGGAATGAGTCTGCGTAGCAGGCGGAGGAGATGGTGAGATCCGCTAACTACTGATCCTATTTGTGCATCCATTGTCATTTCTGAGTCAAAGATAACTCCGAGACTCTTGGCTTTGGTGTTTGGAGAGATGGTCTGTCCAAAGATGGTGGGAGGTATCCATGGAGTCTTGGTTTTGGCATTTTGGTTAGCGTGTAGGAGAAGAAGTTCTGTTTTTGACCCGTTGAGTTTGAGGGAACTAATGGTCATCCAGTCATCTATCAAAGTGAGGCATTTCTCTAGTTGCTGATGGTGGTCTTTTTATCCGGTGATGCGGAAGTAGATTTGGGTGTTGTCAGCGTATGAGTGGAAGCAGAGGTCTGATTTTTTGATGATTTTGAGGAGTGGGCGGATGTAGATGTTGAATAGCACTGGCACAAGGACAAGGGTGAATCTTGAGGGACTCCACAGGAGATTGTCTGGGTGTCAGAGGTGAATGCTCCCAGTCTCACTGTCTGAGAGCGATTCTCTAAGAAGGATGCAAACCATTTTAGACTAGAATCTGTGGCTCCGGGGGGCGTGGCCTAGCGCGGCATGTGAACAGACCTGTTCACCGGAGCTCCCGCTGTTGATCCTTGGACCGATCCTTTCCTCGCTTATCCAGACGCCCAAAAATCACGGTACCGGTACCCACAGCCTCCCTGTCATCCCAGGTCACAGTAACAGCACCAGATTGGGGCAGGGAACCACGGAGAACAAGCGGCCTCAGCCGCTACAGACTTCCAAGATGGCGCCTGGTCATCTCAGCCTCAGAGAACACCACGAGGCCAGGAGAAGAAAACGGAGCAGGGGGGTAAGTTACAGAAACCCCCTAAGACTAAAGACCAGACCAGGGATATGCTTTATTATGCGCAGAAGTTAGCTGGCTCAGCAGACTCCACACAGAGCAGCACACAGCTTCCTTCGGCTTCCATGGAGCAGGCAGGCAGGGGGGACACAGACAGGCCAGAAGACACTGACACCATGGAGTCTGTACCAGATCCTATGCCAGGCCTGTTCGATATGCAGGTGGAGGACACCCCCCAGCCCACGCTGAGTGAAATACTCCATGTAGTCCACAGATGCACTGCCTCAGTGGATGACCTTAAGGAAAAGTTTGGGGGGCTGAAGGAGACTGTCTCCCTCCTCATTCAGGACATTCAAAAAATTAGAGAGAGAACCACGGCAGTGGAGGGGAGAGTCAGTGACATAGAAGACCAGATGCCCCACTTGAACAGAGATGTGAGGGGGGCCGCACAGCATGCACACCAGGCCTTTGAAAAGACCGACGACATCGAGAACCGCCTGCGACGCAACAACGTCCGCATAGTGGGGTTACCAGAGAAGGTTGAGGGCAGAGACCCCACGGAGTTCGTTGAGGAATGGTTACAGAATATATTTGGCAAAGAGGCCTTCTCGCCCTTGTATGCGGTGAAACAGGCGCATCGAGTACCACCAAGACCTCTCCCACCTGGCAATCCCCCCAGAGCGATGCTGGCCAGGCTCCTCAACTATCGGGACCGTTAAGTGGTTCTAAGGTTAGCCAGAGAAAAGGGGGCTGTGTAGTTTAACGGTACCAAAATATCCTTCTATCCTGACTTCTCAGCTGAAGTGCAGCGCAGATGATCTAAGTTTGCTGACGTTAAAAAAAGGCTACAACGACTGCAACTCAAGTATGCGATGCTGTTTCCCGCTAAGTTGAGAGTTACGGCCGGAGACTAGAACCACTTTTTTGAAACCGCACAGGATGCTGCAGGATGGCTGGACCAGAATGAACAAGATCTACGCCGCGGCAGACGTGAAAATGAGGAAGGCTGATCTCAACTAACCCACTTACTCCATGCATAAAAGGCGCCTACATTCCACTTTTGATATTGCTCCTTATACAGAGGACGTTTCCTTAACATCAAGTGACAGAGATTGAATACTAAATCTTTCAGAGCTTGGTACAGTTGTTGTCTAACCAACCGGGTGGGCTGTGAATGTGCTTCACTCCCGCACAATACAAGTTGCCACTGTTGTTATGGCTTGAGTTTTTGTGCCCTGTTGGCATGGTTTGGGCCCACAGAGCCTCACAGTTTTTGATGCCTTTCCGCTTGGTATTGCCAGCGGGACTTGTTTTGCAAGATCTACTTTATCCATGGATTTACCACGTGGTTTGTTTCACCATGCAACTGAGTTTACTTATTTTTTGCAAAAATCTGATGCTTCTCCACTGCATACTATACCCCATCGGCCTGCCCCACGCTCCGCACAGTCGTCTGGTCACTTTGCTTGCACATGGACTGCAGCTTGGAAGTCTCCGGGTGCAGCATCAAATGATACAGGACAGGAACATGCCTATGAGAAATGGTTCAAACTCTCGCAATGTCTGATACACCTATAGTGTCCTGGAACGTGCGAGGAGTAAATGACCCATTAAAAAGATCCATGATTTCTGCTGGGTTGCGGAAGTTTCACCCGGCCATATTTGGCTTGCAGGAAACCCACTTGAAGAGCGACACAGTCAATTTTTTACAATACGCCTGGGTAGGTAAAGCTTATCACTCCACTTACTCTGCTTTTTCGCGTGGAGTAAGTGTTTTGATACATAAAGCCCTAGTGTACCAGGAACTTGACTCATTAATAGATGTATCTGGAAGGTTTGTGTTTTTGCACTGTAAATTGTACACAATCACATTGATATTAGCCTTTGTATATGTGCCCCCTCCGCTCTCCAGAGAGGTTTTACAGCTATTAATCTCATAGTTAGTTAACAAACCGGATATACCGGTACTGATAATGGGTGACTTTAATTGTTACCTGGATCCTAAATTAGACAGACACCCACCTGTACAGCCTCCTGGGGGTGGACGAGGCACAGCTCTGAGCCGCCTACTTACAGAGGTAGGATGGATGGATATGTGGCGTAACAGAAATCCAAATAACAAGCAATTCTCTTGTTTCTCTAAGACCCACGGGTCACTATCTCGTATTGATTTATGCATAGGCACCCCAAACCTGGTTGGTAGTATATCCAAAATAGAATATTTCCCGCGAGGTGTCTCGGACCACTCCCCATTAGCTATATGGTTAACTACTCGACCCCCTAGTAACTTACCTAGAGCCCTTTGGAAGTTAAATGCTTTCTGGTTAAAACTTTTCACTTTACAAGAAAGAATAGCCGCCCAGATTCAGGCTTTCTTTAAAATGTATCGACATTTAACTAATGCTCATTTGAAATGGGAGACCTTTAAAGCACACTTAAGAGGGACTTTTATTCAGGAAATACAGAAGGTCAAACACAACTCCTCGGTCCTGTTGGAACAGGCGGGGGACTTGGTGCGACAACTGGAACTAACGTATGTCACCAGCCCCACCGACTCTGCCAGGGAGGCGTGGATGTCGGCCCAGGATTCCCTGGACCGGCTGAGATCCTCCACAGCGGAGAGAAAGAGATTTTTCTCGAAACTGGCGTTCTATGAAGAGGGGGAAAAGACAGGCTGTCTACTTGCTAAAATCGCACGATTCCAACAGCAGCCACCAGCCATTGGGGCTATTCGGGCAGCCAATGGGAAAATAGTTAATTCTCCGGAGGTCATTATTTCCGAGCTGGCATCTTTCTATGGCGACCTGTATAGATCGAGGGATGCTTACCTGGATGCAGACCTAACCATGTATATGACAAAAATCGATTTACCCTTGTTGTCGGTGCCAGCTCGAAATCAGTTGGATGCTCCTATAACTTTGGAGGAGCTACAGACGGCGGCCTGTTCTTTTCCCACATGTAAGGCACCGGGAGAGGATGGCCTCCCCATGGAGGAGTTTAGTCAATATGGTGAACAAATACTCCCTGAACTGCTAAAGGTTTTTGATGCTTGCCTGGATGCGGGTAGACTTCCTGAATCTATGGCAAGAGCCATATTCTACTACTTAAACAGGGGAAGGATCAGGTAGACCCCGGCTCCTACAGACCTATATCGTTACTCCAGAGTGACGTGAAGTTCCTAGCTAAGGTCCTGGCGCTCCGGGTCAATGGGATCATCTCCTCCATTATACACCAGGATCAGGCAGGCTTTATGCCGCAAAAGTCAACGGCCACAAACCTTAGGAGACTGTTCCTAAATATGCAAATGCAAGCAGATAACGGGGGTCAAAGGGCACTGTTGTCTCTTGACGCCAGCAAGGCCTTTGACAGCGTTAGCTGGAGATATTTATGGGCAGTACTGGAAAAGTTTGGTTTTGGTGCACGGTTTATAGCGTGGGTTAAGTTGCTATATGCGTCCCCTCAGGCCAATATTAGAGTGACGGACAGGGTTTCGCAAGCTTTCGCTTTGGGCAGGGGGACGAGGCAGGGTTGCCCTCTGTCCCCTCTGCTCTTTGCGATCGCGATAGTATCCCTGGCAGCCCTGATAAGAGATAGTGCCCAGATACAGGGGTTCCAATACGGAACTCTACATGAAAAATAATGTTGTACGCTGACGACATGTTACTCTTTTTAGGGGACACGAGTCACTCGTTAGGGGAGGTGATGTCTATATTAAAAATGTTCGGGGGCGTGGCCTGACATCGTACCAAGATGGACGTGTAGCTCTGGAGCTCCTGTTCACGAGGCCCAGCAACTTTAGCATCTGGCTAATACACAAACCCACCGCCACTACAAAATGGAGAGCACATCCAGGAGTGTACCGGCGACAAGACCCAGCCCCGCTCCGGAGCCAGACACACAGCTAAGCCGCCAAATACCCGAGATATTCCGGACAAGGCCTAGAGGCGGGACGCAGCCATCGCAAGATGCCTTCCCCCGTGAGTCACGCTCGCACAGCAGAAGCCCGCGGCGCGGTAGTGAGAGCTCAGAGAACCGAACATCCCCTGCACTGAGCCTCGATGACCTCCGCAGTGTCGCATTAGACATAAAGAACACTCTCTCTGCCGCTATCTCGGACTTAAGAGCCGACATCCAAGCTATAGCCCTAAGGGTGGAAGAAGTGGAAACTACACAAGCCCGCCATGACGCTTCCCTCTGCCAAGTACAACAACTAACCGAGTCACACGCCATACACCTGAGAGAAATCAACCGACACATGGAAGACCTCGATAACAGAGGGAGACGCCGCAACCTCAGGGTAAGAGGGATCCCTGAATCCATAGAGCCCAACCACCTCTCACAGGCAGTCACCAATATCTTCAATGACCTTCTAGAAAGACCCCCTGACACACCGATCGCCTTTGAGCGAATACATAGAGCACTTCGCCCGAGAGGGAAAGACACAGACCCTCCCAGGGACGCAATATGCTGCCTGACAGATTTCCCATTAAAGGAGGAAATTCTATATAAAGCAAGAAGCAGAAACCAATTATCCTTTAGGGGCTCTAATATTAAAATCTTCCAGGATCTGTCTAACATAACCCTACAGCGCAGAAGAGAACTGAGGCCCCTTCTTGACACACTACGGGCGAGATCTATCGTATACCGCTGGAAGTTTCCATTCTGCCTGTCAGTAACACACCAGGGACGTATAGCAAACCTCAGAGTCCCTGAAGATCTAGAACACTTCTGCTCTATTCTAGATCTTCCACTTGTAGATCTACCTGATTGGTACAGCGACTTCAGACTCCCTTCAATCAACAGAGCAACATCCATGGACGGAATAGACGAAGCAGGAGGCTTCAGCATAAGACGCCGCCGCCGCCATGCACAGCAACCGGCTCCACTACAACCACCTATGGCAACTGCAGAAGGCCCCAGAAACGGAAGCCCGACAGCCTCTCCGGCTCACCGCAGAGCAAGAATGCTCTGATCAGGTACATTTCTCTTACCTCAACTCCTTCATGACACCTATTAATCTTTAGTTCAGTTCACCCCTTTATGCCTGACTGTGATGAGAAGCACTACTATGATACTCATATTTACCCACATGCTTTGCAACCACTATGCTTAAGCAACGAAGCCCCCATCGCCGGCTCCACATGAAGTAAACTTACCCTTAACTCAATAACTACAAAATCAAGACACACGGTGCCTGCCCCGCTCCCACTCGGAGAGAGAATACTAACTCGGACAGTAACAACTTTACCAGACTCACATACAAATACAATTATAGTGAAATCCAAAGCCCAACTTCAATTTAGATTTGAAGACTCTTCCCGGAAGCGCACTAAAGACTCCTGATACAACCTCCAAATGCTCTGCCATCCACCTGTATCCACAAATGAGGAAGATCACCAGCGGACTCAAACCACAGAGCTGAAACAGGCCGCAGCCTGATAAGCCCCCCTCATCCACCACCTGAGACGCCAACGGAACATCCAGCGGAAACTGAAGCAAACTCTATCTTACCACATGAGCGTCCTTCTCCTCGTATGCTACACCACATGCCATGTCCCAGATGTTCCAAGCAGAAAAGGACAACGGCAAGACCGCTCCACACTAGAGAATCCCCCAGCTTTCAACGCCAGGACCCTCATCTGACCAGCCGGGACTCGAACACATTCCTCACCAAACCCCCATACACTTATGTGGACTTAGAACTCAATACTCGCCAACAAAAGAGGACATACGGACCAACCTTTGGGAATGAGCAATACACCCCTCACCATTCTCTTTGTTTGCCAAATCAGGCATCCCACTATCATACAACGGCTTTCTGGGACAACCAACATCACCTGAGAACATGCAGTCAAGTATACTCTTAATCTTACCTTCCTTTCAACTAAACCACCCTCCCTACACACTTAACTCAACCTACCTCCCCTATTACTCTTGTAATGTCTCTCTTCTACCGCCCTTACTAACCTACCTCCGTTACCCCTCTCCTTCTCTTTCATTCATTTCCCTCTCTGAGTGTGAGTGGTACTAAACTGTTTCATATTACAAGTAGTTCGAGTAACAGAATTATATGTTTATGTTGCAGAGCACGGACTGAGAGGTCCCACTAAAGAACCTCATGCCCACCCTTATCTTATTTCAGATAGTCCGAGATGGGGGTGTCCAGGTGAAATTCTCACAATCCTCGCAAAACATATGATAGGAAAAATCAAGGGTCATATATATTATACCCAAAATGATATCTCACCTATAAGATCCCCCTCTCCTCCTCGTCTTGATCAACCCGTGAGACTTGGCTTGTCGATCTGATGGATGGACGCCTCCATCTCGGACCCCGAAACCCCACTTTTACTCACAGCAGGTATTACAGTTATTGTTTTCCATGTTTGTTGTTCTTATTTGGTTCTCTTCTTATTAAGTGTCATGTAAAGGAAAAGGCTACTAGATGTTCCACACTACGTTTTTAAAAAAAAAGGTACTAAACAAACCTGACACACCAAGGGTACTCTTTACATTACCCACCTGATTAAACCCTTCACTGGGAATCGTTCTTACTCCAACTACAAACGAGATTCCCTCCAAACATATCTCAGCTGTAGTACTCTACCGTCATTATATCCAAGACATGTCTTCTATCCAGACGACAGTATCTCTAGAGTACACCTCACACCACCCCACCACCCAATACTGACAACACACACTCACCCCATCACTAACATTACTTACTAATGTAGTGGATCGGTTTCAGAAGAGGATGAGGACATATCCCTCACCCCATAAACCAGAGACACCACTTACAACATGCCGATAAATCCTTGGCCTCATAGGAACACAGAGCGCACACCTCTTGTACTACCTTATCTACCACCCCCACACAACAGACTCTGGCAGTTATCGTTGACCATCCCGGTCGCCCACCCCCCAACATAGAGAGTTGACAGGTTCAACTATCTAACCGGTATTATCCCCTGATCTTCACCCCCTTTACCCACTCCTCTTTTCCTATCCAAACTTCCCTCAACCCACACTCCCTTCCTTACCCCCTCCTCCTCCTTTCTCTCCCCCTTTTTCTTTTTTTTTTTTTTTTCTCTCTCCCCTCTTCTACTCTCCCTACCTCGGTCCCCCCCGACCCTTTCATTCCCTCTCTGACTCCTCTTTCCCAAAGTATCTTTATCACATCCCATCGCATATTTACTACTACCATGGACACGCCAAACACGAGAACCCTTAACTCTAAACTGAAACTCATATCTCTGAACGTAAAAGGCTTGAACACCCCTGAAAAACGCACACAAACACTAAACAGCATGCGATCCATGAAAGCAGATGTTGTTTTCTTGCAGGAAACCCACTTTAGTACAAAATCGGTTCCCAAATTGACAAATCATTTCTTCCCCCACGGCTTCCACGCAACCTCCCCCACCACTAAATCCAAAGGGGTTTCCATACTTCTTTCCAAAGACACACCTATTCAAATCTCAGACTCTCTTGTAGACGATCAAGGCAGGTTCCTCTTTCTGAAAGGAACTTTCAACAACAAACGAATAACACTAGCAAACATATATAGCCCCAACACATCCCAGGTCCCCTTCATCCGAGACATAGCACGCCGACTAATGACATTTCAAGAAGGAACACTGATTCTAGGTGGCGATTTGAACGTACCACTGGACCCACTTCTAGACACCTCATCTGGTACCTCACATATCCCTTTTAAGGCCATCAAACAAATTAGGAGAAGCCTACAAGACCTGTCACTTCATGATACCTGGCGAACCCTCAATCCCAAGGAGAAGGACTTCACTTTCTTCTCCATCCCACACAAAAGGTATTCCCGCCTAGACTACCTTTTTATCACGCAACAAGATCTCCAAACCCTAACTAAAGCAACGATAGAGCCCATGACCTTCTCAGACCATCACCCTATCACGGCCACATTTACCTTCCCAGACAAAATAGCACATACCAACATATGGAGACTGGACACGTCCATCCTGACAGACAAAATTAGAGAAGAAGAGATACGTACATGCTTAACGCAATATTTCGCTGAAAATGACACACCAGAGGTATCACAGCTGACACAATGGGAGGCCCACAAGTGTGTAGTACGAGGTAGATTAATATCCCTAGCAGCGGCAATCAGAAAAGAGAAATCAGCCAAGCTCTCAGACCTATTCACAAAACTCAAAACACTAGAAGCGAAACATAAGCGCACACTGGCTCAAAACACACATGCAGAGCTTACTGAACTACGTTCACACATACAAGAAGAACTGGGCCGTAACTTAAAAAGAAAATTCATCCTCTCCCAGAAGCTCTTTTATGAACACGGCAACAAACCAGGTCATTTACTAGCTCAGGCCCTCCGTTTGAAAAGAGCCAAAAATACCATACATCAGATACACTCCCCAACAGGCAATATACACACGAAGAACGTAGATATCGCACAGGAATTTGAACAATACTATGCATCTCTATACAACCTCAACAAGTCGAACAACAAAACTTCTCCCTCCCAACGCAGACAAAAAGAAATACAAAACTTCCTACGTGACTTCAGTACAGGGACAATCCCAACAGATATAGCCAAAACACTCGAATCACCAATCACCCCAGCGGAATGGGCACAAGCAATAAAACAATTAAAACCCGGCAAGAGTCCAGGCCCAGACGGACTATCCGCGGCTTACTACAAACTATTCGCAGAGACACTTCAGACCCCCTATCTAAAAGCATTTAACTCAATCTCCCCCTCAAAGACATTCTCCCATGGGCTCTTAGAAGCACACATAACGGTCATCCCCAAAGAAGGCAAGGACCCTACTAATACAGGCAGTTACAGGCCAATCTCTTTATTGAATGTCGATATCAAGATTTTCTCAAAGATCTTAGCAAACAGACTTCTCCCTCTCCTCCCCTCCCTCATTACAGCAGACCAGGTGGGTTTTGTCCCTGGACGCGAAGCCAGGGACAACACCATAAAGGCCATCAACATACACCATCTGATGACCCACACCGGGAAAAAAGGCTTTTTCCTATCCCTAGACGCGGAGAAGGCGTTTGACAGAGTGGCTTGGGATTACATGGAAGCAGTACTTAAGGCCATAGGCTTGGGACCGCGCATGCTAAGCTTTATCTTATCCCTGTACTCCAACCCAACGGCCAAAGTCAGGGTTAACGGCACTCTGTCAAACGCCTTCTCCATTCGCAATGGTACCAGACAGGGATGCCCCCTTTCCCCCATCCTTTTCATTCTCACCTTGGAACCCTTCTTACGGAAAATAAGATTAAATCAGGACATTAAAGGAATCCAAACTCCCCACAAGGAATACAAATACGCCGCCTTCGCGGACGATATATTATTGTTCCTTACAGAACCCCTAACTACCATACCTAACCTCCTGTCTGAATTTCAACATTTCCAATCCTTATCCAATCTTAAAATTAACTTTTCCAAATCATATGCCCTTAACATATCACTCCCACAAGAAATCAAAAAACAATGCATGGTCAACTTCCCATTTCATTGGAAAAATGATTCAATTACATACTTAGGCATCCAAATCCCTTCCAATTTATCCAATCTTTACGCAACAAACTATTTACCTCTGCTAAATACACTTAATAAAGACCTTAAAAACTGGAACAAACCTATTTTCTCATGGTTTGGCAGAGCAGCAATCCTAAAAATGAATGCTCTACCAAGAATACTGTATGTATTGCAAACACTACCGATTCGTGTCCCACAAACCTTTTTTAAGGCACACAAAAGTATGTGCTCCAGATTCCTATGGGGGGAACGGAAACCCAGAATCAGCTTCCAGCAACTCACCCGACCAAAAAGTTTAGGGGGAATTGGCCTCCCAGACATCCGAAACTACTTCTCAGCCACACACCTGTCCAGAATAGTTGACTGGAACATTCATTCACCTTACAAAGAGTGGGTCCCCCTTGAGGAATCCCTCTCCTCCTTCCCCCTAGCTTCTCTTCCCTGGATGACCCCTAAACACATTCCGCTGACAATCCGGCAACACCCACTCATAGGACCAACACTTTCGTGCTTCCAAAAACTATGCACCCGCACAAATATATCCTCCATACCAGGACCACTAACTTCAGTCAAATTAAATCCTGACTTCCCTCCTGGAATGTCCCACCATTTCCTCTCAGACAACTGGTCACAAGACCAAACCCGGACACACCATTTCTACAACGCAGGAAAACTCATATCGCCCTCAAACCTAGCCGTCCAAATGAACAGGCCCCCCATCCCACCCTGGACATACCTATTGATCGCCCATTTCCTCAAATCCATAGACAAGGACCGACAGTGCTCAAGACAACTAACATCTTTTGAAAAACTTTGCTCCCAAAAAACACCCCAACGTCACCTCATAGCTCACACACACAACCTTCTTTTTGAAAACAGACACCCCAATACAAGCAAAGCTTGTACACGTTGGGAAGAAGACCTATCCCTTTCACTTACTGACGAACAATGGGAATATATCTTTCTAAACAACCATAAGGGATCCTTGAACGTCAGCACACAAGAAAACGGATACAAGATTCAATCCCGATGGTACCGCACACCTGCACTGCTAAATAGACTCTACCCCTCCACATCAGATAGATGCTGGAGATGCCACAAAGATAAAGGAACACTCCTACACATATGGTGGTCATGCCCTCTAATACAAACCTTTTGGAAAGAAGTATGTAGAATCACCTCTCAAGTAACCACTTATGAACTATCTCTAACTCCAGCCCAGTTCCTACTTCACCACTCCCCACAACCACACAGGACATACCATAAGTCTCTGACAATGCACATGATCAATGCGGCTCGGCAATGTATCCCCATACATTGGGGCTCTACCCACACACCCACAGTCAAAGAGTGGTTTCACAGAATACGTAAAACCTCAGAGATGGAAGAGTTAATTCACATATCACGAGACACACCCTCGAAATTCAGTACAAAATGGGCATGTTGGATACATTTCCAAACCACACCCGCATACCTCAGAACATCCGAACCCCCTTCATAAAGCAATAGAGAACACCCAAACCAACCTAAATTAACAGCATATCAAGATGTAACAATCACAACACCCACCCAGGATTACTTCCAGACACTCCAAATCAAACTCTCATGGTAAACAGAGACAGGAAACCCCCACTCATTCAAATAAATCGGGAAGAGGAGTCAGAGATGGAAACCTCCCCCCCCCCCTTTTTTTTTTTTTTTTTTTTTCTCTTCTTCCCCTCTTTCTTTCGTTCCTCTCCCATCCCCCAAGTTGCCCCCTCCTCCTCCTCCCCCTTACCCCCACAAAGAAAATACCAACCAGACCTATTACAGATTATCTCCTTAAACACTTTCCACCGTACCTACTCTTCTGGCAAACGCATCCAGTTCCATGACCAGGTCGGAGACACAACGTACCGGCCCTCACTTACATCCACAAACTCCATTAACCAAGCTCAAATGCAACTCCCTTAACCACTTAGAATAACCAACCCCTCCAGACAATAACCACGTAACCCAGAAGATAGGTCAACACTACACAGGTAATATTACTAGGCCAGGTATGGCAGAGCAAGTTATATTTCTACACAAACTCTACCAGACCAGGCGACAGCGAGGAAAGGCCACTATTGAATGTTGATATTAATGCATGCACTGTAATATTGCAATGACAACACCTGTATGAGTTTCCGTAATGTTTGAGTTTTCTGTACTTGTTTTCTTTCAAAATAAAAATTTTATTGAAAAAAAAAAAAAAAAAAAAAAAAAAAAAAAAAATGTTCGGTCACTATTCCGGGCTAACCATAAATTGGTCCAAGTCGGCCCTGATGTTGTTGGACGGAGATTGCGGGGTTGTACTCCCAGATAGCTGCCCCATTCCTCTGGTCACTAGTTTCAAATACCTGGGCATACAAGTGGCGCCCAGGATTGGAGACTACTGCTCCCTAAACATCTATCCCTTGTTATCTCGTTTTCGAGACAAAATAAATACCTGGAACAACCTGAAGATGTCCTTAGCGGGCAAGGCCAACTTAATTAAAATGATCCTAATGCCACAGTTGCTATACTTCTTACATAATACTCCGGTCGTGGTCCCATTAAAAATCTTCAGAATAGTAAATACACTCTTCCGCCGGTTACTATGGAATAACAAAAACCCCAGAACTAAGCTGGAGCAGCTGCAGCAATCAAAGGACAACGGGGGTTGGCAGTTCCCAACCCCTGGTTGTACTATATAGCGTCCCAATTGCAACAGCTGGTCGGCTCTATGGCATCAGAACCAAAAGGCTCGTCGGCACAGTTGATGTTGATGGCGTCGGGGGCAGAGACGATTCCCATGGGCCTTGAGGCACAGCTATTTGCAAAATCCAACAAACAGACCCCAACATTGTCACTTGTACTAAAATTCCGGAATAAGGTCAGACAGCTTCAGGGGGTGCAAGGCTTCACTGATTTTAGTCCAATATGGGGCAACCGCTCTTATACTGAGCTGGATAAATTACTACAAGGGCCAAGATGGCGTAAACACGGGGTTAAACTGCTACCACATATATTCGCAAACGGTAAACTACTCTCTTTTACAGAATTGCAGGATAAATTTAACCTGCCAGATAGCATGTTTTATTCCTACCTTCAGCTGCGACATGCGATCCTTGCACAGGGGGACGCGGGTGGATGGACATTGTCGCCCACGCCGGTGTTTCATGTGTTGCAGTCCAGTAGTGAGACCAAGGGAATTATATCTCAATGCTACCAGATGTTATTAGTGAGACACCTGCGAGCATACCCGTGCAATGCAATGTCTGCTTGGGAAAGGGACCTTGGTCAGATTACAGGACAGCAATGGGAGGAGGCCTTGCAGTCTGTATCCACGTGCTCCCTTAATGTTGCACAAAAGGTTTCCCAATTGTTTATAGCGTTAAGAGTGCACTATACCCCAAAAAAGCTATTTAAAATGGACAGGACGGCAGACCCTCTATGTTCCCGTTGTTGTCAGCATGATGGGGACCTTATTCACCTCCTGTGGAGATGCCCGAAGCTCCACCGATATTGGAGGGAGGTGATGGGTACGCTCAATGAGGTATTTCAAACGAAAGTCCCCATGGACCCCATGTGTTGTATACTGGGGGTCCTGGAGGAGGAGATCCCTGAAGAAATGATCAGGGTCGCGTTCTCCAGAGCTTTATTCCAGGCCAGGAAACTTATACTCATGGGTTGGAAGTCTGTGGGGCCACCTACTAGTCGCCCCTGGGTGGAACACATGGGACAAGCCCTCATAAGGGAAAAGTATATATATCAACACAGAGGGTGCCCTACCAGGTTTGAACGAATTTGGTCCAAATGGCTGGACACGCCAGGTCTAAGCCCGAGATAGCTGGTGATGTCCAGGCTCCTACAATCTCTGTAAACATGACGAGGGGATGCAGGATAGTATACTGTATATAATATAAACTGTGCGGGCGGGGGGGTGGAGAAGGGAAAAGGTGAATTTTTGTTGGCAGGAGAAGTGCAGTGGGCTGGATAGCCAAGTTGAAATAAACACTGTATGTATGTACATGAACAGAATCTGTTATAACAAATCTTATGTAATTGCAAACCGAGTGACGATTATTGTTGGATAATATGTGAATGTTCAATAAAACCTTTTTTGATTTAAAAAAAGAATCTGTGGCTCCTGCAACTGTGGGTGTATCATTCTGTATATGGGATTGAATGATTCCCCCCCCCCCCCCTTTTACTTATTGAACTAGATAGACTTGTGTCTTTTTTCAACCTGACTAATTATGTAATTAAGTAACTATATTTCCGATTTACCAGACTTCAATATTATATTATTGTACTTTATATGTTACATTGTCCAAATTGGATAGTTTTTCTATTGACCATAATAAATGAGAAAAGACGATATGTACAAATCCACTACACATTCTCTTTAACACAAAAACTATTCTTAGCATTTCCCAGAGGAGGATCATAGAGAATTCTGGGCCGGGAAGGAATTAATATGGAATTCGGGTACTCAAGAATGGAAATGGCCGGAACCCTACCAGTCATTGTAAGTATGACAAGATATTACCATCAGTGCCATGTTATAGATTACCCCACCCCCCTCAGGCAGACTGACCTGGATGGGAACATAGCTCAACAAACAAATCATACTGAAAGGCATTGTTATATTTATTATCTGTATATTATTAACTATTGATTGCATACAATTATCAGAATAAAATCAGGGGAATTCATAAAGATTAGAATTCCATCAAGGATCTTCAAAGTTGAGTGGGTGGAGACTGACGGAGATTTAGAGACACTTGTTTCCCATCAGGTCCCCCCCTGGTGTGATTGACAGAAGGCAGTGGGCCAATCCAAAGCCAATAGACAGCCTGCTATCGGCTATAGACCTTGCCCACTGCCTGATGTCAATCACATGGAGAGAGAGTGAACATGAAGGGGAACTCGTGTCTCAGCTTCACCATCAAGCTCTGCACACTGCCAATATCATTGGTTGGTAGAAGGCTTTTGGCCAATCCAATCTCTCCTAGCCACATTGCTAGGGGTTCAGCTGTAACAAACAAATGGCCCCTGCCCCCACCTATAAATGGCCTTCACAGCAAAGAGCACATGGAAGGGCAAACGCATAAAAGACAAAAAAAAACAGAACATTCCATAGCTCAACTCGCCAACGAGTCTGCTGACCAACCAGATTAACCCGTCCAACAGTCTGCGTTAAAAACAGGGGTTTAGCTAGCACGCATTTGCAGACGCATGCGTAAGCTGCAAGGCCTCTATACGGCACCCTGTGTATTGCTTGCAGTCCTAACGCTACTGAATTTATGAGCGTCTCCACAATGAGAGCACATGCATTCAGTGGATGCATTTGCAAATGCTAACTAAACCCCTGTTTTTAACGCAGACTGTTGGACAGGTTAATCTGGTTGGTCAGCAGGTTGGCGAGTTGAGCTATGGAATGTTCTGTTTTTGTCTTTCCTTCTCTTCAGCTGCAGTAGCAGCCAATGAAAGTCCTTCCCTTCTACTCCCCTCCTCTTTCTGCACTGTGAGTCTGATGCCAGGTAGGGATGGGCCGAACACCTCCCGGTTCGGTTCGCACCAGAACATACTGAACAGGCAAAAAATTTGGCAGAACACACAAACGCCGTTAAAGTCTATGGGACACGAACATGAAAAATCAAAAATGCTCATTTTAAAGGCTTATATGCAAGTTATTGTCATAAAAAGTGTTTGGGGACCCGGGTCCTGCCCCAGGGGACATGGATCAATGCAAAAAAACGTTTTAAAAACTGCCGTTTTTTTCGGGAGCAATGATTTTAATAATGCTTCAAGTGAAACAATAAAAGTGAAATATTCCTTTAAATGCCTGTAAAGTAGTGCTTTTTTTCCCATGTTTAGAACAGTCTGACAGCAAAATGACATTTCTAAATGAAAAAAAGTCATTTAAAACTACTCGCGGCTATTAATGAATTGTTGGTCCGGGCAATATAGATAAACGTCATTGAAAAAAACAGCATGGGATCCCCCCCTAGTCCATTACCAGGCCCTTTGGGCCCTTTTGCTTGGGGGTCCCCCCAAATTCCATACCAGGCCCTTCAGGTCTGGTATGGATATTAAGGGGAACCCTGTGCCAATTTTTTTTTAAAAAATGGCGTAGGGGTCCCCCTCAAAATTCATACCAGACCCTTCAGGTCTGGTATGGATTTTAAGGGGAACCCCGTGCCAAAACTTAAAAAAAAAAATGGTGTTGGGGGTCCCCCAAAAATCCATACCAGACTCTTATCCGAGCACGCAACCTGGCAGGCCGCAGGAAAAGAGGGGGGATTAGAAATGTCATTTTGTGCAGGGATTGTTCTAAACACGGGAAATATGCGCCCCTTTACAGGCATACTATAGACACCCCCCAGGTATGAAATTTAAAGGGATATTTCACTTTTATTGTTTCACTTTAAGCATTAAAATCACTGCTCCCAAAAAAACGTCAGTTTAAAAGAAAAAATTTGAATTGATACATGTCCCCTGGGGCAGGACCCGGGTCCCCAAACATGTTTTATGACAATAACTTGCATATAAGCCTTTAAAATTAGCACTTTTGATTTTTCATGTTAGTGTTCCATAGACTTTAACTGTATTCCGAATTTTCCCAGAACATTGCATATTGTTCGGTGTTCGCAGAACATCCGAACAACCAAAGTTCGGCCCGAACTTATGCTCGGGCCGACCCGTTCGCCCATCCCTAATTCCAGGGATAGGAGCAGAAGGACACTATGCTGGGCATCTTAAAGGGGCTGCCGGCAGATGCTACACTGATGTAGGGATGGGCCGAACACCCCCCTGTTCAGTTTGCAGCAGAACTCCAGAACAGGGGAAATGTTCTAACCCGAATGGCAAACCTCATTGTAGTCTATGGGAGCTGAACAGGAAAAATCAAAAGTGCCCATCTTGAAGGCTTACATGCAAGTAATTGGCGATAAAATGGGTATGGGGGTCTGGGTACTGCTCTGGGGGACATGTATCAATAACATTTTTTTTTTTTAAAACAACTGTTTTTTCAGGAGCAGTGACTTTAATTATTAAGTGCAACAATAAAAATGAAAAATTCCTTTAAATATAGTGCCGGGGGAGGGTCCCCTTAGTCTGCCTGTAAAGTGCCGCATTTGTAGCATCCAAAATTCATACCAGGCCCTTATCTGAGCAAGCAGCCCGGCAGGTCAGGGAAGGGGACAAGCGAGTGCCCCCCCACCCGAACCATACCAGGCCACATACCAGCGGCCTGGTATGGTTCAGAAGGGGGGTACTTGATTGCTCGTCCCCTTTCCAGACTTGCTAGGCTGCATGCCCGAATAAGGGTCTGATACAGATTTTGGGGGGACCCCACACCATTTTTTAATAAAAATTTGGCATAGGGTTCCCCTCCAAATCCAAATCCAAACCAGTCCTGAGGGGCCTGGAATGGACTGGGGGGGACCCCACGCCATTTTTTTCTTTATTTTTTAAATAACCGGGTTCCGGCAATTGTAACCGCAAATCATTTTAAATGGGATTTGACTCGATTTTTTTTTCTTTAGAAACGTAATGTTTGCTGTAGAATGATCTATACATGGTACAGATGCGCCACTTTACAGGAACATTAAGGGGACCCCCCAGGCACTATATTTAAAGCAATTTTATTGTTGCACTTTAAAGAGGAACTGAAGTCAGCTCACATAATGTATAATAAAAACATCTTTGCCATTCTGAAGCTTCCCTCCAACCACTTTGCATATTATTTTATTTATATATATATATATATATATATATATATATATATATATATATATATATATATATATGTATATATATATATGTATATATATATATATATATATGTATATATATATATGTATATATATATATATATATATATATATATATATATATATATATATATACTGT
This sequence comes from Aquarana catesbeiana, assembly GCA_037953035.1. Classification (NCBI taxonomy): domain Eukaryota; kingdom Metazoa; phylum Chordata; class Amphibia; order Anura; family Ranidae; genus Aquarana; species Aquarana catesbeiana. The sequence continues at coordinate 388,529 of JBBHAA010001507.1, forward strand.
GATTCTGTACTTGCCAAATATGCTGCAGAAATCTCCCTCCACTGAGTCTGGCTACAGCCTTTTTAACTGTGGACAGCTGAAGCTGCTGCCTGTTCACTTCCTGGACTTACACGGACACACAGAAGCACGCCTCTAGCCCTGCAGCTCTCATTGGCCCTCTTATGACTCATCCCCCCTCTCTTCCTGGCAAACTCTCAATAGAGTGAGAGAGAGCTGTGCATGATGTCATAAGCCTAGGCTTTTCACCAGACAAGAAACAGGAAGTGGACCGTATAAAGGATTTTACTGGGAGAAAAAATATGTTTTACTATCCAAAGTTAAAACAACAACAAGGGCAGAAGATTTAATAGATGGAAAGATGAAAAAATTACTGAAGTTCCGCTTTAAGCATTGATAAAATCACTGCTCCTGAAAAAAATCATAGTTTTAAAAAAAAAATGTTTGCATTGATACATGTCCCCCAAGGCAATACTGAGACCCCCATACCTGTTTTATGGCAAATTACTTGCATATAAGCCTTCAAAATGGGTACTTTTGATTCTTCCTGTTCGGCTCCCATAGACTTAAATGGGGTTCGCCATTCAGGTTAGAACATTTCCCCTGTTCGGGAGTTCTGCTGCAAACCGAACAGGGGGGGGTGTTTGGCCTATGTCTACTTCTCAGTTCCTGGCTGTACTTTACAGACTGTTGGTTGTACTGTACAATGGCTGAATATCCCACAGGATCTTTTATGCTAAAGGTGACCTGTACTCCTTGAGTTTAAAGCTATACTCAGTCACTATTCCTCAGTAGGGATGAGCCGAACACCCCCCTGTTCGGTTCGCAGCAGAACATGCGAACAGGAAAAAAATTTGTTGGAACACGCGAACACCGTTAAAGTCTATGGGACTCGAACATGAATAATCAAAAGTGATAATTTTAAAGGCTAATATGCAAGTTATTGTCATAAAAAGTGTTTGGGGACCTGGGTCCTGCCCCAGGGGACATGGATCAATGCAAAAAAAAGTTTTAAAAACGGCCGTTTTTTCGGGAGTAGTAATTTTAATAATGCTTAAAGTCAAACAATAAAAGTGTAATATCCCTTCAAATTTCGTAGCTGGGGGGTGTCTATAGTATGCCTGTAAAGGGCGCATGTTTCCCGTGTTTAGAACAATCTGACAGCAAAATGACATTTCAAAGGAAAAAAAGTCATTTAAAACTACTTGCGGCTATTAACCACTTGCCGACCGCCTAACGCAGATATACTGCGGCAGAATGGCACAGGCAGGCAAAATCACACACCTGGTACGTGGTCTGCCTTCCGCGGGCTGGGGGCGCATCCCTCCTCGGCTCGGTATTTTCCATTCCGGCGCCGAGGAGAGAAGTCATCCAAGTAAGTGCACAACACTACACTAACAGTAAAACACACCAGGCACACTTTTCACCCCCCAATTACCCCCACCCCCCGTCCCAATGACACCAAGCAGTTTTTTTTTTTTCTGATTACTGCATTGGTGTCAGTTTGTGACAGTTAGTGTGGTAGGGCAGTTAGTATTACCCCCCTTTAGGTCTAGGATACCCTCTAATCCCCTCTAATAAAGTTTTAACCCCTTGATCACCCCCCCGTCGCCAGTGTCACTAATCAATCGTTTTTCTGATCGCTGTATTAGTGTCACTGGTGACGCTAGTTAGGGAGGTAAATATTTAGGTTCGCCGTCAGCGTTTTATAGCGACAGGGACCCCCATATACTATCTAATAAAGGTTTTAACCCCTTGATTGCCCCCTAGTTAACCCTTTCACCACTGATCACCGTATAACTGTTACGGGTGACGCTGGTTAGTTCGTTTATTTTTTATAGTGTCAGGGCACCCGCCGTTTATTACCGAATAAAGGTTTAGACCCCTGATCGCCCGGCGGTGATATAACTTAGGTTTTACGGTCAGATAGGGTCTGCGTCACCCCAGCCAGCGCCAGGTTAGCGCCAGTACCGCTAACACCCACGCACGCACCGTACACCTTCCTTAGTGGTATAGTATCTGAACGGATCAATATCTGATCCGATCAGATCTATACTAGCGTCCCCAGCAATTTAGTATTCCCAAAAACGCAGTGTTAGTAGGATCAGCCCAGATACCTGCTACCACCTGCGTTTTTCCCCTCCGCCCAGCCCAGCCCACCCAAGTGCAGTATCGATCGATCACTGTCACTAAAACACTAAATATAATATAACTGCAGCGTTCGCAGAGTCAGGCCTGATCCCTGCAATCGCTAACAGTTTTTTTGGTAGCGTTTTGGTGAACTGGCAAGCACCAGCGGCCTAGTACACCCCGGTCGTAGTCAAACCAGCACTGCAGTAACAATTGGTGACGTGGCGAGTCCCATAAGTGCAGTTTAAGCTGGTGAGGTGGCAAGCACAAGTAGTGTCCCACTGTCACCAAGAAGAAGACAAACACAGGCCCGTCGTGTCCATAATGCCCTTCTTGCTGCATTCGCCAATCCTAATAATTGGGAACCCACCACTTCTGCAGCGCCCGTACTTCCCCCATTCACATCCCCAACCAAATGCAGTCGGCTGCATGAGAGGCATTTTCTTTATGTCCTCCCGAATACCCCTACCCAGCGAACCCCCCCAAAAAAGATGTCGTGTCTGCAGCAAGTGCGGATATAGGCGTGACACCCGCTATTATTGTCCCTCCTGTCCTGACAATCCTGGTCTTTGCATTGGTGAATGTTTTGAACGCTACCATTCACTAGTTGAGTATTAGCGTAGGGTACAGCATTGCACAGACTAGGCACACTTTCACAGGGTCTCCCAAGATGCCATCGCATTTTGAGAGACCCGAACCTGGAACCGGTTACAGTTATAAAAGTTAGTTACAAAAAAAGTGTAAAAAAAAAAAAAACACAAAAAATATATAAAATAAAAAAAACAAAAATAGTTGTCGTTTTATTGTTCTCTCTCTCTCTCTCTATTCTCTCTCTATTGTTCTGCTCTTTTTTACTGTATTCTATTCTGCAATGTTTTATTGTTATTATGTTTTATCATGTTTGCTTTTCAGGTATGCAATTTTTTATACTTTACTGTTTACTGTGTTTTATTGTTAACCATTTTTTTGTTTTCAGGTACCCCATTCAGCTGCAGCGCGGATTTATTTATCTTGACAGCAACAGCGTTTGCTCCCACGATACATAAAGCCGTGACTCCAGCGCTGTCGGAGGTGATATATGCCAAAGCATGGGGGCAGCAGAGGGCGGAGGAGCGATTTGCTCCTAACTTTTGGGGCAGATGCCCCCATGCTTCGGCATATATAAATGGTGCATGTATGCCCATCATTAGAAGTGGGTGGATGAAGGGAGGTATTCTAATGGTGGGCATACCCAACGATCAATCTCTTTTTTTCATTCAGCCCACAGGCTGCATGGAAAAAAAAGATTACAATATATGCCCAACAAGGACCAGCAACGTACTGGTATGTTGCTGGACTTTGAGTAGTTATACCAGAATGATGCCTGCAGGTTTAGGTATCATCTTGGTATCATTCTTTTCAGCCAGCGGTCGGCTTTCATGTATAAGCAATCCTAGCGGCTAATTAGCCTCTAGACTGCTTTTACAATGTCCCCCCCTCCCACCGTCTTCCATGTTTTTCTCTGGCTATCCTGTCCCAACAGGGAACCTGAGAATGCAGCTGGTGATTCCGCCAGCTGACCATAGAGCTGATCAGAGACCAGAATGGCTCCAAACATCTCTATGGCCTAAGAAACTGGAAGCTACGAGCATTTCATGACTTAGATTTCGCCGAATGTAAGCAGCGCCATTGGGAAATTGGGGAAGCATTTTATCACACTGATCTTGGTGTGGTCAGAAAATAATAAAAAAAAAAAAAATCACCCCTGTCCCCCCATGCTCTCGTGCAAAGGCGAACGCAAGCGTTGGTCTGGCGTCAAATGTAAACAGCAATTGCACCATACATGTGAGGTATCACCGCGAAGGTCAGATCAAGGGCAATTTTAGCAGTAGACTTCCTCTGTAAATCTAAAGTGGTAACCTGTAAAGGCTTTTAAAAATGTATTTAGTTTGTCGCCACTGCACGTTTGTGCGCAATTTTAAAGTATGTCATGTTTGGTATCCATGTACTCGGCTAAGATCATCTTTTTTATTTCATCAAACATTTGGGCAATATAGTGTGTTTTAGAGCATTAAAATTAAAAAAAAGTGTGTTTTTTTCCCCAAAAATGGGTTTGAAAAATCGCTGCGCAAATACTGTGTGAAAAAAAAATGAAACACCCACCATTTTAATATGTAGGGCCTTTGCTTTAAAAAAATATATAATGTTTGGGGGTTCAAAGTAATTTTCTTGCAAAAAAAAAAAGAAAAAAATTCATGTAAACAAAAAGTGTCAGAAAGGGCTTTGTCTTCAAGTGGTTAGAAGAGTGGGTGATGTGTGACATAAGCTTCTAAATGTTGTGCATAAAATGCCAGGACAGTTCAAACCCCCCCCCCCCCCCAAATGACCCCATTTTGGAAAGTAGACACCCCAAGCTATTTGCTGAGAGGCATGTTGAGTCCATGGAATATTTTATATTGTGACACAAGTTGCAGGAAAAAGACAATTTTTTTTTTTTTGCACAAAGTTGTCACTAAATGATATATTGCTCAAACATGCCATGGGCATATGTGGAATTACACACCAAAATAAATTCTATTGCTTCTCCTGAGTACGGGGATACCACATGTGTGAGACTGTTTGGGAGCCTAGCCGCATACAGGACCCCAAAATCCAAGCACCGCCTTCAGGCTTTCTAAGGGCGTACATTTTTTATTTCACTTCTCACTGCCTATCACAGTTTCGGAGGCCATGGAATGCACAGATGGCACAACCCCCCCCCCCCCCCCAAATGACCCCATTTTGGAAAGTAGACACCCCAAGCTATTTGCTGAGAGGTATGGTGAGTATTTAGCAGAGCTCGCTTTTTGTTACAAAGTTTTGAAAATTGAAAAAAGAAAAAAAAATACATTTTTCTTTTCTTTCTTCATTTTCAAAAACAAATGAGAGCTGCAAAATACTCACCATGCCTCTCAGCAAATAGCTTAGGGTGTCTACTTTCCAAAATGGGGTCATTTGGGGGGTTTTGAGGGTTTTGAGCCATATTGGCATTTTATGGCCTTGGAAACTGTGATAGGTAGTGAGAAGTGAAATCAAAAATTTACGCCCTTATGCCCCGTACACACGGTCGGATTTTCCGATGGACAATGTCTGATCGGAGCGTGTTGTCGGAAATTCCGACCGTGTGTGGGCTCCATCGGACATTTTCCATCGGATTTTCCGACACACAAAGTTGGACAGCAGGAGATAAAATTTTCCGACAACAAAATCCGATCGCGTCAATTCCGACCGTGTGTGGCCTGTTCCGACGCACAAAGTGCCACGCATGCTCAGAAGAAATTCCGACACGGGACAGCTCGTTCTGGTAAACTTAGCATTCGCAATGGATACAGCACTTTCGTCACGCTGCAATGTTAAAAATGGTTTAATACAGCGCACTCTCTTCTTCTTTATAATGTGACAAGAATTAAGTCGTTTTGCTGCTCATATTCACACACACTTCTCACAAAATTTTATTTGTGTTTTTTTAGTGGGATTCCCTCAATATATTGTTATTAGTTGTCACATCTGACAGTTTTTTTTTTATATATTTTTTTGTTTTTTATTTTACGTCTTTTTTTTTCATGTAATGTTTGGATTTTTTCCAAGGCTGATCTTTGTTCAATGTTATTTTTATTTTTACTCCAGAATATTTTTGTGTGTGTTTTGTGTGTCAAGTTACCCCAACACCATTATTATCTTTTATTATTTAATCTCAATGAGATTGTTTGCTGTTGGTGTCCCTTGTTCATTTTACATTGTATATTTGAAATGTACCTGAACCCTCACAAACAAACTGTCCTTTTTGAAGTAAAACACATAGGAGAGTATAATTCCAAACAAAAATCCTTTATTAAGGGATCAGAACCAAACAAAGAGGAAGGCAACACTGGAGAAACAGGAGAAATTAGCGAAGCCTGGGACCCCCACGGCAGACATCAATTCTTCAACATCAAAATTGGTGGCCTGAGGAGTCCATATATAAGGGAGGGCAGTCTGGTCCGGGATTCACAGAGATCCGGATAGCAGCAGATGACATGTGTGTCCCCAGGCTGTGGTACCACAAGAGGCTGCATTTTTTGGCCGACCAGACTGGATCCAGGGTCCTCACTTTCTGGTCTTCCTTTCACGCTTCCTTCCCGGCTGTGGCTGGGCAGTTGGAGATGTGGCAGGAGGAGGAGTAGGACCTTGAGGAGGACTGGGAGGACCTGTAGGAGAGGAAGGACGAGGAGGAGGACCTGCAGGAGGAGGAGGAGGACCATCACAAAGGTGTGTCTCAGGTGTAATTTGGCCCCTCATACCTTTCTCCAGAGCCTCCGATATGAGGGCCTCACACATTACTTGTTGGCCCTCCTCCATCCTCTGCATTTTATATGCAATGACGGCAGCAATGTCCTCCTCCACGGTCTGTCGTGCTCCCAGGACCTCTGTAGCCCTCCAAAAGAGTCCTCCGGTAGCCTCCTCTAGGGCACTCCTCCTACTGCCACTTTCTCTTTTCAGGGGGGGTGGAGGGACCTGCAGATCAGCCAGCCGGCTCGGCCCGGCCACCTCCTGGCTGAGACTTCCCTGTGTATGAAAAAGGGACATGGTTTTAGTTTTTGCATCATCAATCACAATCATAAATTAGTACTCCAAACTAACATCTAGTTAACATCATTGATTGGACAAGCAGAAATATTTAGAGGAATGCTATACCTGGCTCAATCTGGGCTCCTCCACATGTGGCCTGGAAGGCCCAGGTTGGGCGTCAGAAGCCTCAGCCAGGGGGAAAGGAAGCGTGGAAGACTTGAGAGGGATGGCCTGGGTTCAGTCTGGCCTGCCAGAAAGTGCAGCCTGTCGTAGGACAACATCCTGGGGACATAGATGTCATCTGCTGCTCCGGATCTCTGCAAATCCAGGACTTTCTTGCGCTCTCTCAGATATGTGCTCCTCAGGCCACCAATTAAGATCTTTAAATAAGTGATGTCTGCCGTGGGGATCACCTGCTTCACAATTACCAACAATTGCACCAGTGCTGCCTTCCTCTTTGCTTGGTTCTTGAAATGGGGGTGGTTAATCTCCCACAGACATGGCAGCTCCCTTAGCATATCTATGAATACTGACATGAAGTCATTATCTTTGAGTACCATATCCATGTTCACTGCAAGACACAACACAAGACAAAGCCTAATGTCAGACAAAACTCTCCTAATCTTGTTACAATATAGGCCTCAATCTAGAAGCAGTATAGGCACAAGTTTGTCTCTTACCTTCGTTCTTACGATCGGCGCGTCCAATGCTCCTTCCTCCGCTCACAGATCGTACGTAATACGCACGCGTGTTACGCTTTATATACACTGCGCATGCGTGTAACTCCGCCCGCCCCTGACGTTCTTTCTAGTCTATTCCCCGCCCCTTTTCGTTCGGCGCAGTGGGTGAAGAGCATGATGGTGGAGTTAGAGCAGGTGCGTGCTAATTGCAGGAACGAGGAGGAGGAGGAGGAAATCCCGGATCCGGACACGTCCCGATCCAGAAGGAGACGTTTTAAGGCCACAAATATGTCCTTTGGGGAGATGTTGGAGATGGTGGACATCATGAAGAAGTCCAACTATGACGGGAAGTATGGGCCTTACCCCAACCCGAACATCCGAAAGGCCAAGATCATGGCGAAAGTGGTCAGGAGTCTGGAGAGGAATTTCGGGGTCCGAAGATCAAAAGATCAGCTCCGGAAGCGGTGGTCGGACCTGAAGTTGAGAGAGCCAGAGCAGTACCGAAAGATCCGGAGAGTGCTGCAAAAAAGTAAGTAGTTGTGCTGTGTTCCTATTCTTTCTGTCTTTATTCCGTTCCTTCTGCTCCATATGCTTTTAGTAATTGTAACGTTTAAAAGGGCAATTTTAATGTTCATGGGCCCATTATTCGTTCGTATCAAACATTTTTCTTTGGGCCTCTAAAACACCATTGTTTAGGCCATATGCATTTTCCCACATTTTTTTTGGGCCTACTTGGATGCCAAATATTTGTTTGTGTAGATGGGTTTGTTACTAGAATGAAATGCCAACTAGATTCTGTGTAAGGAGAGGACACTGAGAAGCTGTTTTCACATCTGGACACTGGAGCACTTTTGTGGGACACAAGAACACAATTTTTATTAGGGGGCCACACAGGTGCTCCAGTGTATACTATAGGGGGGTCTCCATCTGTGAAGCTTGTACTAAACCGGTAAAGTATTGCAGCTTGACAAAGGTCAATAAGAAAATGACATCTTGGAACTCGGCTAAAATAGACAATTGTACCCCACTTCCAAGCAATGTTTCCTATTTCTAGTTCTGCCATCAAATATCTTTGTGCTAAGTATACCATTTTTGTTTTACATAGGGGAGAAAAGACTAGGAGGACATCCCTCATCCCAGGAGACCAGAGACCCCCCACCTCTGGAAGAAGGGGAAATACCGCAAACCCAAGAAGAAGAGCAGGAAGAAGAAGATGTGGTGGAGATTGGCACCACAACAGGTGAGTGTCTGCGACCACAGGCTCAGGTAAAAGAGATGGATGGTGGCAGATTTTTGATACGTGTTTTTGTTTTCTTTATCTCTTTTTAGGTGATCATGATGTGAGGGATCCAGAACGCTTTACTTCTGAAAGTGCCCAGATCCTGATCGGGGAGATCATGGGGTGTAATCTCGAATTGCACAACATACAGCAACAAATCAGTGATGTTATTAAAAAAAATAATAACATCATTGATGTTTTGGGGCGAATTTAAAAGGCCACAAAATCACCTTTTTGGATTGTGGTCCAATCTTTAAAATATTTTTGCAATGTTTTGAAAAGCCAAATTTGGAGGATGCACACAGTGTGCCAACATGTGCTATCTGACATCACGGGAGATCAATGGACGCGTTTTGGGGGTGCAACACCTTCCTCAATTATAAAGTAGCGGTGAGGAAGGGCTTGCTCCCCCAAAACACATCCCTTGATCCCCCCTGATGGCAGATAGCACATGTTGACATTCTGAACTTGGTGTGCATCTTCCAAATTTGGCTTTTCCAGGGGTGATTTCCCCCCATCTGAACGCTATATCAAACACAGTTCCTAAATACTCATGTCTGATATAGCCTTCAGGTTTTACCTAATGTGAACTTTGTAAGTTCAAGTTTTTTGGCTTTCTTGTTGGTTTTACACAGGCCTGTTTTATCTGAAATGGATATTTAGATTTTTGATAATGCTACAGCAAAAATTGTTATACAACAAACATGTTGGTTTGTTTTAAAAACCTTTGGTAAATGCACATGTGATTGTGCAGCTATAAAAAAGTTGCTTACTCAAGAATGTGTGGATTATTGTCTCAACACTACAACACTTTTGGGGTGATGTAATTGCTGTTTTATGCAAACATGGGGGTTATTTCCTAAGGGCAAATACACTTTGCACTACAAGTGCAGTTTCAGTGCAGTTGCAAGTGCACTTGTAGTGAAATGTGTTTTTGCATTTAGGAAGTACCAGCCAACAGTGTTTTTTATAAGGTTACCCAATCACGACATTTTCTGCACTCAACACATTTCTGTCAGGGTCAGCTAAAACAAACACAAGCAGTAAATGTCCACAAAGACTTTCTTTTGGTTGTTTTTTATTTGAAAAAGGTTTCACAGATCGTCTGGCATATTGATAGCCCCCCTACCCGCAAAGAACTCCAGGTATCGTAACCGGACATCACGGGCATTCAGGGAGGGCAAGCCAGGACGGCCGCTTTCAAGCGCCGTCAGTGTTGATGGATTTTGGATTCAGGCTTCAGGCCCAACTGAGCCAGCATAGTTTGCTGAATGTTTTCTTAAAAAATTATGGAGAACACAGCAGGCCAGTATTATATGCTTCAGTTTATACTCCGCCATATGGATGGGTGTCAGAAATAATCGGAACCGGCTGGCCAGGATTCCAAATGTGTTCTCCACCACTCTTCGGGCTCTGGCCAGCTGGTAATTAAAAACCCTCTGTTCCGGGGTGAGGGTCCTCATCGGGAATGGCCGCATCAGGTGGTCCCCCAGCGCAAACGCTTCATCAGCAACGAACACAAATGGGAGACCTTCAACATTGTCCTCTGGAGGTGGCAAGTCCAAGCTGCCATTCTGGAGACGCCTGTAGAACTGGGCGATGACTCCACCATCGGACATCCGGCCATTCTTCCCCACGTCCACATACAAGAACTCGTAATTAGCCGACACCACCGCCAACATCACTATACTATTAAACCCTTTGTAATTATAATAGTACGACCCCGAGTTGGGTGGTGGGACGATGTGAACGTGTTTCCCATCAATTGCCCCTCCGCAGTTAGGAAAGTCCCACCGCTGGGCAAAGTGGGAGGCCACAGTCTGCCATTCCTGTGGCGTTGAAGGAAACTGTTAAGGAAAAAACAATAAACATTACTATTTTTTCCCAGAAACATGGCAAGCAGATTAGACACAAACATTATGGGGCAACCTCCAGATAGCATTTATTAAGGGGAATTTAACAACACCAAAGTATAAGGTACACCTATCATATTCCCCCTCCCCCCCTCATGGTCCATTTCTAACATTATAGGGGGGGGGGAACTCTTGGACAGGTAACCCTCTTCACTTCATTGAGAGATGAATGCCTAAATAATGGGTATTACTTGGAACAGCCCCTCCTTAGTTACACTATTGGCAGACCACTGGACAGGTAAGAAGTGTCTGAATACAAAGCAGGGGCGGATCCAGAGTCTAGTCTCGGGAGGGGCACTGCCAGAAAATATATTTTTTTGGGGTACATTTATCAGGGAAATGGCTGGTGTTGGCGCTTCAATCATCACAGCACCATGGTTGTTATGGTGTCAGGATGATTGAAGCGCATTATTACCATAATTACATTGTTATAAAAAATTAAATAGTTTAACTCACCATAATGCAGAATCAGTGGGAGCCCCGAGTGTGTCACTTGCCACGTCACCTGTCACTAGATGCAGATTGTCACTTGCCACGTCGCCTGTCACCAGATGCAGATTGTCACTTGCCACGTCGCCTGCCACGTTGCAGATTGTCATTTGCCATGTCACTTGCCACGTCGCCTGCCACTGTGCGGATTGTCACTTGCCACGTCGCCTGCCACGTTGCGGATTGTCACTTGCCACGTCGCCTGTCACCAGATGCAGATTGTCACTTGCCACGTCGCCTGCCACGTTGCGGATTGTCATTTGCCATGTCACTTGCCACGTTGCTGATTGTCACTTGTCATGTCACTTGCCACGTCGCCTGCCACGTTGCGGATTGTCATTTGCCACGTCGCCTGTCACCAGATGCAGATTGTCACTTGCCACGTCGCCTGCCACGTTGCGGATTGTCACTTGCCACGTCGCCTGTCACCAGATGCAGATTTTCACTTGCCACGTTGCGGATTGTCACTTGCCATGTCACTTGCCACGTCGCCTGCCACATGTTGCGGATTGTCACTTGCCACTTCGCCTGTCACTTGCCACCTGCTAAGGTGGTCTTTTGTGTCCCAGAGACAGGCAGCAGAGAGATGATGTAATCTCTCTGCTGCTGCAGCTGCCTGCATGGAGGGGGGGAAGTTGAACTGCAGGGATGCAGGGCGGGCGCCGGGCGGTGAGAGGTGATGTCATCTCTCTGCTACCCCGCCCACCGGCTCCCTGATTGGCCAGCAGGCAGCAGCCCGCCCACAAACACATTGAGTGGCGGCTCTCTCTCGCCTATGGAGCCGCCCAGCGGCTCCCTCACTTACTCCCTCAGTCACCAAGCCGCCCAGCGGCTCCTTCAGTCACCGAGCCGCCCAGCGGCTCTCTCAGTCACGGAGCCACCCAGCGGCTCTCTCAGTCACGGAGCCGCCCAGCGGCTCTCTCAGTCACCGAGCCGCCCAGCGGCTCCCTCAGTCACGGAGCCGCCTAGCGGCTCTCTCAGTCACGGAGCCGCCCAGCGGCTCTCTCAGTCACGGAGCCGCCCGGCGGCTCTCTCGCACACCCTGCTCTCAGTCCCCTGCATTTCTCGGAGGGGGCAATTGCCCCGTTGCCCCCCCCGGATCCGCCCCTGATACAAAGATAT